>JAGFMF010011780.1:2126159-2278560 GCA_019455555.1 Galemys pyrenaicus
TGCTCCCTGCTCTCTGTGGTGAATCCTCTCACCCCCACCCCACACCTCTGGCCTGTACCCCAGTGCTTGTATGCATAAATAAATAAATCTTTAAAAAAAGAAAAACATGGACAGTACTTACACTGTGTATCCATAGAGGATTTCAGATTGGTATTTGACAGTTTGCTAGCACTAAAAAGGTGACATCTGAGAATATAGGAAAAATACAATTCCATAGTGTACAGAGAGGAGAGAACTGAAATTTAGGACTTGGGTAAAGGAAAATATTCAGTAAAAAAATAATTTTTAAAAAAGAATATTTATTATTTATTGAGAACTTACTATATAAACTGATACATTTATATGAATTGATATATTTATATAAACTGACACACCAAGTTTTTGTTACTACCTACAAACCTTGGCTTTTCATCTGGTGCTCTACACTTTTTCCCTGACAAGTCAGGTCTAAGCAATAAGAGGCTGGTTGCAACATCACTTCACAGAAAGAAAATGTGAGAGATTATTCTCATCAAGTGGTGCTCTGAAGTTTAGAGGGATGAAGACTGTGAAAAGCCAATGAATATGGCATTTGGGATATTTTCAGTGTCCTTTTAGAGTGTCATGTTACCATGAAATCTGACCCTACTTGGCTAGCGGAATTTAATTACTAGGACTGAACTGAGCCTACATAAGTGTACTACTTTCTGGAAGTAAATGATTCATCTGTATGAGGTAAAGGAAATTTTCCAGGAAAATGAGTTGCTATTTAGCAAAAGCTTTCATCTTATCAGAGTGGTTGCAATCATTTATTGAAAAGAATTAACTCCTTCTTGGGGCCCTCCCTGGTGGCGCAGTGGGTTAAGCAACGTACTGTGAAGCAAACCACAGACACTGCAGCACAAGTTCGACCCCTGCTGCTGGCCGGGGAGGGAACCCACATGGCACAGGCAGACCTCTCCTGCCTGGCCCGCTGCTCCCCTCAGCAGTGTGTTTCAGTCAATCTGCCTGTTCTGCATCCTGCTCTGTCTGGTGGATTCTCTCACCTCCCCGCACCTCTGGCCTGTACCCCAGTTCTTGTATGCATAAATAAATAAATCTTTAAAAAAAAAAAAAGAATTAACTCCTTCTTGTGGTAAGAACAACCTATACATTCTACAGACTTGCTTTGTAAACTATTCCTCAGTTCTTCCCCCTCTGCAGTCCTACCTCTCATCTGAGGTTATTACAGGTAGAAAAGCACAGTCAAAATAATCAGCTACTCTAGATGGAGTGTGATACAGATGTTGCTCTTAGTCAGCCTATCTCTGAACCGCTTTTTGTTACAGTTCATACTCATGTTTGTCATTAGTTTTCATATTGTCCTTCCTCAATTGAGTATTTCTTTACTCAATACCATTTGCCTGATTTTCTCTTGTCTATGAGATTCCTGAGTTTCAATGTCATTCTTAGATCATTCTTATTGTCATCCCATATCCATGACAGGTTAAAGATTGCACATTTTCCCAAAGCACATTCCACTGACATTATATCCTAGATGAGCACTCATCATTGAAATAGAATGCAAGTCACATATGTAATTTAAATTTCTCTAGTTACCATACTAACTAATTGGAGATACACAGGTAAATAAATATTTATAAAGTACTTAACCCAGTATCTCTAAAACAGTATTATTTCAACATTGAGTCAATATTTAAAAATTGTTAAGAGAATATATTACATTTTTAGTGCTAAGTTTTCAAAATCTAGTGTGTATTTTACACTTACAATGTATCTCAATTCAGACAAGTCACATTATGAATGTTTGGTAGAAGTATTTCTACACACCATGTATTAGACAATGTAAGTTTATATCCTGAATGAAGGTAGTAAATGAGATCAGATTTTCAATTGAGCCCTTAGTAAGTTCTCCTCATCTCCTGCCACCACAATTTTGTTCTCAGGTCAATCTTTCTAAATAAGTTGAAACCATGTCTTAAACAATTCTGCAATTCTCTTTCTCACCTTCTACTCTCCCTTATCTACAACTCCTTCATTTCATACATGGGAAAAATGGTGTCCAGAAAAAGTTGGCAATTTATCCTAAGTCACACACTGGTTAGGATCTAAATTAAGTCTTACTGATGATCAGGTCAGAATTCTTGCAATTGCCTGTAGCGCCTAACCCTTCCCCTCCCCCCACCTCCCACTTCTGCTTTTGGGTTCAGTCACTCTTCCTTTTAGACTTCCAGGAAGAGAGAATTGGTCTTACTTGCCCTCCTTCTCCAGCATTAAATGTAGAGAATCAAATTAAACTAATTCCCCAAGCACAAGAGATGGTTTTAGGGGTTGCCTACTGATAGCTCTTACCTGGCAACTTCCTTTTTCAGTTCTTTAAATAAAGCTAATAAATCCTTCAACCAACTAGGAAGGGAGAAGGAGTTGTTCACTAGTTAACTTTCAAGTAAACTTTCTACTACCTACAGTAATGTATATTCAGAAGACTGGATGGCTAGATTCCAAAATAATACGCTCACCTCTCTCCAGGTGCCACCAGCATTTTGTTATTCTTGTTATTTGTTGTTTGGGATTTTTCTATAATGAATGCATGTATTATTTTTGTGCATACAAATAAAACATGTTACTAAAAAAGGGAATGTGCCTAGTTCCTTTTATAAATATACAGTCTAATCAACCAGTTTGGTTTAATATTCCCAGCTCTACATAAGAACCTCTTTTTGAAACCATTTCAGACAATCACCTAAATATTTTCTAGGAGTTAAAAAGGAGAGGCAATGCAATCTGAGACCCTAGTATATAAAAATCACTCCTCAGTGTGAAAAGACTTAACAGTAATTCAGGTTGAGCACCCAGAGTATTTCACTTAAGATTTCTATTGGTACAGAACACCACACTCCATCACCTCAACAATACTAAAGGTAGCTATTTGTTGAACACTTCCTGTCAACCACACAAGAAGAAGAAAGAAAGGGAAAGAAAAGAGAACAAGATAAGCTACGGTCAACATCTGATCTTGTACAGTCAAAGAAATTGAAAAGGAGCACATTTTATCATTAAAAAAATAAATTATTTTGTCTTAGATGACTTTAAATCTTCACTGAACTTCATTTAAAACTTCATAGATCTTTTTCAGCCAATAAAAAAGTGAAGTGCCCACACATATCAATCTATGCTGAATGATTAATTCATACACAATGTAGAGGCTGGGAAAGGAAAAATCTTTCACATTTACACTTCATACCACAAGAAAATAAACTTGCATTTTTTTAGGCAAATAATTTTATAATTTGTAATTCTTTTTGTAAAAACATACTGAGCTTTTAAAGTAGCCATGTTACTATTTCAGTTAAATTTTGAAACATTTTAAGTTCAGTGCTAGAATTTACAATATAAAGAAGGTAGTAAGTGTTTTTGTAATTCTTTCATTTGTAGGGATATACCTGTAGTTTAGAATATACACCAAAAAACAAAACCACCCTTACTAGTAATGGGATCCATTCTTGAGTTTCTCAGCCTACTAGCAATGATAGATGTAGATTTTTTACTCTCTCTGGGTCATGAGATACTGAAGGATTTGCAAATTAATTTAAGAAATAAGTACTCTTGGGGCCTCCCTGGTTGTGCAAAGGGTAAGGTGCAGCACTATGAAGCTGTCTGCAGCCACTGCAGCACAAGTTCAATTCCCTGCCAGGGAGGGAACCCACATGGCTCAGCAGACCTCTCGTCTTGCCAGCTGCTCCCCCCAGCAGTATATTTCAGTGGATCTGTCTGTTCTGCTTTCCTCTCTGTCTCTGGTATATCCTCTCACCCCACACACACATCTAGCCTGCACCCCAGCTCTTATATGCATAAATAAAATAAATCTTAAAAAGAAAAAATATTCTTGAAAAGAATCCTTGGGGAATCACCCAGTCTAACATTTTTCTTCACTTCAGAAGAAATGATTAAGCCTTCTGATTTCAGTATAGAGTTCTTAACATCATGACAACATTTTCCTGCTTGTTAGATGCTAGAAAACTTAGAAGTCAGTGGTTTTTGTTTTGGGTTTTTTCTTTTTTTAGAAACCTATTAAAATACTGACATATTTATATCTGTCCTTAGAACCAGTATTTTACTAGCAGAAAATATTATCCTATTAGGTATGTATTGTATTTAACCTTGACCATGTCAATAAGCAAAGAGAAGATTACTAAATTAAACAAGTTGTTTCAGAACTTTTCTGTTAATGTTTGTGCTACCTACTCATTTAGTCTCCTGCTACTCACCTACAAATAAAAGATGGCAAAGGTACAAAAAAAATTTAAAAAGAAATTCCAATTTCTACATTTTCAATGAATTCATTATCTTTTGTTTCCTAAAATTAAGCTGAAATCAACATCCTTTCATTTCAGTTATGGCATATCTATGCCACCCAAGAGCCTCATTATTTGGTTTTGTCAAGGATTCTAAGTTGGTTCTTATTTGGTACAACAGAAATAAAACATTTCAATGACTATGTATTTTTGTGTTTTTAAACCACCGTACTAAAATTATATGGTCACTGCGTGTACCTTATGTTTTTTAAAAAGGTGCTTTAAATGAAAATGTTTTGAGACTGTACATCTTCTTTTAATCCTTTTGGGCAGTTACCACAATCAAAACGATTTTTAAGAAGTACTTAGTTAAAAAGAAATTGAATGTGGGAAATGACTTTAAAATTATTTTAGAACAGATATGTTGACTCTTCTTGATTTCAAAAGTAAAGTATTAGGTTTCTACCTTTCAAGCCTATAAAGGAATAGACTTTCAGCCACCAGCTGAAAGATTCTAAATCTAGTTCAAATTTTTGTTGTAACTGATTACGACAAAAAAGTAGATGGTTAGATATATTTTCTTTCCCTTTTTTATTGAGAAACAAACAATAGGATCTAGGCTACATGATATAAAATTGTATTTAGCATAAGAACAAAATAAAGGCAGATACATTTTCAAGGCAAGTTGTGAATTCTTTTTATTGTATCTCTTGCAGCCTTTGTATGGCATGACTTGGGGCCAGTTCTGCATGGAGGCTGGTGGAAAAGATAATTCGTATTTTGAGTTTCTAAGTGCATTGTGTGATAAGGAAGTTCAGATGTAGTCATACTGATTTTTACCTCTGTAATCCAGCATTTTTAAGTTAGAGAGAGGGTGTCATTTTCACAAGTTTGAGCCAGCAAATAACCATTGCCATTATTATCAATGTTTGTAATTAAAACTAAAAAGAATATCAGAGGTGTGATGTCTCACAAGGATAGAGTGAAAGGTAAGGAGGGTTCCTTGGAAAGGAAAAAAATGCTCGATATTCTACCATTTCTGGTAACTAATTAAAGTTTTAGTAAGAAAAGGTATGAAGTGAACTCAAGACATTCTAGTTGTAGTTTAGTGCTATAATATCAGGTTGACCTCTATAATAATACTTATTTCAAATATCATAATAATCATAGATATAATAACTGTTTACAATTACTATCATAGGTTGGACCAATGCATCCTCCAGGCAAATAAAGATTTTGGAGCAGCAGGATCCTCTCCATAAGCTGATACTTCATGCTTTTGTTGATGTTCATTTCAGTTGTTCAAATGATTGAGAACTTGATTTCCAAAAGGAAAACTCAGAATCTAAAATTGTTTTCCTTCATTAAAATGTGTGTGTGGGGCCTCCCTGGTGGTGGCACAGTGGGTTAAGCAACGCACTATGAAGCAAACCCCAGCCACTGCAGCACGAGTTCGATCCCTGCCTCCAGCCAGGGAGAGGACCTACAAGGCGCAGCAGACCTCTCTTGCCTCGCCCGCTACTCCCCTCAGCAGTATGTTTCCGTCAGTCTGCCTGTTCTGCTCCCCAATCTGTATCTGGTGAATTCTCTCACCTCCCTGGACTCTGGCCTGTACCCCAGCTCTTGTATGCATAAATAAATAAATCTTTTTTAAAAAATTTTTAAAAATTGTGTCTGTGTGTGTGTGCACATGCATGTTTGAAAAGACCAGCTACAGAGCTACCCACTAATTCATGTAGCAAGTATTTCTTTAAGCATTTACCAGGTGCCTGATACAGTGCTTAGGACAGACACAGAAATGGAAAAACGAACATTGCTGGATGACTTATTTACAACAGCTCTAACCTAAGTCATAGTCATTGATATGACACATTACCTTTGGGGGGAAATGTCATACTTTCCGAGGTGATTTTCTACCTATGGTTTTGCAGAATTTCACAATTTCTTCAGAATGAGCATTCAAAAAATACGCATGTATTTTGACTCTTAAGAGAAATGTGTTAGTACTTTCATGATAACTACTGTTTACCCAACATTATTATTGGACCTGAGTTTAATATTAACTCTAATCTTCAAAACAACCTGGAATGTAGGTATTATTTCCATTGTGCAGAAAATTTATGCTGAGAATTCCCAGGGTAAGATCATATTATTCTGAGCAATTTGTAGTTCCCAAGAAGCAGCTGCAGCCTTTACAAAAGGATGGAATAACAGTGACCATTTACTGAACATCTGCTATGTTCTTGTAGTGTTCCAGGCCCTTTACATGTATTGTTTCATTTACTCCTCACCACAGGCCTGCAGAACAGATAATGTTTCCACATAATAGATTTAAAAAGTCAGGACTCAGAAAGGCTCAGTAATGTGCTCCAAATCACACAACCAATGAATGCTGCCTAACAGGGTAACCAACCTGGACTGTCTGACCCTCAAACATCTACTCTTGTCTTGAAAATAGCTCCCATAGCCCATTGATGTCCTGTGCTCCAGGCCTTTGTTCATGCTCTGCCCTCTGCCTAGAATGACCTCCCTGCCTCACAGTCAGTCTTCAAGGTCAAATGCAGATATTACTTCTTCAGTCCCAACGTTCCCAGGCAAAATTTGTAATCACAGCCCATGTTTTTGCTATTAGTATAACAAAATTATTATTAGCAATAATAATCAGCAAATTATTATCACATAAGAGTGTACTTATTTGTATACATTTCTCTCTCACAGGAAGACACAAAAACCTTGACAGCAAAAAAAAAAAATGTTTCATCTTCACTTTTGAGTTCTCAGTACATAGTCTGCAGCTTGGCACACAGGTTGACGTTCTAATTGGCGAAAGACCTGGTAACTCAAGCCAACATGCTATAAATTGAAAGGACCTCTAAAAAAGTGAGAGAAACCAATCCTCTGATTATTTGAGAGTCACATTTTTGGCTTGTTTTTTATTTTTCTGTTTTAAAGACCCTGAGAAAAGAGAACACTCTCACCTCTCCACTTTCTCTACTTAACGATTCTTGAGACAGGTCATTCTACTCTCATTCGTTCATATTTTTATCTTTTCATATTTCAGAAAATAAAGTGAAATTTCCACAAATTTGTCTTAATTTTGCTTGTTTCTGGTTAACTAAGTCACAACATTTTCTGGTTACAGAATTTCTTGTGGGTTATCATCACAGCATTAGGCTTTTTTTTGCCAGTGATAAATGTGTTGACGACAAAGGAATATACTAGTGCCAGAAGGAAGACTGATGCCGAAGAATGGTGTGTGGCTTAGCCCTTAAAAAGAGAAATGCATCTACACTGATTAGTATGTGCAAATCAATTTCCAATGCTTTACTTTCCCCTAAGGAGACAGGGAGATGCTTTGATTCTCACTTAACAGACTGGAAATTTAAAATATAGAAAGACTAAATTATTTGGTCTATCCCAGAGTTTGGAATATAATCCAACAATTCTCACCTTCCAGCCAGTAACCAAATCCATGTCCAAATTTTCAGAAAATGGATTGCACGTATATTATTCTCTTTATCAAGATAATCAGGTTATCCCTTTAAATAATTTCTTTCTGCTTCAGTAGTGGTATTAATATACAATTATCCTAAGAGCTTAAATGCAAAACAGGCTAATAAAAAAGGTGGATTTTTTTTTGTTGTTGTTGTTGTTGTTTTTAAATCTATACTGAATAGGGATATTCATGGATAATTGGCAGAACTGTCTGAACAAAGAATTACAGCTTTGTGGTATAAAAACATAGCCTGAATGTCCAAATTAGCTCAAGAAATTTCCTATTTCTGAGAGGGCAGGCTGGCTGCCAGTTCTTTAAGAGAGAAAAATATACCCTCTTAGAACATGAATCATTACATATCACATAAGCAAGTATGCATGTACACACATACACAGAGGCATTTTAAATAATTGCTCAAGACTTTCAAAAATATCCCTCTACTACACATAAGGTACACATTTTATCAACCAAGATCAGGTTGTCCTTTTCTCATCCATGCTGTCATAAAGGGTAAGCTATTTACCAATAGCATTGCCACATGAGAAGGCTCAAGATGTGCTGTAAACAGGGGTGCCAAACAGACAGAACAGATGACTCAGAACTGATTTTAGAGCACACATTTGTAGGTTGAACTTAGTGCCTACAGCTGGTTATTTGTCAAGCCTGTTTTAAAAACAAATTGGTTGACCTTTATGCCTATAACTAGCTATCTTCAAATCCCATAGCTGAAATGCAACCTTCTTAGAAAAGAAGAGTAACCAATGCTTTTAGCAAGGTAGACAGGACAACCATTCTTTGGATATGTGGATTGAAAGCTTGAACAAGTACAGAGATGAGCTTATCAAGCCAAAACAAAACCTGAGGCAAGGTGACCTGCCAGAACTGAAAGTGGCCAATTAAGTGGCTCTGCTGATGTCATAAATAAGAGCGCTTCTTATTTTTTCCTGTCAATACTTAAAAATAATAAAACATTATGATCAAATAGACATTTTACAATTGAAATGAGGCCAAGGTAGTTAGGAAATTTAAAGGAAAAGGAATCCAGATGTCTCAATAGATTTCCCCAAAAAGCAAGTTAAAAACACACAATAAAATGTAAAAACAAAATTTACAAGGACAGTTGATTGATGTCCTTCTCAAATACCTTGAGACAACAGATACCTGCCATAATCAGTCACAGTTTGACTCCCCTGTTTGTTAGAAAGCCAAAAAAACACACTGAGTTGAAATAAGAACTTTTCCCCTCCTTAATTTATGATTTAATCATAAATTTTATGGTTGTTATGCCCAAGAGTCTCGGTGTTCAACCCATCTTTTAATATTAGAAGAATGCTTGTCTCTTTCATACTATTTTTGTTAAGGTTTTTTTTTTTAATAAAGTATTTTTGGAAAGAAAATTTACCTTTTTAAGGCTAGCTCTACTTTTTAAAAATAGCTAATCTAAAAAAAGTAGATGCAAACAAATAATTTATTTGCAAAAAATACCTTCTATTAAAAAATAGATACCTTCCTTTATTTAAAAAGCTATTTTTCTCTTGTGTGATTTGTCAGTAAACTCAGAATGTAGTTAAATTGATAATTAAAATAATCTGTGTCTTGCTCTTACTGTTAAAAAGTTCTGGGGTAAAATAAGGAGATTGTGTGATATTAAAAGTTGTATTGTCACAGAAATGGTGAGTGATGATGATGTTATTTCCTTAGGTTAGTTCTTTGGAGTGCTATAAAGCTGTTTTTGTAGAGGTATAGCATTTTCTTTGGTTGGTTCCTCTAACTGGGGGTGGTGGTTCATGAAAGCATGGAACATTGTTATTTAGTAATACGAGTTCCTTTAAAATATAATTAAATCATAAATGTTAAAAGGTCCATTTACAACTGAACTTCTCCAATATTGCAATATTAAATAACTGTACAAAAAGTGATATTGTGCTATTAACAAATTTTTTACTCTATTTCTATCCTTTTCAAAATTATGAAGTTATATGAAAAATTACAGAGAGTTCTAATATCTTATTAAACACAGAAAATATTTTTAGTAAATATATATAACAATGGAAATAACTCACTCAAAAATTAAAATTCTTCAAGCTATGCTGACCCTATCAGCAAATTCATTTATAATCTATCATGTTTTTAAAACATAATAGGATAGTTTGTCTTGATTATAAAATTAGCATGTATCATTTAAAAGTTGAAAATACCAATCAGAAAACAATACCATTTGTTTTGGTTCTTTTTTCTAAATAATTTATCAGTTTAAAGAGGTTTTTTATTAAATTTCAGTGGCTGCCAAGGAGAATTTAGCTCATGACATGACTCTTCAGCTCTCAATTTTTAGTAACTGTACTGTTTTTAGTTTCTCTGTTAGTTATCTTTATAATTTAAATAATTTCCTTACATCACTGATTCCTTATTATTATTTGTGTGTGTAGAATACATCACACAGCCAAAAAGTACATAAGGCACAGATATATTCTGAAACCAACGTCCCTGAATTGGCTTCTCAGAGCAAACAGAACAGTGCTAGCCTACTAGGGGCATAAAGAGTCATAGCTCACTCTTTCCTTTAAATGTAAGTATTTTTCAACTTCTGTGATACTCCCTTGTTTTTCTTTATATTTTTCCCAGGCAGGAATACATCACTCAAAACTACAGTTTTGCCTATTTTTTGAATTGCATGCTAAGTATAATCGTGTAGTATAAATTATTTTGTAGCAGCTTTTAATCTGTATTTGTAAGACTCACTTGTATTGCAGCATTCAATAGTTTTTTTAGTTCATTTTTACTGTACAAGAACTTATGTAGAACTATACCACTATTTATCAATCCACTTTGTTATCAACAGCCATTTAAGTTGTTCCTATGTTTAGGCTTATGAATAAAGTTGTTATAAACTTTATTATATATGTCTTCTGGTACATATGGGCACACGTCTTTTATATATAAACCTAAAAGAAGAATCAATAAGTCACAAGTCATAGTATCTTTAATTTTGTTAAATAAAGTCGAACTGCTTTCCAAATTGGTTAAACTACAATAGATTCCATTCTCCCTAGCAGTTGTATGAAGTTGGAAGTGCTCAACATCCTTGTAGTTGTTGCTACTTTTAGTTTTTTTAATTCCTCTATTCTGGTAGCAGCACATATTTGAAGATTTAGTTTACACTTCTCAAATGATTGATGAGGTTGAACACCTTAATATATGTTTATTTACCAAACAGATCTACCCTGTTCTGAAGTGACTATTGTCTCTGGCCATTTTCCATTTTTGGTTGTTGGTTTCTTCTTTTCTGTTATTTCCTCTTCCTTTTTTTTTCTTTTTTTTTTTTTAGGTAACATTGGTTTACAACACAGTATGTGGTTCATAAGTTCACACCTCTTCACGTATATTACCATACCACACTCTCCAACATGGTCCCTTGAGCTCCCACCACCCACTTTTGCTCTCTACCTTCTATTTCGTTCTCTGGTAACCTCAATTCTACAGTCAGATTTAAAGAGTTTATTTTTGGTTTAGTTTTGTTGACCCTTTGTTTTCATTTCTCCATATCCTACATTTGAGTGAAACAATCTCATATTTGTCTTTCTCCTTCTCACTTATTTCACTTATCATAATTCCTATGTCGAGCAAAATGGCAAAACTACTCTTTTACAGCTGAGTACTATTCCATTGTGTATAGATACCACATTTTTACCCACTCATCTGTTGTTGGACATTTAGGTTGTTTCCATACCTTGGTTATTATAAATAGTGCTGCAATGACCATAAGAATACATGTATTCTTCTTGTATTCTTTGGTTAGATGTGTAGGAGTGGAGTTGCTGGATGTTATGATAGACTTATTTTTAATATTTTGAGGAACATCCATATTGTTTTCTATAGGGCTGGGCCAGTATACATACATTCCCACCAACAGTATATGAGTGTTGTTTGTTTTTTTTTTCTCTTTCCCTTCACATGTTTCTGGTCCCTTTGATATGGGTCATTCTCAGAGGTAAAGATGCTTTTAATGTGATTGTGATTTGCATTTCTTTTAGTGATAAGTACTTTTCCTGTGACTGTTATCCATTTGCATGTCTTCATTGAAGATGTGTCCATTTTTTTATTAGGAATTTTCTTATTGAGTTGTATGAGTTTTTCACAAATTGTAAATATAGGCACTTTTATTGATTATATGTGCTACAAAATATCTCCAAAATTGCAACCGGCCATTTTACTATTTCAATGATCTTTGATAGTCTTAGTTTAGTTATAATGAAATAACCAATCTCCACTTTTAAGGCTGATGTTTCTTAATGTTTAAAAATCATTCTCTCATATTGAGATAATGATCTAGTGTCCTATATTCTCTTCTAGCCTGTCATATTTAAAAGGTCTATAGTTCCTTCAAATTGATATTTTTGTTTACTGTATGAATGGGTTAAGGTTTTATTTTCAAAGAGAGCATCCTCTTTTCCACTGTTCTGCAAGTTTTATCATCACCATTTAATTCTTTCATTAATTTTCAACAGATTCTCTTGAATCTTCACTTCATACACTTACTATGACTTCCTCCTCTACTACCTACCTTTTATCTCCCAATCTCTATCAGCTAGAACTTTACTTCTAACATCATCAAAGCTAAAAGTTTACATTCTGTTTTTAAGCATGATTAAATCCTTCATGTCTTATGGTGCAGCAGACATCTCCTGTCTTGTCTACTACTCCCCTCAACAGTGTATTTCAGTCAATCAGCCTGTTCTGCTCCCCACTCTGTCTCTGGTAAATCCTCTCACTCCCCCCCCACCTCTGGCCTGTACCCCAGTTCTTGTATGCATAAATATATAATTTTTTTTAAAATCCTTCATATCTTCTACAGAGGTTTATCTTAAAAATAATAAATAAATCTTACATTATTATGACTATTCATCACATTATTCATCAAAGAGCCACAAAGTGTTAATAATGACATTTTCTTGCCTATTTTTCTGATATCACAACCCTTATGCCATTCAACAGAAAATACACTAGCTCTAAGGTTAAATAGAGTCTCCTCTCTGACACTTAACCAATTACTAAAAGAAAGTATGTCTTAAATTGTTTCATATTTGGAACAAGACATTCTGATAAAGTGTTTTATCTACCTGGAATTTCTGGCTATTCTTCTTTACCTTTTTAAGATTCATAGACTTTTCTGAGATATTCCAATTTCTCGAAGCTTCTTATTAACAGCAACTATTATCTGAAATAGATCCCATTCTTTTCCTTAAATACATTTTTCTGTAAGCCTGCTGATCTCTGTCCTAAATTAGACCAATTTCCTTTCTTGGTCTACTGCACGATTGTCATCCTTGGATGCCGCTTCATTATTCCCTTAAATTAGTTCTACTTGTGTATCTCTGAGAAAACATAAACCAAATGCAAGGTGAGAGAGAACACAGCCCACACAAGACCACTCTCACTTTTGACATCAATTGCAAGTTTAAAGGATTCTCTAACCATGCTCAGGTTTGAAATTTTGCTAGAAGTACTCACAGACTCACTGAATGTTGTTATCCTAATGGTTAAGAAAAAGAACACAGATTAAAGTCAGATAAGAGGAGAAGTATATATTGCTCAGTTTCAGAAAGCATCAAATCCAGAGCTTCCACTATCTCCCCCTTAGAGTCAGAACACATTACTTTTCTACCATTGATGTGTGACAATAAGTCCAGACTTTTGCTGATGAATGAAAGTTCATAAGAATATCAGTGTTTAGAGATTTTATTTTGGCTCCATAACATAAGCATGATTGATTTCCCACATGGCTGATTTTAGGTTCCAATCTCAATGTATGACTCAAAGCGACTACTCTAAATCACACTGTTACTATTTGGTTGGCTGAAAGTCCCCAGGCAAAATGTCACTCTTGACATTACAGGAACTTTAGAGGTTACCGTCCAAAAACTGAAGGCAAAGACCAGACTTCTTATAGGGTAAGATTAAATTCTTTACTACAAATTTCATATCTTCCTCTTTCTTGACTTGTGCACTCTTTTTACTGGAGTACATCCTCAAGTGATGGTGCATGTATATAAATTTCCAATATAAAATTTATTATTCTGAGATTTTATAAAATATGGATCATTTTTCACTTATCCAACTTGTTTCATATGGACTCTGTGACTATGAGGGCCTCCCTTGAGCTGTGGAGATGTTATTTCTTTGCTTTTTTGTTTTTTAATTATGTTTATTTTACTAGTTAGCTTACACCACTATATATATATATATTTTGGGTGCAAAGGTTCACACCTCTATAAACTTATGTTACCATATTACACCCACCACCAAAGCCTCAATAATCCTCCACTATAGTCCAATGCACCCCCTCCCATTTTTGTTTTTACTCCGCTATACTTCCTTTCTATTAGCCTTAGTTTACAATTACATTTCAGATTTTGTTTTGATTTGGTTTTTCCTGTTCCTGTTTTGTTTGTTTCTTATATTCCATATTTGAATGAGATTATCTGGTATTTGTCTTTCTCCTAACTTATTTACCTTAGCATAATCCCCTCCAGCAGTTCCATTCATGTTGTTGAAAATGATGAGTTATTTTGCAGTTGTTTTTTATAGCTGAGTAGTATTCCATAGTGTGTGTGTAAGTGTGTGTATGTGTACCCCAGATTCATGTCTCATATCTTCTTCATCCTCTTACCATGGGGCTACTGTAAATACTACTGCAATGTACACAGGAGTGCATGAATTAGTGTTTTCCACTTTCCAAGTAAAAATCTAGGAGAGGAATTACTGGGACATATGGTAGATCTGTTTTTAATATTTTCAAAAATCCATATTGTTTTCCATAAGGGTTAGACCAGTCTGCATGTATGAGAGTTCCATTTCCCCCAAAACCTCACTAACACTTGATTCTCTTCCTTTTCAGATGGGCCACTGGAGATACTATTTCTTTAATAATTTTCTCCCCTCTTCATGAATGTTTTGTCTTTCTAGAACTCCTACTAGTTGAATATTGGACATCTTGGACTGATACTACAGTTCTAAATCCAAAGCTCTCCAGAAAACTTGAAGGACAACTTAGTAGCTTTTCTCTTTGCAGCACTCTTCTCTCATAGTCTAGAGTGCTATGAATATTTTTATTATTCTATCATTTTAAATTAATCCTGTGAGAGAGGAATAAATTGTGCTCATCTTGACATATTGAACTGGGTAGCATATTAAACTATCCTTATAAATTTGAAAGGCATTTTTTTTAGATTTATTTTATTTATGCATTTATAAGAACTGGGGTCTAGGTGAGAGGGTATGAGGGAATGGGGTGAGAGGATTCACCAGAGACAGAGTAGGGAGCAGAACAAACGGACTGACTAAACTACAATGCTGAGCAGAGCAACAAGCAAAAGAGGAGAGGTCTGCTGTGCCATGTGGGTTAGCTCCCTGGTAGAGTACTAAACTCATGCTACAGTGGCTGCTGACAGCTTGATAGCACTAAGACTTAACCCTGTGCCACCAGGGAGGCCCTGAAAAGCAATATTTAAAGCCAGATGATTTTTCTTGTCACAGTGTATTTCCTGGTGACTGTATCAGTGGCATTACATAAAGATTATGCATTCCTGGAAGCTCAAATACACAGTTGCAGATAAGGGCATCTTGGGAAAAGTATAACACAGAGCCTTATATGATACATTTTTCCTTTTCCATATTACATATATGAGAGGACAAATAATGAGATATTAAAGAGGAAAAGATGGCCTAAGTGACTTTATTTTTAAAATATATTCTTAAAGCTGCTCCTGCCTAAAGAGAAATACAGAGATAAGAAAAATAAATAGAAATAAGAAATAAAGTATAAACTCCTGCCAGGGTCTAGCTAGCAGCTGTGGTGTAGAAGAAAGAACACTGGCTTTGGCAACAGAAGACCTGGTTTTGAGGCCTGGCTCTCTCTTTGTTGTCTCCATAACTAAACTTTTCTGAGTCACAAGTTTCTCATCTATAAGCAGAATAATAACACATGTTGCACCACTGTTGTGCAACACACATGAGAGAACTTTATAGATTGCAAAGTATATAGAAAATAAAAGATATTTTCCAAATGACTACTTTCTCCAGGGAAGGTTTTATGCAGAACTTAGCAGAATCCTTCAGGGGGAAAGTATTTACATCTCTATGACCATATTTTCCCAGACAAGGAAATTACCACACACAAAAAATCACCTGAATTTCCCATGGGTTCTACCAAATAGATAAACATATCATTGAAGACAATGATAAATATAATTATAAAATCTTTTAAAAGTATACAAAAGAAGTTCCTAATTCTGACTTTATTCTTTTAATCAATGTCTATTTGCCTAGACATTGAATACCAACAATATACAAAGCACTTTAAGGAACAACAACAAAAACATTTAAACCCAGTACTCCTATTTGTAAGGGAGATTGTGCATATACCCAGACATCCGCAATACAATATTGGGTATAACAAGCAAAATATGTCCAATACAAATTAATGAGAAATTGTACTTGAATCTTTAAAAATGAGTAGATTTTTGAGTAGAAAATCTAGTAGTCAGAAAACTAGCTAAGATATATAGAAGGGCATTCCAAGAAAGAGCAATTACATTCACAAAGATTATAGATATGGAAATGTAAGGCTTTGTTTCAGGAATTATGAAAAGCTTGTGTTGATAAAGATTAGGTTCTATACAGACAAGAGGGCAATAGGCCACAGTGGAGAGTACTTGCTAATAGGCCAATGCATGTGGACTTTATTCTGTAGCAATTGGTAACCTTTGAAGCTTTTATTATCGAGAGGAGTACATAATAAAATATGGCTCAATAACAATGACATTTGGTTTCTATTTTCATCTTTACTCTTTAAAAATTGCTTTTACATCAATGATCCTATTTGATCCCTGCCATAATTCTATAGCAGAGGTGTTACTATTACTATTTGTCAGTAGAACAAGCTTTAAACCAGATACAGAGTTGAGGTCTTTTGATTTCAGATCCAGTTTATTTCAAATATATTCACAACATATACTAAAGTGAGGAGATCCTGAAGGCAAGATCATAAACAACTGCTGAGATATTTGAAGTGGATGAGCAAGTGATCAAAAGCAAATGACAGGCCTTTTCCCTTCTAAAAAGCTTGTCCCTGACATGCAGGCAACAGGATTATGAAGATAATCTCAATTTCTTCAAAATCCCTCTATGGTATTTAGCACTGTGCTAGGCACACAGAATTGCCAAATAACTGACTTATGGTTTCATTCCCCTCCATCAGACACTGACACTGTAAGTCAAAGAACCTTAGTCCCTACAGCATTCAGAATTAAATGTTCCCAGTTGCCTAGTGCTAACCCAGAATCACATCACTCCAACAGAGTGAAATTAGATGCTTCTCTCAGTATGACAAAGATATGTTTGTTTAAATGACAACTGTAGGATTCCCCCAAGGATATGGAGGCCACGTGAAAACTAAGAGTACAGAGCTCACAGCTGTTCATTGCAACAGTCAACAGTAGACAACTGGTAAGAATTCAAACAATTTTTTTATTGTCTAAATTTTGGGTGCTGTTGTTTGTCTGATGGCTTTCCTGCTGGTGATATAAACTGGATCTCTAAAAATAGGAATTTTCAGTAAGGATCTTGCATATGTACACAAAGATCTGCCTTGATTCAACTTCTCTAGCATTGAAATATAACATTATTAAAATGAAATTTTTCTAACACTATATTGCTATTAAAGGTTATTATCTTCTAAAATAGTTACAAATCAAACCCTTTTTTTCAAGGCCTTTCCATGTGAAAACAAGCTTTTGATGCTGACTCACTCATCTAGTCCAGACCCTTCTTTGGGGTTCCTGGGGAATGCTGACAGAAGTGATGAAGCAAAGAACGAATACTCCTTACCCTAATTCCCTAAAACACTGGTTTTCTTTTTTCTAATTTTTGTTTGTTGCTTCTTCTTTTAGGAAATCCAATATTTACACATAAAATTGCTAAAATGGAGTAGTTATAGTTGAAGGATGCAAGAGGAAAAAAGGCAAGGGAGAAACAGAGGCCTGATCATTTATCCATCCTCTCCCTTGTACCCTAAATCTTTTGCTGGACAAAGAATAAAATCATTGACCCTTCATAAGTTAATTCACAATTGGAGCATAAAAACATCAAGTTACATCAACCTCCAGAGGATGAAAAATAGAGCAGTCTACTTGACCATTTTACACATTTATTCTTTCCACAATTATTTACTGAATATTTATGAGGTGCAGGTACTGGTCAAAGCACTATGCATACAGCAGTAAACAAGACACTAAGCTACTGTACCAGAGGTCACCGGATGGTGGGAAAACACAGATAATAAAGATGCAAGCAAATAAAAAGTACATTTCATGTGATAAGAAAATAGATGTGCGGAAAAAAGAGGCAGGATATGAGAACAGTAAAGGTGTTTGCATACATGACAATGTGTGTATGATGTGTTGTATGGTGGGTGAGTCAGGGACTGTCTCCCTTGTGAGGGTGACTTTTAGTCAAGGAGTCAATAAAGTGAGACAGAAAACAAGGTGAAAGAAACACTAGGTTGGGAAAGTGCTGAAGTAAGCAAATGCTGGGTATGTTTGAGGAAAAGTGAGGAAGCCATTTTCAGGAGCAAAGTGACAAAGACTGAGAGCAGCAGAAGATCAGGCCAGGAAGACATCAGCTTCTTTGGGGAAAAGGTCAAATGACCCTCATCTTTGCTCTGAAGCCAGCTGTAAGCTACAGAGTAGATGTTCTATAAATATGTGTTGGGGGCTATCAGAAAAGCTAGCTATTGTTTTAGCAAAGAGAGTATTTGCTATGAGAGGCATTAGAGTGTTCTCTGGTTTCTAATTTTTTAATGTAATTGCTCAGTTCTTCCATTAAAAAGTCTAAGGCGGCAAATTTTATTTGCCTGATTAAAGAACAGAATATCTCATGTCTAGGAAGTGCACTGTCTTGAGGGAGGTTTAGTAACTCCTGTCTTGGGGACAAAGTACCCTCAGTGTTCTCAGGGCCACATCTCCCACATGTCCCCAAAGTGAGTTTCTTATGCTCTTATTGCTCAAATTACATTGTATGACACATTCCAAGGAAAGTGATAACCTGCAAAGGATGAACACCATTAATAGATTAGATCCCCTGATGCACACAGATCACTCTTTGTTTTAAAACAGAAAAGAAACAAATTGTTGCAAAATCAGTGGCCTCCACTGGTAGTGCTGAGCTTTTACAGAACTTCTTTCAAGTACAGTTGTGCTCAACCGTTTCACTTACCCAGCCACTCAGTGTACTATTTCAGAGCTAAACTGAAATTACAAGGTGAAAATTGCTTGACTTTTATTTTCTTATAGCAGGGCATTTTTAGCATAATTTCTTATGTGGAGCCACTCTTGAGAGAGATATATTTTTCATATTTTCATAAAACCTGTAGGCCTTACCAAACAGGCCTACATCTAGTGTTTCTTTTTATAAGAATGACTGTAGTTCCATCACTTTTGGTCTTGGCATCCACCATCTGCCGGGAAACGTGACTGATTACTGGTTTTCTGATCCCCTTTACAATTTGTGACTGAATTAACAACTACAAAAAATTCATTTTATGTATAACTCTAAATATAATAAGACTTTCAGACTGTTCAGGAAAAAATGCAATCTTGCTTTTTAAATTTTTTCTTAAAGGTACATTTCATCTTTGTTATAATAAGGTTAACTACAGTTTTAAAAATATGAAATATTTTCGTAAATCAAGGTTCGTAAGCAAAGGAATGCATATAGATAGTATTATAATCTATGGAAGCAGGCAGAATAGCTCTGAGAGCGTGTGTAATAGAGAAACAGAGTGCTTAGGATCTAGACCTAAGGAAAGTCAACATTTAAAACTTGGATAGAGAAACTAAAGCCAGCAAAAGAGGACTGAAATGAAGTTTCCTTCATATCAGGAACTAACTAATAATCCACTCAGCGAATTTCTGTTAAGGTTACAATTTAAGAAGAAATGAACGATCTACTCGATACATAAGTAAGGTTCACTTTTAATGGGAAATATATTTCTGAAATAAATTATTATATTTCCTCTGAGATAAATTAAAAGGGAAAAATCTCCAAGAGAAGCTGTAGAACCATAAACCAAGGGATAGAAGGATAGTTAAATCCCCACTTCTGACTCTTACTATTCATGACATTAGACATGACACATGATTTTGTCCTGAGCCTCAGCCAATTACTCTGCAAAAGGAGAGGTTAATATTGAACTCAACAGCTATTGGTAGAATTTGTTGAATGAATACATTTGAAGTACATTGTAAATGGAAAAACATTACATTATCCCAGAACTTGTATTTCTCCAGGATAGGAGCCCACCCTATCCGTTCTCTCTGATCAGTTCTTTGCCTGAATCCTGACTTTTCTTATTGCAACTGTGATCCTGAACTAAAGGTCCACTGCCAGAACTTTGTACTATTCTGGTTACTGGGCTGTCACCAAGTCACTCACCCCATTCCTAACTATCTATCTGGGACACCTACCACCTATAAATCCAAGTTATGACATTCTCCAAGGTGTTCTGGAGGCAGTCTCAGAATACACACTTAATATTCACTCCTTGTTTGTTTGTTTGGTCATGAAAAGTCCTTAAAGTTCTTGAATTACCAAAGTAACTTGGGTCATAAAAGGTAATATCCACAGAGAAAATTTTAAAATTTAAATATACATATATATGTTCAAGAATTTCATTTACCTTAAATTCTTAATTTATATAAGTAACAAGTTTTTGTTCACTTAAATAGTCTCAAAAAGTATTTATGGCTATGTTGACAGTATCTCCATTGCATCTGAAAGTCTTATCTAATCTGGTAAGATATCCATACCATTTATTTGAAGAATCTTTGATCAAGTTGTTTTCAGTAAAAATAAGTAAAGTTTTAAAATTTATGAAAAGGTCTACATAATCAAATTTGCTACTTGTTTTATCAATCCCTTTGAAAAAATATTCAGATACCCACTTACTGAAGTGAGTTTAAACCCATGCACCATTTGATTCACTTATATTTATATTAATAAGTATTAACTAGCAAAGAGAAAAATTGTTAACTAAATACACTCTTGAAATTTTAATTAGTCAACTTGCTCTAAAAAGAATACTAAAATTCTTTCTGTTAATAATTTAAAAAATACCAAAAATACAATTGAGTCTTAACCTTGATCTTTGAAATTTGGAAAGGGGCTGAGGAAAGGATAGGAGATATGACACCTAATAGTTGTTTAAAACCCCCACAAAGACTGTTTCACCAAGCTCTGCTTGAGCACAGAAAGAAAATGAAGCTACCTACAAAAAATATATTATAACAAAACCTAGAAACAATTCTTTCCCCCATAATGGGAAGTACATGTCAAATTAAACTAATTCCACGTCTTTTATATTTTGCAGTGGACTGATAATTTTTATTGCTATTTTTAAAGGATACCTCTTTTAACTTTCTAAGAAATGTAATTGCATTTGCTTTTCTCCGACTATCAATCCCCTTTCC
Organism: Galemys pyrenaicus; assembly: GCA_019455555.1. Classification (NCBI taxonomy): domain Eukaryota; kingdom Metazoa; phylum Chordata; class Mammalia; order Eulipotyphla; family Talpidae; genus Galemys; species Galemys pyrenaicus. Next base: position 2,147,456 of record JAGFMF010011780.1, read on the forward strand.
AGCCTATTCTTTGATTATAAAGAAAGATGTAAGTGATCCTTTAATGAATTCTTAAGCAGAATACAAACTGCTTCAAATTCTCCAATGACATGCTGGTTTACTATATTTACCTACTTTAGTAAGCCTGGTTCACTGTCAGTGGGTATGACTGACAGTGGAACTCAAAACATTTACTGTTTCACCTATATACTTGTAATATATTATTAATGTCTTCCTCTCCAACATGACAGTAAGATATATAAGAACAAGTGTAAGATCTTTTTCCCCATCAAGGTATATAAGAACAAGTGTAAGATCTTTTTCCCCATCAAGGTATATTCCAGCACACAGCTCAGTGGGAACGCTAGAATGTAGTGAATGTACAAAAAATTTTTGTGGACAAATGAATAAAAAATAATAATGAATTAGTATTATTTTCAAGAATGGACCAGTGCACTCACTTGGTATTTCCATACAAAAGGTATTTTTGAACTATTAGCTGATAATACCACCTTTTGAGCATGCCCCACTCTCCCTGTTTTCTATTTTATAGAGGCTGGTTTCAAACTTCTCTGATGAACATAAAGTAACAGTCCTTTTGTATACTATATTAAAAGAATTCTATTCTATATTTTGTGCTACAGATTTTCTTTAAAGTTCAACTGGAAGTTTAGAACACCAAAACAAAAGAAAATTTAACAAAACTCATTAGATTAATATCTCCTAATCTGTCATGCCAGTCATAATTATTTTTTTTAATTTTCCCCTTCATATGGTATAAGCATCTGAAAGATGCATAGTAGGGTAAGTCAATGGTTCTCAAACTTGAACATGATATAAAACACAAAACAGAGTTTGTGATTCCATAGTGTCGCCTCTGGTGTGGTATGCTGAGAATTTATATTTCTAACAAATACCCTAGCCATACTAACACTGCTGGTCTGGGTACCATACTTTGAGACTGACTAGGGTAGTTGCTGGAACAGTATCTTGCTAAGACTTGGTTCAAAACCAGCTATATTCTTGGTTGACAAAGTCTCATAGAAACAATTATAAATGGTTGGCTATATTCTACATACTATACATTATTAAATAACCAGCTTGCCATATTCCTCTCAGATTTTTTCTCAATTAGGCATTTTCTGGAATTATCATTTCACTTGTTAACTAAATAAGGGGGGAGGTGAATGTCTCAAGTTATTTTTATCCTCAGTAAGAATCATTTCCTTTGCTTTCCTGCTCTTTAGTGGCTGAAGCAAGTCACTTACCCTCTTTAGTCATTATTCTCTTATCTGTAAAAATGGGTTAATAGTACCTACCTCAGAGAAATGCTGTGAAGATGAGACCCTAAACAGTCTGTAAATGGTAGCTGTTGGGGTTCAGATGATGGGGTTTGGTGTATGGGGTTCTTGGGTCCCTCTGAGAAAGAATTCAGCAGCCTTCCCATTCATCAGTATACAACAAGTTCATTAAGGAAAGAGAAACACCTGCATAGACACAGAGGCAGGGCAGTCTTAAAGGACAAGAACTTTGTCTGCGCAATGGGGTGTTCTTATTGTGGAAAGTATGGACTTGGGGTTCAATTCGGTTGGTGTTCTAAAATAGATTCATAATCCTCTCTACCCCCACCTCTGATAATCATCTCCCATTCCACCTCAGACTCCAGGAAACTTGCAAAGCCAGGTTTAGTCTAAGATTCATTAATCATCCTTCTTCCCATCTCTGGTGTTTGCCCTTGTGAGAATTTCTATGCTAAATTTCTCTATTCTAAGGTTCCACTAGTAGCTATGGTTTTACTAATCTAGTTCAAAGGAAAAAAAAATCTCAAGGATCCAAAGACTTGTGGCAGACACTACCTATATCTTTAATATACCGACCGAAGTAATAACCCTAAATTCTGAAAAAAATACTCAGGTGTGCTCTAGGTATTCTCTTTACTATAGTGGAGAACTGTTTGACTTGGAAATTTGGGCACAGGTAACCAGGAGAGCATTCTTCTAAATGTACAAAATGTGCAAAATTATAAAGCATCACCTGGAACACCGCTGAAAAATAGATTCCTGAGCTCCACCCAGACCAACCAAACCTCCCTATGGGAGAATCCAAGGAATCCTTAAATAATAACTGCTCCCCCCTCACCCTCCAGTGATTTTTCTGATTAGTAAGTGTGAGAAACGCTGATAACACCTCATTGGTGGATAATATAAATCCTAAATACCATTTCTATTCACTCGCCCATTGTTTACAAGAACAGTTTCCAAGTCCAGTCAGTAATTTTGTTGTTTTGCGTTTAACTAGTCACCCGAAAAGGTCATCTGGAATTGTTTTGGTGTTTGTTATTGGCGGTGATGTTTTGAAAAGGCTCACAAGTATTTAGTGCTAACTCACCCTTTCAAACTAGTCGGGCCTGTGCCTCATTCGTGAATTGTCTGCCTAATAGCTCCCCCATCTTGAACTTCCTCCTTTCTGATCTCTGCCTCAGGTTAAGCTTGTTTTTTCCTGAACTCCATTTCTTGAGTAGAACATTTGGTGCTTTCCCACTTCATGACACTTTGCTGGAATAGTCAATTTCCAGGGATTTTACAGGCCGGCCGAGACAGTTTGTTCAGAACAGTGACGCCGGGACCGAGGACTGGCAGCCAGTCGGCCGAACGTTTCCTGACTCTGCACAACCACCCGTGACCTTGTGCAAGCGAGCGAGAGGCTGCTCCACTTCTAGCCGGTAGCGTCAGGTCAATGTTCAGGCTGGACTTTAGAACCGAAAGGGGATGGAAAGGAACGGGCAGGGAGGAGCTTCATGAACAAGTGACAGGCCTAGAAGGTATAAAGCAGTTCTTCTCAAGACGAATCCCTCTAAATCTTGGGGGATGGGGGCACCAAGGGGGAAAGGGAAATGTCCGCCAAGAGCTCGAGACAAAGCGTGAGAACTCAGATGGTAAAAAGCGGGCCGGAGTGAGAAAATCGGAAGGAGGAGGCTGAGGGCGGACAATCGGGTTAAAAATAGAAACGCATCCTCCACAGGACTGGTTCTTTCCAGCTCCACCCTGGGGGCCAGCAGCCCGGCCAGTGATTCGGCTCAGCGCGACGGCTTCCAGTCAGATTCGCCCCGCCTCCCGGACCCGGTGACTAGAGCCCGGAGCGGACGTCGGGCACGCAACGTCACCGCGCTCCCGCCGCCGCCGTCGGGGTTTTCGCTGACGCACAGGCCCCGCCCCCCTCCCTCCCTCTTTCCCTCACTGCCCGAGCGCCGGGCTGAGCGAGAGCGAGCGCGTCAGTCGGCCGGAGTGCGGACTTCTCTGCGTGTCGTCGGGGGCTCGCTCGCTTCCGGGAGCCGCGGCTTCCCCAGCGGTGGTTGAAGCGACGGAGAGCGCCTTCCGCGGGCCCTCGTGCCGCACAGGCCTCGCTGCGCGCGCCCCGTTCGCCCTCGGAGTCGGCCCAGCTCGCCGCCGGTGGAGGCGTGTGGCGACGACGGGCGAGCGCCGCGAGCTGCGTTAGCGGCCGCGGCCTCCGGTCCTCCCTCCGCCTCCTCCTCGGCCCCCCCTTCGCTTCCCTCCTCCCACTTCCCGAGCTCCGCCGTGTCCCGGCCACGCTCGGTGCAGCTGCTGGAACAAAGAGGACCCCGCGGCGGCGCCACCTCCGCCTGCGGCTCCGACCCGCTCCCCGGCGGCGGCGGCGGCTCCAGGGCGCCCGGCCCGCCAGTCCAGGAGGCCTCGTCTCGGCCACACCGCGCCAGCGTCGCGCGTGAGCCCGACTTCTGCTCTCCTGCCCCCGCAGGGTGAGTGGGGTGGCGCTGAGGGTGGGCGGCTGGCTGCTCGTGGAGCCCGGGACATGGGAGTAGAGGCCGGAACGCCGCGGGCCTCGGGCAAAGCCCGAGCGGGCCGCGGATGGCGGCGTCCGGGGGAGGGGAGCCCGCCCGCCAGCTCAGGAAGCACAAAGACGGAGGCGTCATCCTGTGGTGGTGGCCCGCGGCCCGGCTCACTCTCGACGCTGAAAATGGGGGAACAATGCCTGGCGTGCGGCCCCCTAGAGCTCGGGCGGCGGGCGTCCGTCCTAGCCCCCTTCGGCGACGGCGCCCGGCGGGGTGGGCTGCGGGTCCCGTGGAGACAAAGAGGCCATAGCAGCGACCGCGCCCCCGACCCCTGCTCGCCTCACCTCCCAGCTCTCCGCCTCTTCGGCGGAGCGGTTCGGGGTTGGAGGTCGGCGCGGGCGGGTGGGGTGAGGGGCTGGCCTGGTGGAGCCCGGCTACTGTTGTGCATGACTCAGTGGTTTTTGGAGGAGGCCCTGCCGGGCTTTACTGAGCAAGGCCTTCTCTTGGAGGGGCACGGGGGATTGGGGCGAGGGGTCGTGGGCAAGCAGTGGGACCCGAATTTGTTCTAAAATCATCGAGGTGGGGGGGACGTGGGTGAGAGGCACTTACCTCGTCGTGTTTCAGTTTTCCCAGCGCCGATGCGTCTCGCCCAAAATCCTTCTCATGAAGGAAATGGAGCACCTTCCCCTTTGTTTCGTGCATTTAGACTGCTGAGCGTGAAACTGTGCTCGATTTCCATGCATTTCGCGGAGCTGTATTTTGAGGAGAGGGCTGGTTAGCTTTATCGATTGAATGCCTCCTAAGACTAGTCTGAGGAATTATTAGGGTAAAGTAGTATATAGGTCACAGTTCCTTTTCTTAAACTTGCATTCAGCTAATTTAGAGACTTTAAAAAAACCTGAACTGTAATTTTAATGATTTTTATAAAGTAGAATTGCAGGATCGAATTATTTAAAATATCGCAGTTTTGTGAGTTCTTTGTTAAAAGGTCTGGGGTGGGAGGAGGAGTTCTGTAGTTGTCCCTTATTTTCTATCTCAGGCCTTATTTTAAGCCTGGCAAGGAGCCTTTTAAAAAATCACACTAAATCTACTCCATTTGGCAAAGAGGGAACCGAAATTTGAAGTGTAAGGACTTGTCCAAGGTCACTGGCTTAGTTGGAAATAGAGACTGGAACTCTGGGGCTCAACTCCAGGTGAGTAGGCATTCTTAAAATCTTTCACTGGTATGTGCTCCTGAAGGAACTACCTACATTCGAGGGTATAAAGCCCCCCCCCCCTTTTTTTTTAATTTGAAGCTGAAGACTTTCAGATACGTGACCATGTTTGGGTTTTTCTTTAGATAGAGGAAACCACAAACCATAAAAAACTATACATTTCAGTTATACCTAATAGAGCTGATGTTTCTGCCTAACAACTTTTAAGGTACTTAGTAGTAATGATAATTTTTCTAAAATTTTTGCCAAGTAGGGGGAAAGAAAATAAAATACCTATATTAAAAGCATACTTCACCATCACTGCCGCCCCCAGTGCTACTGAACGTGAGGATTCTTTCTGACTCGATGGCTCTTATCTGTATTAGCTTTTATAAACAACCCTGACTATATCGGTTTCATGAGTGATTAATGATGATTGTATCACGTGGAGTTTGAGATTGTTCTCTGGCCTTTTCTACATTAGAAAAAAACTGTAGCAGCCTTAATTGCTTCTTTTTATTTTGTTTTATTACGTTCAATGTATGAAGCTGCATCCTTAGTTCTTGGGGTTGTGTAGGAGTTGGCAGGCTCCGAGATAAAAATAGAAGCTGATTTCAGAGGCCCCTGTTGACTAGGCTTTATGTGAGAGCCTCCATCCAGCTCAGCCTGTCACATTGCAGCCTTGTGACAGGCTGAAACGCCTGCCCATGTGATCTAAGCTTCTGAGAAATATTAAAAGGCAAGCTGTGCACATGTAATGGCATTTAAAGGCTGACTTTCTGGGGGGGGTGGGATATACAAGATGGGAACCCATATAGAAGGCGCTATGGTGTCTATTGTGTCTCAGTTTGGGAGTTTATTTATAGTGAATTGAAAGTAGGTGTATATTTTGTAGAAGGAAAGGTGGAATATTTGGGATGTGGAAGTAGATGAAATCATTAGAAGAGAAAACACTTCTCCCTGGCCCCATTTTATTTCTGTAAAGCCAAAGATTTTAAGAATCAGACTAACTTAGTATTGGTTGTATTACTATGAGTGGACAAAAATTTAGCCAATTTGCATTTTTAAAGACCGTATCAGATGACATTGGGAGTTAGTATAGAAAGCATGAAGTAGCATATTTGTTGAGCTGTCTTCAAGGAATGGCTCAACTTTTTGGATTGGGCAAAGATGGCACATACTTTCTATTGTTAGCTTACAAATACATCATTTATTATGTAAAGTACTTTTTGCACATACACTGTACAAAATTTAAAAGCCAAGCTGAAAGTGTTTATTAATAAACTTCATAAGTGATGGTGAAATGTTTACACTACCCTACTCCAAAATGAGTCAGCTAAATTCCACTTACTATTTAAAGAGACAGTGTCAACTAAATTAGTCTTACTTGAAGTAGTAAGCTTGGTCACTACAAACTTAATTGCCTCCAGTGTCCTTTTGCTAAAAAACATTTATTTAAATGTTTGGGCGACAGTCAAGTTTCTCTAGCAAACTGAATAAGATGACAAGCTCCATTGACTTTGCTGCACTTATTTGCAATGATCATGACTTAAGTAATCTCCATTACCAACATAAAGATGCATTTAAATGACACCACAGATCAAAGCAAGTAATACCCCTTTAATGAGACGTTCCCAAATATGCTTTTATTGTACATTCATGTATCTTCTAAGGTGATTTGGAAATACTCCATAGCAGCTTTGCTGCTTAAATTTTTCTTAAGTAATGTTATCTCTTTACCTCAGGAAAATTGACCAAATTTAGCAAAACATTGCTCGGTTTGTGCTAATTTTAACAAGGCTTCTAGAAAAGCAAAGGGTATACTTGCTGTTGTATAAAGTTTTTTTCCGGTAACCTAACATTAAATATTAACCATTACTAAAGGTTGTGTATTTATATTGAATTACTTGCTGTGTTGACATTGAACTTGGAAAAAGGTTTCATTATTTTTTGGTATGAGGAAAGTAAGTGCTTGTTAATAGTTTAGATAAACCTTTGCTGAGAAGTGTGACTGGTAATTTGTGCATTGCAGATTTCTAGGCACTAACTTTAAAATAACCAAATTTCACACCTCAGATAATAGTACATAAAAGATATTTTGTAAGCAGCTGACCCCTAAATTCTTAGAGTTTCAGTTGTTGGTGCCAAGGTAACAGGAAAAAGGCTAGATGATATGCCAGTTCTCTTTTCAATCTTTAAAGCTATTTCAACATTTTAGAAGTACAGCTGTTCAACCCTATAGCAAAATTGTTTAATTACTAAGGGGGGCCCAAGTGTGTTCAGGTGTTATAAGAAAGTTTTAGACCTGTATCTAGTATGCAGCCAATTTAAAGAACCACTAATGGATACTAAGTCAGTAATTGTGATTATTATAGATTTCCTCATTTGCAAGTTTCATTTAGTATATTTTTAACCAGTGAATATACCAGACCATATTAAGTGAAGTACAGTCACTTAATATGGTCTGCTTATATAGTGGAGGAGAGCAGAAAGTGACTTATCAAAGATACCAGTTGTCCAAATTGATTTAAATGTAATTCTGATATCAGAGTGACCTTTTCAGAAATTGAAACAAAGAACAATAGTGACAAGTGAGATAATGTATTAATATTTAATTATCAAGTTTTCTTTTTCTAAAGAATATGAAGTCATAACTCATTTATTAAGCTAGAACAATTGTTTGCATGCCCTTTGTTTTATAAAGGCAACAACATATAATTTCTTTGACCTGTTCTTTTAAATGACTGACTCAATTTGGGCTTTTGTTAGAAATAGATTTGCCATTCAGAAATAAAGGTACACTGTCAAATGTATTATGCTAACTTAGTGGTTTCATTTTGGTTACGTGTTTCTAAATTTTTGTTTTCTTTTGTTTATAGCAGAAAAATATGGCTCAGGAGACTAACCAGACCCCAGGGCCCATGCTGTGTAGTACAGGATGTGGCTTTTATGGGAATCCTAGGACAAATGGAATGTGTTCTGTGTGCTACAAAGAACATCTTCAGAGACAGCAAAATAGTGGTAGAATGAGCCCGATGGGTAAGTTGTTTCCAAGGAAAAACCCATTTGACGAACTGGTGGATAATTGGGGCCTAAGACTGAGAATCAATGCTGAAAGCTCAAGGAGAGAAGATCTTTAAAAAAAAAAAAAGGCTTGAAATGAAAGCAAAGACCTAACTACTTGGCGTGACTACATCAGGAATGAACAGCAATTTACAGGCATCTTTTTACTTTTTCATTTTCCTTTTTGAGGTTTTGCTTCATATGACTTTTTTAAAGTATATTTTTGTTTGGATACTCACTTAGTGTAGGATTCTGCAACACAGTGAAAGTGCTTAAATCACTAACCTAATTAAATGCAAGTATTTGTTATTATTAATAGATTTTGTAAATAAATGTTTGTGTTGCTTTGTTTCTTACAAATACTTTCTTTAAATAGGGACAGCTAGTGGTTCCAACAGTCCTACCTCAGATTCTGCATCTGTACAGAGGGCAGACTCTAGTTTAAACAACTGTGAAGGTGCTGCTGGCAGCACATCTGAAAAATCAAGGTAAGATTGAACACTTAAGGGCTTTTATGATAATACGAGGAGAAATAAAAATACAATTCTGGATGTTAATATGTCAGATGCCTCATTTTGCATGTGTTGGCATACTCGGGGATTCTAGTAACCTTTAGTATATGCATTATAAGTTACTGAGTAAAGATCTATGTAATAACATTACATCACACCCTCAAGGATGCTGTGTTAAGAATGCTGTGCTCTTTATTTCCTTGTAATTGAGATTTAGGGACTATAGATAGTCAAAGCTCTGAAGACTGCATTGTAATACCACACAAGGCATTTTAGCTAAGCTCTGCCCCCTTTTGCACATCAACAGATTACAGGCACAGCTAAAAATTCCTAGTTGACTATTACAGAACTTATATAAATATGCAACCTTGAGTTGATTGGCCATTTATCAAATTGCTTTTTGTAGTCTCAACTGTTTGTATTGGGTGTCCAATATTTTAAAAAAGTTAAATTACTTGACTCCATTTGATCATGCTGTAAGTAATAATTTAAAGTTGAACTGACAACTTACTGTCATGCAAAGAAATAACCCTAAACATCTTCAAAAATGTTTACTTGAACTCAAATAGAAATGTGCCTGTGGCTGCCTTGCCTGTAACTCAACAAATGACAGAAATGAGCATTTCAAGAGAGGACAAAGTAACTACCCCGAAAACAGAGGTGTCAGAACCAGGTATGCTTTTTGTTCAATACAAGTTCAGTACTGGATGTGGTAGGAGAAAGGGTTGGTGGGGGTGGATTCCTTCCTTCCCACTGACCGGCCAAAGAGGATAGCAGTCATAAAATAAGACCAAGCAAGAACCACTATCTTTTTAAAAACCTTAAAGCGTAATAGTCAATCTTTATTTCATCTCTTCACATCTCTGCACCCACTAATCAGCAGTTTATAATCTAATAGCTGGAAGTGTTGGGAACTTTTAAAGAAGTCAAAATTGAGTTGGTTACCATTAAATTTTAAAGGTATCCAAATCATTAGTGAAAGTATTGTTCCTAGGCACAGAAGAAAAATTCTGGAATCAAAAGCACTGATTATCAGTATTGACAGTGTGATGTTGTAAGCATATTATAATCAAACATAAAGAACATGTTGAACATTTTAAAAACTTAATGTTAATCGTATAGTTTGTGGGAATTAAAAGCAATGTGGAAAGGCATTTTGGTTATCATTGGCTAATCATGTGAAACCTATTACTCTGGCAAACTTAGTCAAACTGTATCAGGGTTACAAAGTTAAAAGGAAATTTTCAGTTTAGCAAGTAAAACCATATTTGGTATTTTGAAATATTTCCTCTGAAAAAACTCAGCATATCTGTGTCTTTGTGAGGATTTTGTTCTGTTTTATTTGGGGTTTTTTTTTAAACAAAAAATTACTTTGACCTTGAAATAATAACTCATTTGGGTCAGATCTGTAGTTAGTCTCTAATTTAGTAAGTATCCTGTTTATTATTTGTGTTCTCTTTATCTTTTTTATTCTTTGTTAGCTCTCCTCCTTCTCTGTGTGGCATAGGAATTACTATTCACTTTATAGGTATAACCAAGAAAATGGCTGTCCCTGCTACCCCAAACTTTTATAGGTTATATTTCACTCTCAGGCCATCAGGAAAATCGACATTTTTGTATTAGACCATTAGACATACATAGTAGGTAGAATATTCAATCTGTTATTAGTCTGTTAATCTCACAGGGTGTATTACTAAACAAATAAATTAAATTGGGTAAAATTTTAGAGCAAATGGTCTTTAAACCAGTTTGGAATTTATGCTAATAGCATAAATAATAGCACTGGTGCTACCATATTATTTAGGCATTGTGTACATTAAAATTCACTATTGGGTTTAATGTTAAAACTCAAGTTTAAAGTACTTCTGATGTTGGTTTTAAAAAAGCAAAAAATTGGTGTTTCGTTTTAAAATACTAGTGGTAATCTGGGCTTTGATACAGCAATATACGGTTTTATCTTTATATTGACAAATTATATTATGTATGAGTTACATCTTACTGGAAAACTTGAACTGGACTCTTAGTGGTGAACTTGAGTATCAGAAAGTAGATTAAAGCTGTGCTTTTAAAAAAAAAAACCTTGTTTAGCTTTTTAAGATAGACTAAAATCAAGCCTTTATAAGTACTAATACTGTGCTAAACAGAATTGTTTGCCAAGCTTTCAAAAGCAAGTTTTTTTTAAAAAAATTTTCAGAATTAGAACAAAGTGCTTTGTAAAAGGGCAGAATATGAAATCTGAGGATCTGAAGTTAGGGATGATTTGGGTTTATTTATTTGCTGGTTTTAACTAGATGGTCTTTTCTGTCATTAAAAACCAAAATGACCTTTTCATAACCAAGTACCCTTAGAAATTAGCAAGTTTCTTTCTAAATAAGCTTCTAAACATCAAGGTAGACACTTAGCTCAGTTAGTTATAGTGTAACAAGCTGAATATAGAACATCTTTGGTGTCTTTAAAACTTAGAATTAGTATTTTTTTCTTTTGTGTTAGCTGTTAAGAATGGATTTCAAGGAATTTGAGTGAAATCATTTTATGAAATGTAGAGAAGCAAGTATGTTGATTGGCAACAAATGATCAGGTATTGACATAGAAGTTCTATTTAAAGTACCTTTTAAGAATGTCTTAGAATTTTTCATTTTTCACCAAAAATTTTAGCTGTTTCTCTAAATATTTTTTTTTTTTTACATAGATAACTCTGCTGGTGAATTTCTTGCAAATTTCTAATTTTACCCTTGTTTTTCAGTTGTCACTCAGCCTAGTCCATCAGTTTCTCAGCCTAGTACTTCTCAAAGTGAAGAAAAAGCTCCTGAGTTACCAAAACCAAAGAAGAACAGATGTTTCATGTGCAGAAAGAAAGTCGGCCTTACAGGTATTAACACAATACATAAGACAAATTCTAGTTTTTAACCAATAGCCCCAACTCCATATGGGGCTAGTTGGTCTTAAACCTAAAACAGAATGCCTAACTTTTATGAGTATTGTCTGGGCCAGATGAGAAGTTAAGTTTAAATTCAGTTTTTCTAATCATATGAAGCCCTTTATTATTAACTTCAGGTGTTTTATTGAAGTGATTAAAAATTCATCCCTTTTGAATTTTTCCTTTGTTCTCTTGGGGGAAAGATAGCTTGACAATACACCAAGCATGTATTTTGAACCAGATACAAAATGTTCTAAATACTTGTTAATGATTTCTTTTAAATTTCAAAACTTTTAAAGATTTGTCTAAAAGATCTGTCTCCCCTTGGTTTTTATTTGAGGGGGCATTTTTGGTTAATACATGGTAAGGCTAGAATTTGAATCCAGATCAGTCTGACTTCAGAACCTGTATAATGTCTATAGTATGGAAAAGTAGTTATTATTTCTTATAACATCAAAGGAGGTTTAAAGTGAGGCTTTTGTCTTGCATGTTGTAAAGAGCCATGAAAATCTCATCTTTTTTTGTGAGACTAAGACTTTTTTAATTGCTGCAAGTTCCTAAGTGACTCTACTTCCTCTTGTATGTACAGGGTTTGACTGCCGATGTGGAAATTTGTTTTGTGGACTTCACCGTTACTCTGACAAGCACAACTGTCCATATGATTACAAAGCAGAAGCTGCAGCAAAAATCAGAAAAGAGAATCCAGTTGTTGTGGCTGAAAAAATCCAGAGAATATAAATTACTACTTGTGAAGAGACTGATACTTTGTTTTTATTTTAATATATCGTAGGAAAACATTAAAGAGCAGATGCATGGCCATTTTCCTTTGATGTTCTCCAGAGTTTTACTTTACATTTGTCTGTCTTATAATTGATATTTTAGGATGTTTGGGTGTTTGTTACAGGCAGAATTGGTTAGATACAGCCCTACAAAATGTATATGCCCTCCCCTGAATAAAATTGGATGAAAATCTGCACAACAAATCAAAACACACAGATAATAGGAACAAAATTTAGCTCCCTTGTGCCAAACAAAATACATGAAATCTCTGCATGTTTGCAGCATATCTGCCTTTTGGGAATGTAATCAAGGTATAATCTTTGGCTAGTGTTATGTGCCTGTACTTTTTTTTTTTTTTTTTTAAAGAAATGGTACACCAGAAAAAGACTGGCAGTCTATTTCTACCATAATTAAAAGTCACCCTGTTAATTTCCACAAGAAGGAAGAAGGTGATAGAAGATCATACCTTTTTTTTTTTTTTTTTTTTTTGTGAAACCAGTATTTGGTGCCCTATGTGAGCCTGGTTAATTGGTCAAGTAAGACATTCTGAGAAAGGTAATCATCGTGGCTGGTAATCATAAAAGTAAAAACCATCAAGCCAACGGGGTCTTGAGATATCTTTGAAGCTTACTGTGCTGACCTGCACCAGAAGATGTCTGCATTACTCATTGCTAAAAAATATGTAGCACAGAGCTGCACTAGGATTAATTTGTTTAAAAGAAGAAATTAAACTCTACGTTTGGTTTTCACATACAGCAGCTCTATTGAATAACATGCATCTGAAATTTAAGTTGCAAAGGTATTTGAACAGTTAATTTTTCATGTGCATCTTTTGTTGAATGTTTTGGTTTCAAGAAAGAATGTTTAAAGCTTTTTTAAAGACTTCAGTTCTTAATGTAACTGTACCCTTCTGCATGGAAAATCATAACCAACATGGCTGCGTAGAATTCTTAGTGGTATCCAGCACCACTTGCAGAGGGCTGCTTTATCATATTGTACTTGGGTGTAGGACTCTAGTGTTCTTGGGTGTATTGCATGGGCTGCATTATCTACAGCATTGTACAATAACAACTAGAAGAGGCAGTATACTTCACTGATGCTTGTCTGGTAATATCACTTCTGTGTTATAATGGAAGGTTTTTTGTGATGTATGAAACTTGTGTTTTTTATATATAAATGAGTATAGTTAGATTAGTGTTGTGGTAATGCCTGTTTTCATCTGTAAATAGTTAAGTATGTACACAAGGCACTACTGATTTCTTGCAGTGTTCAGTCCTAGTTTTTACTTTTATTCTTAAAGCATTCACTTTTGCGTTTAATTTTATGTACCTTAGTTCTGAGTTAGATTTGCAGATGTGTACAGATAGTTCCATATTTATGTATTGCACATAATCATGCTACTCAGCATTGATGCTATATTGTATTATGTAAATAATAAAAGCCATGTACAGAGGGAAACTTCCACTTACTTATTCATTGGGTTTTAAAGCCATAGTTAGAAATCCTAAAGGGGATAATCAAACTTTTTCATACTCAGCTTTTCATTGCATATGTATATTTTGCATGGCTAATTGTTTTGTTTTCATTGCCATCTCTGAGCATGATATATTCAAATAAGAACCATGAGGTGAGTTTTGTGAAACTTTCATGTATGGTATGCAATAGGCAATTTATTTTTGAAGACATGAATAGGCATTTTTAGAATGAAGACAATGAGAACTCAGGAAAGGAATGAAATCTGAACAATTAGGGCCTGCTTTTTCTGGGTTTTTTGATTTTTGCTTTGTAGGTATGGCAATTTGCATATAAAAACTGGCATGGTTTTGTTTTACTGCTGTTTTGGGTTTGGTTCCAATATAGATGTGGACTTGGTCTATGCAGGTGTCATGCCAGATAATAAAGTACAGTGGATAACAGTGCTAATGCTGACTTTTGCCCATGGGGCAGCTGAAGCCAAGAGCAGTACCATGGCTTCTCAGTGATGGAGTTTGAAATGGAAACAGTTTGGTTCACTCTTAAATTTCTTTGGGTGCTGCTACTTTTGCTTAAAGGGGGGGGGGGAATGTATGTAGACATCTGTGATGATAGAAGAATATAGTGTATTCTGAAATATGAAGGATATGAAGAACCATGAGTTGAAAATTAATGGTCTTTAGAAAGCAAACTTTTTCCAAAGTTAAAGCTAATTCCCCTCTCCATAGCTTTCCCCTCATCAAACATTTGATAGGCTTTGAAATCAAAGTTGTATGTGGAAAAGAAAGAAGACCTAGGTGGAAAGATGATGTAACCTTGGGCTTCATTGTAACTGCATAAGAATGATACTGGTAATGTTCCTAAAATTTGCAAGAAACAGTAGATCTGCACTAGTAGGTTAAGGCTGGGCAGAAGATAAGATCCTATCTAGACTTTCATACAAGCCTTACTATATCTCAGGCAACACTGTAATAGGCCTTAACTTCAGGTGTTCTCTTGAGATATAGAGCATTTTGGGAATATGCTTTGTTTCTCCATATAGACAAAATCTGCACACTACAGATGTTTTTCTAGGACACGACTGACGTGAATTAGCTGTATGACTTTTCAGCTTTATTCTCTAGACTTTTATCTGTAAACTAGAACTTGAGGTTTGATCTGAATTGGACTTCCCATAGCACAGGTTAACTTGGAAAGAAATTAAGTCATGTCACGTGAATAGGAAGATAATGAATTGGAACCTACCCACATCTGTAAGGATGGTTAACAGTGCCTGGCACTATTAAGTATTTCCATTGAAATTTTTTATAATGACAAGTTTTTAGAGCATTTTTAGGTTAATTTCAAGATTGAGAGGAAAGTATAAAGATTTCCCCATGTACCCTCATCTTATGCACATACCTAGTATTCTTTATTATCAACTGCCACCCAAGAGTGGATTTGTTAACTGCTGATAAGTTTAGGTAAATATGTTATGTGCCCATATTAAGATTATCAGTATTTTCACTGCCTCAGAATCTGCTTTGCCTGTTCATTCCCCAAACCCTAGCAACTACTGATCTTTCACTGTTTTCTTGCCTTGTAGTATGTAACCTTTTCAAATTGACATCTTTGACTTAAGTTACCAGCAATGTCTTTACAAGGATAACTTAGTATTCTGCTGTTTGTACCACAATTTATCCACTGACCTATTAAAGTTAACATCTTTGTTGCTTTTATGAAGCCATTATGAACATCCTTGTGCAGCTTGTGTGGACATGAGTTTTCAACTCAGATAAATACACATTGATTTCTGATTGTGCTAAGAATGTTTAGTTTTTTTAAGAAACCACCAAACTTCTAACTTGGCTGTACCATTTTGTATTCCTACCAGCAGTATATGGAATTTCTATTCCACATCTTCAGCGTTTATTGTATGTCAGCTTTTGGTCATGTAACATCATCTCATTTACATTTCCCTACTGACAGAAACAGCATTGTTTCATGTTTTCATTTGCCTTTTCCATGTCTTTAGTAAAGGAAGTGGTAAGATCTTTGGTCCATTATTAATCAAATTTGGTTTTTTATTAAGAGTTTTTTATTTGGGGCAACAGTCCTTTATCTTGTTTGTCTTGCACATATATTCTAGTCTGACTTCTCAAGGTATAACTCATTTTGTCTTATAGAACTTAAAATTATTTGAGAATTAATGAGATTGGTTATATTGTATCATGAAAAGTAAAGATGTGTAACTTTAAAAATCTTCATTTTAAAGTTACTAGAAACATTTTTTTCAGTAAGGCTTTTCATGTGCATTTAATGATCTTAGCAAATAACTAAAAACAGGCAATTGTGTTCTAAGTAATAATAGCAAGCTATAAAACATGCAGCTTTTAGTTATTTTAATCAGGTTCATTAACAGGTTCAAAAATTTCTATATAGAAAAGTCTGGTCATTCAAAATCCACTACTCAGATATTTTGGGTAAATGTCATAAGTTGGGAAGGTTATATCACTTCCACATTATGGAAATGTGTATGCAGACTTTGACTGTTGTTTGCTAAATTAACTGAGTTAATACAACTTTTGTTCATAAGTATTCCCTTAGAAATTTGGAGATGTGGTTGCTGGTTGATTAGCAATAAGATGTAGCCTTAAAATACATAGAAGGGTTTCTATGGGTAAAACAACTGATAATTATGAAAGCAACCTTTGTATAACCTGTAAAAGCAATCATACATAAAAAACAGAATGAAAGTCCCAATTAATGCTTACTGATAGTTATTTCACACACAAAAGTCACTCTTTACTCTTAACAGTAAAGAACACAGTTTTTGTTTCTCCCTAGAGTACATTTTCGCCATTTTGTGACATCTGTAAGACTCCATTTTGTCTGCAATGAAGTACATTTTTTTTTTAGTACATGTACTGATTTTGCTAAATCATACTTAAACATGGTGTTTAACAGCAAGATGACAAGATAGAGGTTAACTTTCAGTAAACTAACCTGCTTTAAATACTTTTTCCTGATTTTGATTGAAACTTATTACAGAACCTCACATTGTATAGATCTGAAATAACCAATAATACAACCAAAGCTGTTCAGTAACAGTATTCTCAGAAGTTAATAGGAAATCTAACACATTGTTAATTTTGTGCAAGAATTTAATAATGTTTACGTAACACTTTAGGGCCCAGGAATCAGCCAAAAACATAGAAAACTAGCATAGATGAGCTCAACTTAAAAGACCAGTGCTTGAGTAATTTCTTACTGATCTGTGTATAATCTATGGCAAATTAAAAATCATTAGTTGATCCTTGCTATGTAATATGCTTCTCTCATCCCGATCACTTAAAATGCATTCAAACATGAACATTAGAATGCTAAGCAAACAAATATGACTTAGATTTTCTATGTAGAAACTATAGAACTGCATTTCTTTAAAGAAAAATCTACGAACACTTGTCTGTTCTACGTCCACCTCTATCAGATAATACTTCCTTACTATGGTAATGTTTACTTAAAGTATCCTTCCTCCAGATACACTCTATTCACTTAGGATTTTAAAAGTTGGATTTCTGATGTTGCCTTGCACTAATGACTGCTATTGTAAAAATATTTAATATGAGTGATTAATTTGACATTTTTCACCCATTAGCCTTTAGCTTCTGTTATATTTTTTGTTTTACTTTGTTTTTTGGGGTATTAAGGAAGCATAAAATGCTTTTCTTGCCTTTAAAAATTTATTAAGGTACTGTCATACTAGTTTTGTGTTATATTTTAATACCTGCTAAAATTATCTGTTTAAAGGAGTTTTTAGCTATCCTAAAATTTATTTGGTTGTCATGATAATTAGATTGTTTTGTCATGATAATTAGATTGTTTTGCCTATCTACAACAGCTTAACCAATTTTTTCAGTGGCTAGATTATATCAGGTGACAATATAACATCAAACTTGAGAGATTTAATAAAATAATTTTTTAAAGTGCAATTTCCAGGCATTAAAATATCATTACTTCATCTTCAGTCATGGCCTTTTAGTCTTCAAGTGATAGGCATGTTTATGTTTTTTATTAGAAAGTGAGGATTTAAGGATAGCAGTTTCTACTCAGTAAATTGAGGCTGAGAATTTCCCAAGTCAGCATCTTTAAGGACACTAGACAGCTATCACAGGTAGCTAATGACCAGAGCCACCAATCTGCCTTATTACAAGCCCCAAATTGAACTTCATACTTAGCGGACTTAAGTGTAGAATTTCAAACCTAGAAAGTTTTGTTCAGTAGCCTGCATTTATAAATCTAAGGATCAATGACTATTTTTAAAAATGAGATATATGTGCATATATATATGAGTGATTTATGGTAGAAAACAAAACAGACCTATTAAAATTGCTGGAAAAGAGTTCATGGTTTGCATCTGGGAGATGATGTCAATATCCAGTGAGAAGAGGAGCAGATTCCTATAGTTGATGCTGAAACCCTATGGCCTAGACATAGCACAGCAGGTTAAGTAGGACATATTGTTTCAGTTTTCAAGGAGATCACAAACATATACAATGGGTAAGAATGATCTGAGTTACTAAACTGATGGTAAGAAAGTAAATTTATTTGAGCTAGAAGAATAGGTGGTTCAAATTAATATTAGACTTTGCAGATACAAATACTAGAAAACTGTTCTCCCAAGAGAAATACCCCTTACAAAATTCTCACTGCTGTTGGTGAGAGTAAATCTTTCATTTCATGGTGGGAAAGCAACTGAGGAAATAGTGGTTAGATACTAATTTTAAAGTATCAGTTTGGTTTGTGACTCAAAAAACCATCCTACTCTGGAAAAGTTACTTAAGGCCTTCAACCATATAGATTTTAAGGATTTCAACAATGTTGCATATAATCCATTTAGTAGTGTCCAGTACTTGATACAGGTGTTTTAAGATTTACATAGTTTACAACCCCTGCAAACAGGGTTTAACATAGATGTTTGAGACCATATTCTGATCCTTGCTTTGTAATAATGCATTTTGCAGTCAATTGAAATTCATTTGCTTGAATAGAAACAAAATCTCACCACTAGTTTCTCTCTGCAAGGATGACAGTTCTTAAATTGCAGTCCATGTGCCCTGAAATTGCTTGCAAAATTTGGTGTCTGTGTTTCTTAGTAGAATTTTCAGAGATCCATGACCCAAAAAGGGACTTGATTTAATCTAAATGGCTTTCTTGGGAAGATACTAGGGTACTTTAAGAGGGAAGCAGCTGTTACACAAGTCAGGAATACCAAGTCTGCTGCTAAGTCTTTTCTCATTAGATTTAGCCACCACAGCTCCATTGACTGAAGGAGGAAATGAGTTGATGGGTCATCCTCTAGTTCTTTAAAACGAATCCTGTCTAGCTATTTTAACGAGCTTTCCTTTACCTACTCTAAAACCTAGATGAGGATCTCAAGATATGCTTTACATGATACATTTGATTGCAAGCCAAGAAATAGGAATTCAAGTGTGTTATCTTACATAGTGATTGTCTCAACCTTACAAGTCCTAATGTCATAGCACTAGCTGAATTGCCAAGATACTGCTCTGAGTAATGAAGAAAAACTAAACCATCTCTGTACTGTTATTTCATAGTTTAAAACTAATAGAGAAATTGAAATTCACTAAGTCAGTTCAGGACAACAGCACTTAATGACTGAGAGGTCCCCCTTCTGGTACAGATTTCTTCCTCAACCTGTCTCCAACTTGCTATTGTTAGAGGAATATCTTGGAATCAATCTCATCCAATGCTTATAATCCTTCCTAATCCATTGATCTGGATACTGAAAATGGGTGATTTTTGCATAAGTCATACAAGGAGTCACAAGATAGCCTAAATCTTTCATATTTATTCCCAAACCTGTGGGTCACCAAAATCAACTAGAGAGTTAAATAAGCAAACACATACTCGGATCTCAATTCTCAAGAATTGGAATATCTGGGATAATCTATGGAACTCTTCCCCCTAAGTGATTCTGTTAACTAGATTTGAAAAACATTATTTAGAATATATATACCCTCTCCCACAAACCCAATGTAAAGAGGTGAGCTTGGACAGCCAAGTGTTTCTCTTACCTGAATACTTGTAAACATAGCTTTATGTGCATATGTATTATCCCCATTTCAAATAGCATGGGCCTCTCTAGTATTGTTTTCTAGTTATGGTTTCTAATAACACATTTACAGTATTTTATAAAATGCTGACAGGAACAACCCCATTTTGGTTATAATCCCATGGCATCTCAATATAGTTCAGACATCCCGCCTGGAAAATCCTTCCAAAAAGTAACCACTTCATCACATGTTCTTCGGAGCTGAATTTAACTCAGCAATAAAACCCAAGCAATGTATGCTGCTGATTTATGTTTTGGAATCCATCTATCAGTCTTCTATGAAATTCAGTAGGAGCACTTGCCTCTCACTTTTCTACAGCATTTTTACCTGGATCTCTTTGTACATGGATAGCATTTATTTACCAGCCTAGATGAAATGCTATTTAAAGTGACAGTCACATTCTTCAGACCTGGAAAAGGATTAAGGAAAGGCAGTAGGAATAATGGATCATTTTTCCTCAGCATTATGTGAGTTGTCTAGAAAAGGTGAACAAGAACTCAGAAAAAGAAATCTGACAGATCTCAGGATACCATTGCTAGGGATCCCTAGAATAACTTCAGAATCTTGTTCAAAAGCATTTTCAAAATAGTGAGCACCCATCTAGTTAAATGTAAGGGCATACTCAAAAGATAGATGTGAGCTGTAGTTACCACTAAGGTCTTCACTTTGTTTCTCTAAATGCAACCCAGGAAAACATATATGAGCATATGCAAAAGAAGATGGAAGAATTATTGGAATGACTTGGTCCTAAGACACAGGATAGTCATTCAAAGCAGTTTGCCTCACTGTCTTCCCAGAAACA
Source organism: Galemys pyrenaicus (assembly GCA_019455555.1). NCBI lineage: Eukaryota > Metazoa > Chordata > Mammalia > Eulipotyphla > Talpidae > Galemys > Galemys pyrenaicus. Next base: position 2,168,099 of record JAGFMF010011780.1, read on the forward strand.
AAGAAAGGACACCTGGGTCAGAGACAGAGAAGATCTAACTGAAAAGATTGGGTATCCTTGATTAACTGTCTCAAAGGGGAATGCAGTAGAAACTGGACAGATCAGAGGGAATTCAAGTCTGTGCTTTAGTTGTTAATAGCAAGGGGTTTAGTACAAGTTACTTAACCTTTCTGTTTTCTCAGTGGGAAAGTTGACCTAACAGGACAACTTTATGGGAATCTTGTCCCAATTAAATGAAACACTAGCCAAAAGGTAAGCACAGTACTCACAGACTTGATGCTGATGCTTTAAAATATCTGCACATTTTCTTTTCTATCTCACCTTCACTCTACCCTTGCCCAAAACTGTTTCAGCCAAGTTAAGTAGGACCTGTGCTGGAAAACAGTGGCAGTATCAATGCCAAGCTCTCATTGATTATTGCATAAAAGGGTGGTTCCTGGCTATAAACAATAATTTAGATGAAGAAATCTCTGTGATTAATATTATCCAAACCAGATTTCCAGTGCTGCAAAAACAGACCATCAGCTGTAGTCAAAATGGGTAAAATTAGGGGGTCAAGGGACCATTCAGACATCTGTTAGGTATCTAGAAAAGTATACATGGCCCTTCCGACAGAGAACAGCAGACTAAAGGTACTAGCAAGTACAGAGTAGGCTTAATGACCAAAGATAAGGCATCAGACTACATGAGATAAAAAACATGACTTCAGGGAACTTCCAAAGGGATGTGGGGATGAGTTATTTAGCAGATGGCATGGTTGCCTTCAGATGGTAGCCTATCGGTTACCCATGTGACCAGTAATGGTAATGTAGCATTTCTGGTTGCTTTATCTAGACAATAGGTAGGAACCTGGAAGTAGCTATTCAGTGGAAAGTGTTACTAAAAGCAAAAAACAGGACATTAAACTAGATTTGACTTTATGTGTCAAACCAGGGCAAATTTGATGAGAAACTACTCTTTATTATATCTCTTAGGAGAAAGCATCACAGTACATAAATATTTGAATGCAACAGATTTAATCTGGCATTTTCTACCTGTACTACCAAAATTAAGGCAATGAAATTCATTGAGTTCATTTCATTTAGTCCATTAGAAGAATCCTAAGACTTGAACCCAGAAATCAATCATCTCCTTAGTAAACTTAGGGCAATGATAAGACCTTAAAAAGCCAACAATTATATAGTCATGGAATTGGGACCCCATTATGGTTATAATGCTTCTGCTGCAATGAGTGAGTGGACAATGACCTGGTCTCACATTTAGCAAAGTAACAAAAGGATTTCAAAAACAGTCAAACAATGATAATCATTATTTATCTAACTCTATTTTCTGTCCCATACAAAGGGGTTTACTGACAAAATATTGGTCTCAATTGCCATAAAAAAGCAACCTGCATCACAAAAGTATCCTGGTTTTCATTTGTCCTTGTTTTCCTGATATGAAATGATTGCCAAGAATTGTATGGACTTCTGTATATTTTTCAACTAGTAGTAACAATAAATGTCCTAACAAACAGACACTAACATGATCTTTTCCTTAAGACTTCAAGGTAAGTAAGTGGGATGTTTTCCTGCAGCATAGTGTTGCATATATCAATAGTGTACTTATTCTGAAAGATCACAGTGAGGACCTCCCTGATGGCACAGCGGGTTGAGCACCACACTGTGAAGCATCAGCAGCACAGCGCCGCCACGAGTTTAAATCTCCGCCAGGGAGGGGACCCACATAGCGCAGCAGACTGCTCCTGCAGACTGCTCCCCTCAGCAGTGTATTTCAGTCTATCTGCCTGTTCTGCTCCCCACTCTGTCTCTAGTGAATCCTCTCACCTCCCACACCTCTGGCCTGTACTCCAGCTCTTGTATACATAAAATAAATAAATCTTAAAAAAAAAAAAAAAAGATTACAGTGAGCCAAGCGTGTTTTTTTGAATTGAACCAAAAATTTTGACTGTTGGAGGAAGAATTAGAAGTAACAATGGAAGACACAATCTTTTACATTATGTTTGTTTTCTTTTTGAGTTGGAGGTTTGTTTCTTTTTAAAGATTTATTTTTTTCAGTGCATACAAGAACTGGGGTACAGGCCAGAGGTGCAGGAGGGGTGTGTGTAAGGGGATTCACCAGAGACAGAGTGGAGAGATTGACTGAAATACACTGCTAAGGGAAGCAGCAGGCAAAACATAGAGGTCTGCTGTGCCAGAGACAGAGTGGAGAGCAGAACAGGCAGATTGATTGAAATACACTGCTGAGGGGAGCAGCAGGCAAAACAGAAGAGGTCTGCTGTGCCATGTTGGTCAGCCCCTGACTGTGGTTGGGGAGGTGGGGGCAAACTGGCTGTGCCAAACTCCTGCCTCAGTGGCTAACAATAGCTTGATAGCTCTGAGGCTTTTTAACCCCTGCACAACCAGAGAGGCCTTAAGCTGGAGGTTTTAAATGGCAAGAGGTTTCCCACAGTTGGAAAGAAAAAGCAACAACTACAAAACAAAAACCAGTGAGTGCCTGCCATGTGTCACTCTGTTTTTCAACTGGTAGAATATATTTACTTTAGAAGTAAAGAGTGACAGATATGGGAAATTGGCTTAAAAAGTTAGCAAAACATCCTGGAGTGTCCACCTTATAACTTATGTTACTCATGAAAAAGATATTTATAGAAAAACTCAAGTAGAAGAAGCCTCATCAACTCATGAAATATTCTTAAAAGGAGAAAAAAGCCTCAGTGCTCACCCCTCTAATGCAATGGAGAACAGAAGCCATTCTGTGAATAGCAAAACCCAGAACGAAGTAGAAGCGTTTATAACTTGACGTCTTAGCAAATACCAAATCCAGTCGTGACAACTAGGGGAGGAGGTTTGGTGGGCTGTGCAGACAGGGGAATCTTAACCAAAATGACTAGAGAAGTAAGAACAATTATAACTGACAGATCTGAACAGCTTGCTCAGATAAGCTAAAAATGAGTCAGGCATTTGGTTTAATGACAGCTTTGACAAGGATTTTGGAAATGACAACAAATGGGAACTTGTGCACCTAGAGCAACACATTTGTTCATTAGAACCCCCGTGGGGGGTTGATGTATTTTTTTGCAAATGATTGCTTTATATACATTTTAACTTGCAAATGCTTCAATAAATTGTCGATAAAAATAAAACCTCATTTTATATTCTTGAAACAAAGACATTTCTTTAAAGCCAGCAAATCCTCCCAAGTGTAAATCAGGGGTTGACAGAGGTGAGAACAGTGTGTTTTCTAAGGCTGACAATAGTGTGGCAAAGGTTTCCAAGACTGTGCTCCATCTGCAAACAAACTTTGCAAATACCTTTGGAAAAATACAAAGTAACTCCTAAGCTGATCACAGCATATTTTTATCTAGCACCAATATCTTATTTTTTTAATTTAGTAAACTCATTTAATCCTATTAAATGAACTTAATTTCAAAATATTCTTTAACTCAGGCTTCCCTTTTTTCTCTTTAAATAACTTTGATGAGGTTTTTAAATTTTGGTTAGTATTTTACTAAATGTGTAGAGAGAATTAAAAAATTAATTTGTATATCCCTACCATTGAAAGTCATATTGCCACAACTGGGGCATTTTATTTTATTTTAAAGGATTTATTTATTTATGCATACAAGCACTGGGGTACAGGCCAGAGAGAGATGTGGGGGGGAGGTGAGAGGATTCACCACAGAGAGTGGGAGCAGAACAGGCAGATCAACAGAAATACACTGCTGAGGGGAGCAGCGGGCACAGCAGGAGAGGTCTGCCGCGCCATGTGGGTTCCCTCCCTGGCCAATGGCAGGGATCGAACTCATGCTGCAGTGACTGCGGTTTAGCTTCACAGTGCGTTGCTTAACCCACTGTGCCACCTGGGAGGCCCAATTGGGGCATTTTAGATGGTAATAGTGGGAGGGAGGAGTGCTGATGACAATAATCTGTGTCATTGCCAGGAGGGGAGGATGACTCGTGTAGACCCCCTGAAGTTTAGGCACCATGTCTAGCCATCATCTAGAAGTAAGAGGCCATTTCATTTTTTAAAAAGAAAAACTTTCAATCGATAATAAAGATGCATTTTTGTTAGGAATCTATAATTCTTCACTTTTAGTTAAGGATCTTAGCCCTCTTTCCCCATCTCATACAGCTGTATGAACAATGATTAGAGAACCCTTACTTTTCCACTTTTATGATTAAAAACTGAATAGCTCCCCAGACAGAGTTAAGAGAAAAATTATTCATGATACTTATTAAAAAATGGTGATGCAGATTTTATTCAGGATCTCATGAGAGGTGAACACTTGCTGGTCTTAGAGCACCAGGAGACTTTCTTCTTGGCCAGCACAACTCAGTTTAGACTTGTCTGTAACTATCCATCAGCAAAAATCTTTTAATTGTGCTTCAAGCTTCATGATGGATCAGTTAAAAGTCAACTACTTGGTCTGACAATGTCTACATCTTTGTTTCTAAAATGAATCAGTAAACTGAATGAAATGAGGAAGAGGAAAGAGTGCTAAATGTACATATGTAGAAATAACCACCTCACCTCCCTCATTAGCACACTATGAATTGAAAAAAGCAAAATCTCTGCAGTCCTCATTTCCTTACTGAAATCCTGTAGGAAGAGCTGGATTCAGTGAGGCTAGAAAACATACTAAATGAACTTCTGGTGAATAATTATGGCAGGACCAGAAGAATCATGTTCTGAATATCCCATTTCTTCATCAAGACCAAGACTTTATTTTACTGACTAATGTTGTCTCTCTTCAGACAGAGCTGAGTCCCTAAAATGTGAGAAGCCTCTTGTAATTGACTTCTCAAGAACACCACTTGGCTTCTCCACAGTTCTCTGAAGAGAGCTGCTGCATTTCCCTGATAGACTCGGGACACTGCTCCACTAAGCAGTGAGTCCATTGCTATCCTTCCCCTTCTTTCTCTGGTCTTTCAGCTTCATAGAGTTCTAGCTCTTTCTCATTCTTCCATTAAGTCCCATGGCAGAATACACCCTTTTTCCAAATATCTCCACCTTCCCATCAGCTGTCAGTAAGTGGTCTATGCAATGGTATAATCTTGAAATTCTCCTGATAGAGATAAATGAGAAAAAAATTTGATGTGAAATAGATCCCAGTACATTCCAGTCTCTCAATTTCCTTTACTTCCTCTCTGCTCTGATGGTTGGGTATAGAACGGAGACTAGGTTTCAGTGACAGATGGCAGAGGGTAATCTTTCATTTTGCCATAAAGTTAACCCTCAGAGGGGCTTGAAAAAGATCTTTCTTTTGAAAAATCAATGGCCTTGTTTCCTTGCTCTAACTCAGTAGATAAAGCTTCTTCCTGACTTTTGAGATAGAGAACATGCCTTTCCTTTAAAGCTAATCCGCCTCTCAACGTACTAAGATGAGGCTGCCTTCTTCATCTTATTTTATTTATGCTTCTGTAGGTGTCTTGCACATTTTAACTGATGATGATTTGACTGTGCTTGATCCCTAGCAATAAATCAGAAGAAGAGGCTATTAATGATAATCCAATAAACAAACCCAAGAAAATCTGTCTTCCAGCATTATTTGTGGCATAATAGAGAAAGGAAGACTAACATACAATACCATAATTAATTTTTTAAGGTTGATAACCAGGGACTATACATATGAGTGGAAAAAATCTTTTAAATCTCATATTGATTAAATCACAGGTTTACATCCAGATGAAGCATTTCTTTTATACTGTGAACAAGGTCAGACAAGGGAGTTATCATTTAATGAGTGAAGGATACTTATTGTAGGTGTTAGAGAGAATATCACTGAGCCTAAGAGCTCCCAAACTTAATCAATAAGTGACAAAGGAGTCAAAAGACAAATGGCTGCTTTATGATCATTTAAGAAAAATGAGAGTGAGGATGGTTTCAAGTATGAAAGGAGATAGATGTTCAGATTGAAGAGGAACTTGAGGGAAGTAAAACATTTAACCTGGGACTGGACTGTTATAACAGACTAAGGTAAAAGTATCCACATTTGGGCTTTAGGGGAAAGTTGTAAAAGAGCACAAGACCACATAAAGGGGAAAAGTCCTTTGTATGGGTTTGAATAACAATGACATTCATCCTCTTCATGTAGCTTCACATAATGGTAATGATGGAGAATATATATGTGTATCTCCAGCAATATGGACCTGGATTGTATTAGGATCCTGAACCGGGCAAGTCATTCCTATACTCATAAATGATCTCCCCTGAGTTGCCCCCCCCATATTGAAAATCTGATTCCAGAGACATTGAGGAACAAGAATTCCTTTGTGAGGAATGAGGGGGTGGAGAATTTGGAAAGAGAAGAGACTGATGTCGAAACCTTGTTCTTTCACAAGGAGACCTATGTTGAAACCTGGTTCTCTCACTCACATCAATATCATTTCTGTGGAGTAATTGCTTCTCCTATTTCAGAGGATACTTATCCCATCTCCAGGGACTATTGGAATCACTGTACAAGAGGACTGGCACTGAGTTAGCAAAGAATGAAACGACAGGATTAAGGGGGAATAAACAGGCTGTAAAGCCTACAGAATGAAATCTTTTCCAACAGACTAAACAGAATGAGTGTCACATCCCTGGAGTCTTTCTGATGCTCTCTTCTTGGGAAGTGAACCAAATTATGAACACTGAAGATCCCACCTAAGTTCTCAATACATAGAACCCTGTTTTAAAAAGTAGCCTGTCCTTGGAGCATAAGATTTTTTTTTTTTTTGCCTCTACTCTAGGAATTAAAGCAATGAAGGTCAGTATCATAACATGTAAAAATAAACTACATAGTCATCCACACATCCTTCAGATCCTTTACATCAGTTCTTGGAGAACTCATTATAAATGGTGGTAGGGATCTGTAATATTATGCATCGATTGTTATGGATGAAATTATCTTTGGTGGTCCTTGGAAAGGCCTTCACTATCATTTCCCACTTCCTACCGACCCCCTTAGTAAAAATTTAAATCTCCAAATTACTGATTTACAAATTTTAGAATTCACCAAAATATGAACATCTGTACTCAGATTCAAAAAACTTTAGATGCTGCTGATGAAGGCGAAGTGATAGCAGAAAAGACTAACTCAGGAACAGAACATGTAACATACCCATATCCCAAAACTAAATTGCAGGAAGATGATTATTGAGGTAGGATTGATTACCCTTGAGTTACTGATGTAATATGTTTAACATGATGACTGTTTCAAAACAAGTATTCAGTAAATCTTCACTAGCAAAAAGGAGTCTCAGAAGAGTGCTCAGAGAGTTGAGTTTGGTCAAATATTGGAAGAGTAGAATTTGGAGTAACTATGCTTGGTCATCTCAGATGAGAGAGAATCAATTAAGATAAAGACTAAGAAAGGGCCTCTAGATCTGACAAGTTCATCATTGTACCTTGGAGATAACAAAAGTCAATAGAATGGTTGAGGTTATAATGAGATTCCTGTGGGCAGGGGAAAGAATGAAGACATGAGGGAAATTTTGAAGGATGGAGAAAGTGACTGGGCAGATCTAGGTAAAATTCTTTTGAATGGGATAGAGTAAAGGTGCCTACGGAACCAGAGTTACTATTGTAACTATGTAAAGATCCAGTGGATTTAAATGTTGGTTGAAGGACTAAGGTATATAGTTCTACCCTCACTTCAAGAATGTATACGCTTATGACTTCTGGGGAATCAAAATCTAGACTCTGTATTTGTGGTTCTACAATGAATTCACCGAATCAGTCTAGGCAATTAACTCTCTCTGGGTCTCAACCCATCAACAAATAATACCAACTACAAAGAATATTCCATAGAGAATATAGAATACTATATTCCATAACCATTTTCATAAGAAAAAGTGTGCACAGTAATACATACAGACACAATTTTATTCAAGTAGATAGAAAATGCTTTGAAAATAAGAGTGATAAAAAGTCAGCAGTAAGAAAGTGCTAAATGCTATTAGCAAAATGAGTATACAGTGGCCGCCGTTGTGTGCTACTCTCTACTAATAATATTATACATTCTGGCCTTTTAAGTCTCAAATGTGGGGGCTATGGGATGGAACCTGGTTAATACAGATATAGGGAAAAATTAGTATTCTTGCCAGTGTGTCATCTTTGCAGCAAAGGAGTGATTTCAGGAATGAAGAGGTCACAGTAGAAGCAGCAGAATAATAATGCTTCAATAATCAGTGAAATTATCTTGAGATAATAAATGTTTCTAGGAGGTAGGAGAGGGGAGTGAGAGGAATAAAGTGATGAACATGCCTTAACTAGATTTTCCTGTAATGGAACTATGAAATAATCTGAACTAGTGTGGTTAGAACAAAGTATAAATATTTTAGCTTTGTTCTTTTAATCTCTGAAAAAAAATCTCTTAATTTGTAATATTTTTTTATTTTTTAAAAATTTATTTATTTATGCATACAAGAACTGGGGTACAGGCCAGAGGTGCAGGCAGTGAGAGGATTCACCAGAGACAAAGTGAGGAACAGAACAGGCAGATTGACTGACATGCACTGAGGAGGGGAGCAGCAGGCGAGGCAGGAGAGGTCTGCTGCACCATGTAGGTCCCCTCCCTGGCCAGTAGCTAGGATCGAACTCATACTGCAGTGGCCTCGGTTTGCTTCATAGTGCGGTGATTAACCCACTGCGCCACCAGTGAGGCTCTGCAATATTTTTGTAAAGGAGAGTCAAATGAACTTTGGTCATTTTTATTCTTTCCAATTATGTTTGCCCTTCATATAAATACTTAAAATTTAGAACTAGTAAAAGATAAATTATTTGTTGAAGGAAAATGAATGTTGGGGGTAGTTAAAGTCAAGACTGTGAGTTAAGATACCTCTGTCTCTGGTCACGAGTTGCATGTAAGCAATTTAATCACTAACACTTTGACAATAAGTGCTTACATATACCTCTGTTTTACAGGATTAATACCAATGAAGTAGGTACTATTACCATCCCCACTTTGTCTATGAAAGAAGTAAGATTCAAGGAAGTTAACTTGCCCAGGTCATGAAGCTAGTAAGTGGCAATATTAGGACATGCAAACTTGGACCTGAGCATATTTAATGCTATGGTGCATGGGGCTGCCTGGCTCCACGGGGGCCCAATGATGAATCCCCATGTATCACTAGCATTTAGCCGACAAAGCCTTTTCTGACATAAAAGGTTTCAGTGGCAGGGGAGCTCTGTTCCTTCAGCAATAGGCTGAAGTTTCTATTGCTGGCATCTTCCTAATGCTGCCTCAAGTATGTTGATTCCTTTTATTTATTTTCTTTAATGGAAAATTGGAAGCTAAAGTTGTTAAATGCACTTAAATGGAATTGTTCTGAGAAACAGACTTTCACAAAAGCTGTAGCTCTTAAAAAGCAATCGGAAATATTTTTCCCCTGAAAATCAGAGAAAGCAGGAACAAAGTGGTGGTGATGGTAGTGGTGGAGGAGAAGGAAAAGAAAGAGGAGAAGGAGAAAGAAGGAGAGAAGAGGAGGAGTCTATTGCCTTTCCCTGAGCAACAGACTAACTGTTGTCTCCTCATTCATCAAGACTAGGCTACTGGGATAGTAGAAATCTAGTTCAAGTTCTTTCATCCCCCAAATAAACAACCATTTCCCAATATTTCTCCCTCTCTTTTAGGGTATATGAAATGTTAGAAGGATAATTAAGAAGACACTAACTGTGGTTAAGAGGGGAAGACTCTGAAGTCAGATTGCTTGGGTTTAATTCTGATTTCATTACTTACCAGCTGAGTGAAGCTTTGCACAGCTAACTAACGTTTCTGAATATCAGTTTCCTTATCTGCACAAGAGATAATAGTGCCAAATTCATATGATGGTCAAAGTTTAATATAATAACCTATGTAATACGGTACACAACAAATGCTGAATTAACACTAGCTATACTGTACTGCTGGGGTCCAGAAGTGCTGGAATCCAGAAGTTCAAAATCAAGATGATATTCTGAGAGAGAATCCTTACTTGCTTCTTCCAGCTTCTGATGGCTGTGGGCAACCTCTACGGCTGTGTCGTTTCTGCCTCTGTCTTGTCCTTAGCCCTCTCCAATTAGTGTCATTTTCTGTCTGCCTCTTGTCAGGACATGTGTTACTGGGTTTAAGGCCCACTTGGTAATCCAGGATGATCTCATCTAAAGATTCTTAACTTAATTATATGCACAAAGATCATTTTCTCAAATAAAGTAATATTCATTGTGATCTGGGCATTAGAATGTAGACACATATTTTTAGGGGCCATCACTTAATCCTGTTACCAGTGTTAAACTTGCCCTTCTCCTGTTTTAGCTTTCTTCTTCTTCTCTTGACAGAGTGACCTATATCATTATACTAATTCCTAAATGCTGATAGTCTTGGTTCTTGACTCAAGAAACATTTACGAGTGCTAACTCTATGTCAGGCTACATGCAATGAAGAATATAAAATTAAAACGTCCTGTGCTACAAAGAAATACAAATCAGAAATGATTGAGGTGTTCAGAGAGCCACAGATAAAGACAACTAAAGGAAGAGAATTTACTTGGGAAGGGGGAGAATAATTAAAGCAGGTGATGGATCTCTATGGAGTGGTAGGGATGGGATAACAGCACTGTAAGGAAAGCAGCAGCAGGAGCAAGTGCAAAGAAGTGGAATAGCATGGGCTATATATTTAAAATAGTACATGGTTTTTACTTTACAACAAGGCCTGGAAACTATGATCTATCCTTCTGCTGTCTAGTTTTGTGTGGTCTCTGAACTAATGCCTGAGGAAAAAAACAAAATTTTGTGACACATAAAAATTATGTAAAACTCAAATTTCAGGATTCATAACTAAAGTTACTGAAATATAGTATATTCACTAATACACAAATGATATATGGCTATTTTTGTATAGCAGTGGCAGTACCACAGAGATTGGAGAGCTGAAGACCCTAAAATACTTACCCTCTGACCCTTTACAGAAAAGACTTGCTTTGTCCTTTGATAGAAGTATAAGAGGCATAAAGGGAAATAGTGGAAGAAGATGTGCTGGCTCCATATACCCACTTAGTCCTTAATAATTGCCCATATTCTTGAGTTTTCCAAGTATTTTTCTACTCATCTAAATTTATTTTATTTCATTTTTTAAAGATTTATTTATTTATGCATATAAGTACTGGGGTACAGGCCAGAGGTGTGGGGGTGAGAGGATTCACCACAGACAGAGCAGGGAGCAGAACAGGCAGATCAATGGAAGCACACTGCTGAGCAGCGGGCAAGGCAGGAGAGGTCTGCTACGCCATGTGGGTCCCCTCCCTGGCCGGCAGCAGGGATTGAACTCGTGCTGAAGTGGCTGCGGTTTGCTTCATAGTGCGTTGCTTAACCCACTGTGCCACCAGGGAGGTCCTACCCATCTAAATTTACCTGTTTCAAATCTCAATTTCTTAAGGTCTTGTTTGTTTTTACTAAATTACCTAATAACTAATTGTGCAATGCTCTTCAAACTTATCTTCATAAGTTTAATGTGTAATTTATTGCACTTTCTAGAAAACATGTTTGGAATTTAGAAGAACCCAAACCACAGGCTTGCCTATTTGGCAGACTCATGGGACAAGAGATTTGAAGCCTTTCTTCAACCTTGCTCAAGCACCACTTAGGCAGCAAATTCTTTGACCAACCAAAACCAGATTTCATTGGTTGTTCAGTTCTACTTTGTTTTCACTGGTTAAATTAATAGTAAACCATTTGCTGCTAAATTGCCCCTTGGGGGAGGAAAAATTGCAGGAATTACCTTGTTATAATTGGCAAACATTGAGTTGAGTCTGTCCCCTTTAGTTAATAAGGTAGCCCTGGGTAGTGATCATTAAAATGATGATTTTTCCATGAAGGAGAAAACAGCTCCCTGATGAATAAAGGCTGAGACTAGAAATGTTAGATGTGGTGATCTCCATGATTAACATAGGGAAAATTGCCAGGGGAGACTATTAAAATGCAGATTCTCTCCTTGAGATTCTGTGGGTCTTCAGTGGAAGTTAAGTGGAATTTAGGACTCTGCAGGAAAGAGTTAAAGAGGGAGGGCAAATGAAGCACCCAGACTACATCATATAAAGAAGTCTTTATAGTTTGTTCCTTACTTATTCCAAGAAGTCCTAAGTTGCTACAGTTACAATCAATGTAATCACAGAGGAACATAATTTTGAAATTTTTCTTTTTCTCTGATTTTGTTTAGCTAATTATATTCTCAGAGAGTAAATATGAGTGAATCCCTATTCTAAGTAAGAAATAATTTGATTTGAGAGAGAGACTGTGTCTTTGAAGGCAGTTATACTTGGAGCAGAATATTATTCAGCCTTGAAAAAGGATATACTGCCATATGTGATAACAAGATGAATGCTGAGAACATTATGCTAAATGAAATAAGCTAATCACAGAAAATCAAATACTACATAATTGCATTTCTTTGAAGTTATCCAAAGTAGTCAACACCATAGAAGCAGAGAGTAGAATGGTAGTTGCCAAAGACTGGGCTGGGAGAAGAAAAATTACTCTTTGATGAATATAAAATTTCAGTTATGTAAGACTGAAATGTTCTAGAGCTCTACTCTACTATATTGTGCTTATAGTCCACAACAACACACAGAACACTTTTTAAAAATAAGTGTAGATTTTCACCACAATTAGAAAACAACAAATGCATGAATGAATAAAAACCAAAAAAGAGATGCATGAATGAATAAAAAACTATGAAGAATAGAGGTTAAGAAGGGAACTCTGGAGAGAGATTGCTTGATCCAAATCTCACCTGTCAGTAATGCCTCATGCCTGGATAAGATCCTGAATCTTACCCTAGTTTCTATATCTATAAAATGGGAATGAAATGACCTATGTCTTATAGTAGTTGTGAACATTAAATAAATTACTATATGTAAAAAATACAACATTGCCTAGGCTATAATACATCTCAACAAATACAAGCATTTATTAGAAAAATTCTGTGTGACTTTACATATCTCATAAGAATTACTTTTAACTAGGAAATGCTCACATTTAGACAAGTAATGATTATACCACCTGCTCCAAGTTAGCTAGAGACTGTCCTTTAGAGATCACTCTTATTTTCTGCATTTGTCCATGAAAATGATTCTCACACTTACATAACTAAAATATACCTTACTTTTGTTTTTAGTAACGTGTTGAATACCACATGCCAAGGACCTGTAACAGCTTTATGTTTGCTTGTTTATTTCTCTTACTTCCCATGGGGTAAGAACTAGTACTAGTCCCATTTTATAGATACTCAAATTGGTGCCACACAGCTAGTAGGATGGATGGACTTTGACCATTCTTTTAGGTACTAGTACTCAATCTGTGGTAACTTTGTCCCTGTGGTAGGCTGAATAATGGACTTTCAAATATGGCTATGTCCTAAACCTTGAACCCATGAAGATGATCATAAGTGACCAAGGGGATTTAGTAGATGAAATTAAGTTAAGGATTTTGAGATGAGATTAGACCAGATTGTCCATGTTGCCTGATAATAAAACCAAGGGTCAGTAAAAGAAAAAGGCAGAAGTGTTAGAGTAGAGGAGAAGGTGACATGATGGCAGAAGAAGAGATCGGTTGTTGTGCCTTTTGCAGTTGCAAGGAAGGGACCAACAGTCAGGAGATACAGGTAGCCACAAGAGGCTGAAGAAGTCAAGGAAATGGATATTCTCCTCAGAGGCCGAAAATGAACTATCCCTAGCAATACCTTGATTTTAGCTCCATGGGAAATCCTTTTGGAATTCCAACCTCAGGCAAAAATACAAAATAAGGAACAGAGGGGCCTCCCTGGTGGCACAAGGGGTTGAGAGCCTCACTGTGGGGCTTCTGCAGCCACTGTAGAGCCAGTTCAATCACTGGCCAGGGAAGGGACCCACATGGCACAGCAGACCTCTCCTGCCTTGCCTGCTGTTCCCCTCAGCTGTGTGTTTCAGTTAATCTGCCTGTTCTGTTCCCCACACTGTCTTCTCACCCCCCACACCTCTGACCTGTACCCAAATTCTTGTATGCATAAGTAAATAAATCTTTAAAAAAAAAGGAAAATGCACAGATAGTGTTGATATACACACAGGAAATTTGTGTATGTCATGTGACATTTTAGCTTCTAGAGATTTCCTGCATTCCTGTTTTTGACCCACTCCTCAATCTTCAAGGCCTACAGTATCGTGTGTCTCTACCTCTTTCTGTCTGTTTGTCTGTCTCTCTGCTCTCTCTCTCTGTCTCTCTCTCTCTCACACACACACACACACCTCTGATTTCATAGTCACCTCCTGTGACCCTGTCTCTCTCTCTGGAGGAACCTAGTGATGATATGGGACACAAACAGATAATCCAGGATAATCACCTACCTCAAGATTTGTAACTTAATTACCTCTACAAAGTCCCTTCCTCCACTAAGGTAACAGTCCATTTTACCATTTTAACTTAGAGATAATTTCCACAAAGAATAATATTCAAAAGTCCTGGGAGTTAGAAGAAGGACATCTTTGGGGTACTGTTATTCTATCTACCACAGCTGAGAAGGTCAGCATAGCATGCCACGGGCTTGACATCTATTAAAAAGGTAGCATTATCATCCCCCCATAACAAGATTGCTATGAGAAACCAGTAAGTTCATTCATATGAGTGGTGCCTGGAACAGTATGTTCAATAATGTTAGCCACTGTTAAAACTACATAATTATCTATTTCCTTCTTCTGCCCTATACTAGACTACTAATTTCTTGAAGAACAGTATTCACAGAGCCTAGCATAGGGCCTGCGACATATTATGTGCTCAAAAAATGTTTGTTAAACTGAATTGCTCCAACAAAGAGACCATTATTTAGCCAGTAAAAGTAATAATTTGAGATGTTATCAGAAACATCATTATGTTATCACATTAACAAAAGCAAAATAAAGCATGCATACACAATCACAGCTGTTTCAAATATGCAGAGCTAAAAAATATCCATAAATGTATACTGAGAAAATATGCCCAACTATGCCATAAAAGTATAGTGGGAGGAAATGTGCAATTGGTGGTCTGGGAATGGTGTAATAACAGGTGCTTTTTTTCCTTTCCTATTTTAGTTTCAGACTTTCTTTAATGAGCATATTTATTTTTTGAGTTCCAAAAATAATTTCCATCTCGTTTACACACACACACAAGCACACCCCTCTTGCTCAGTAAACATTAGAAGTGACATTATACAGTGAATGAGAACTTGCTTTGAGTACCTTACGGTTTGGTTCATCATCTAAGAGCTCTGAATGCACTGAGGCAAGCAGCTGCTGTGGGTGTTGCTGCTACTGCTGTCATTGTTGGTTTCTGCTTCACTGTCCTCACCTAGGGGCTCAGGAGAGCGATCATACAGCCAGAGGACTAGAGAGGAGCCCAGTGGGATAACGCCTGTCCATGCCCAGCATAACGTGTGGAGCACTATAGGCCCAAGATAAATGTTAGCTATTTGTCTCAGTGATTATTACTAAGAGGCCAATGCTGCTTCAAACCCACATATATAGTTTTAGGAGCTTTTTGTTTAGAGACAGGAGGCAGAAAAAATTGAGAATGGCTCAATTACAGAAAACATTATAGATCGCTGGCTCTCAAGATCTATGTTATTTTTCATTAAATCCTCTCAAGTATGGATGTGCCAAATCTGTTATCATAAGAGGCTGTTCAAACATTGTTTTTTACCAAAAATCCTCCTCCTACCCTCCCTCTCCATCCCTCATCTACTGGAAACCTTGAACAGGTTCCTCAGATATAAAACAGATCAAAACAGCTGTTCCAGTGAAAATGGGGGTCAGGATATGCGTTCTGAGCTCCACATCACCTTCACAGATCTGAGGTTACTCAAAGAATAATGTGGAAAACACTCCACAAATACAAATCTAACCAGTTGACAAACTATAACTTTGCCAACTTCTCCCAGAGAAGGGCTCTGTGACAAGGCCTGCTACTGTGGTTTGAGGGGCGGGGAGGGGGCAAATGGTGATTAGGAACAACTGTACCCCACTTCTGAGCTACCTGGCATGACATCAGTGCAAGTCCCAAGCCTGTTCCATAGGAGCTGTGTCCTTATCTGCGCTGGAGCTACACAAAAGCATTGGCTTCAAACACGGGTCCTCCTCTTTCTTGACTGGCCCTTTGTTTCTCCATTCATCAGCAGGTGGTGGCTGAACCATTCGCCTTTGATTTTGTGACTCAGGGGCAACCAGCTAAGACCTGAGCTGAATAAACATCATATCATTTGGCACTGGCAGGATTCCTGGTAGCCTGGGTCAGGCAAGGTTTAAGGAGGATTAGGTTTAGATTAGAAAAGGGGTTGAGTTATTTTTCTTTCCCCCTTGTGGTCTCTCTTAAGTGCCTCAGGGATTTGTAAGAGGAAAGTGGGCTGACAGCCTGGGCTCAGTTGCTCCAGAAATAAAAGTGGTGAGCCGGGTGCTCTTTTCTGGAAGACCAGAGAATGTGCTTCTCCTCCTGAATGTGGTGTCTCCCTTGAGGATCATGAACTCTTGGAAATTTTCTGAAAGCTCAGGACCTTTTCTCTACAAAATTGTGTGTATGCACAAGCACATGTCCTCTCAAACACACATTTTAGTTATTTCTGGAAACACTCAGGCTGAAGGAATTTTAAGAGCCTATACAACTCCCATATGGGGGTAGGGGGACATTACACTGTTCTTCAAGGTGAGCTGGGTGTGCCCCACCTGACTGTCCTCCCCAGGCACTCCTCAGTGACCACAGGCCTTGCTGAATGGAACTTACTGTCACTAGGCCAGGTTTCCTTGGCAGAATGGCCTTGGAGAGGCTTGCAGGGACGCTGGCACTTGCTCTTGTTTATTACACAGTCTTGCTCCTCTCCCTGGCGACAGCTTGCAAACCAAAACTATCTCATTTCCAGTGACAAACAAGTTGGGAGTGGGAGGGGCTGTCTCAGGCTTACACCTTTGAAAGCACAACTACTCCTTACATTCCCTGGAAGACTGTCTTTTTACTCCAGTGTCCACTAGATCTGGCTTTGCTTCCAGGGCATTTGGTGTTTGTTCTGATTTCCCAGGAAGGAAATAACTGACAGAATTTTTCCTCTTCCTTCTTCTGTCCCTTGTGCGAGTTTTTCCCCAGCTATTGTAACAAGGGGGAAGATTAACATGTTTTTTCCTCAGTCAAGTGTAGATGCCCATTTAGGACTGGACAGTGGTGTGCCCAGTGTACATTTAGTCACTACGTGGCAGTGAGCACATTACTCAACCTCTCCGAGCATCAGTTCTCTCCAAGGACAATACATGCAGTATCGGGTGATGGTGAAAATCAACATGGAAAAAGCTGTTAGCAAGTCTCTTACTTCAAGCAGATTCTTGTCCCCCATTAGAACATGATTTTTCTTTCAGAAATAACATCTAGCACCTTCTAACAGGCTCTTCAATTTTGTACAAGGAACTTCCACTGTCACCTGTAGGATGAGCAATGATGTAGGTGGCATCATTTTAGGGCCTAGTTGAAGAGTTTGGTCCTAAATAATACTCTTAACACCAAGGAAAAGGAGGTGAGCCCAACTTAGTCTCTGTGTAATAAATATATTTTAAAACATTCGGACTCTGTTTTTCATTTAACAGCACTGTCATCTAAGAGGAGAAGACTATAGAGGCTTAAGAGTTAACATTCACTTGAGTACATTCATGTACTACAAAATACCCTATAAGCAATAACCTAGTTTAATCCTCAAATAGGCACTATTATTACATTGTCATTTTAAAAGTGAAAACAGAAGCTCAGTGAGGGTAAGTAAGTGGCCCAGGGTCACAAAGCAGGTAAGCATGAAAGCCTCCTATATGAGGTGCTTTGATCTCTCCAAATTTTTTACAACTGCGTTAACCTCTCTTTATCCTAAAAATAATTTTCAGTTCAGAAATTCATCCCTGTTCACTTTGATGGACCTGACAGTCTCCCCGTAAGAAAAGTCTTAAGATGGCTTAATGCTGTCCAGAGCAAACTCAGCTTCAGATTTATTTAAAGCAGTCTTCACATTGTTTGTAAAGCTGCTGGATAATTTATTTCTTAACCTCTATGCAGAGGAAAATTATGTAAGTACACATCACTTTCAAGGCTCATCAGTGGAGGTGGAGAGGTAGGGAGGGAAAAGGGGAAGAAGTAATAGTATATATTTATATCATCTGGAACTTTTGCCACTAAACACAAGAGATTGTTGTTAAAGACATTCACCGATGCAGGTGGTGCTACTGGTGGAACTTCCTCTGGCTTCTCTAGCCTGATTGCTCTTTTATTTTTCTTTCTTTTTTTTTTTAATAATATGATTTATTGTTTATTTATTTATGCATACAGGATCTGGGCTACACCCGGGCGAGAACTGTGGGGGATGAGAAGATTCACCAGAGCCAGAGTGGGAAACAAAACAGGCAGATCTACCGAAATACACTGCTGAGGGGAAGCGGGTGAGACAGGAAAGGTTCTGCTGCGCCATGTGGGTCATCTCCCTGGTTAGGGATCGAACTCATACTGCAGTGGATGGGGATAGCTTGATAGCACTGAGATTTTAACCCCTGTGCCACCAGGGAGGCCCAAGGACCTCTCTTTTCTGTTGGCTCTGAACCAACTTTTGGACCCAACTAAACTTTTTAATATATTTTCAATTACAAAAGTGATATATGCCAATTATAAAAAATTCAGAAGATACTAAAGAGTAAAGCCAATAAAATAGGATCAAATTTCTTAATGTTTAATCTGGGCTCAGATTCAAAGCTCATTTGCGTTTGAATAATGCCTGTGCAGGTATTTTTGTGAAGAATAAGAAAGAAATTGATTCAGGGCAATCTGGGGATATTTTATGTCATATTAAAGCAGTCAAGTGAGAAAAAAGAAAATTTCCCCCAGTCTTAATTGTTACAGATGAGTCTCCAAAGAATTGTTGAATAGAGGAAAACTAAGTCAATGATATTCCCAAATACTTATGGCAAACCAGATTCTTGCCTTCTCTAATTTTCCAAAATAATCCTAGAATCTTGAGTTTCCAAAGCTGTGCATTAGAAATATTTCACTAGAAATATGATTTCCTGCTCCCCTTTTCTCTCTATTTTCCTTTCTATTTACAAAGATCAAGATACTATATCTAAAAAAAGGAAATTAGACAAATCAAATTTCCCATAGTCAATGACATTTGGATAACTGCAGTACTTAACAATTACATCTCAACTGAATGTGAGTCAAAGAATGAGTTAACCCTCAAATGTTTCTCACTATACTGGCCATTTATTTTAAATATATTTGAAAATCATTTTCATACACTGAGTACAAATAAACATATAATAGAAGATCGTATCAGCTTATTTGTTTACATCCTTAAGTCAACTACATCGAACTGACACTGTGTATTCAGTTGGCCTCCAATAATATGTAGAAAAATGTAGGCAGATTGTAATCCTATTTTCTTTTTTGTCTTAGTTGGTCTCAAAGTCAGTTCAGAGAGGATCTGATTTCATTCTAAACAGCATCACCTTTCCATATTGTCTGTGGACCTAGGTCCTATAGAGAAATTAATGTGCTCCAACATAGAAAAAGTCAGCCTTATTTTTTGTGTCAGTGATTTGTTATCATATTGAAAGGTCTAGATGATTTTAGCATTGTCATGTAATACCAGAAGAAACCAATGTCTTGTCTACTTTAATATTTTCAGTATTTTGCCCCTAAAATACCAGAGGCATCTTTAATTGAATGTCTGAGATTTTATTCTTAGGGTCCTCTAGTTGATGTCACACGTCCTAGAGTTTCAGGAACCAAAAAACAAAAGTATGGTCATGGTAAGTATGGTACTTACCAGAATAAAAACCAGCAAATAGCAAGTAAACATTGCTATGATAGCTAGTCTGTCCAAAGTTGTAACCTTTGCCCTTTGCATTTTCCTCTGAACCCCTTGAAAACTTCTGACCTTTTCATTCCAAATCTCAGCTCTCTGACCTACATTATATGTTGTTTTCAGTTTAGGTTAATTTTCTTAGAATAGTGGTGCACCATGCTCTGAATTATGATTTATAACCACTTGTCTCATGTTTATGACATTTTGCGTCTTTCCAACATGATCTATTACTGACCTTGTTCTTAACATTTAGACATAATGCTTTTATATTTCAAAACTGACCTTTGATCTTTGTGTGTTATATTTTGTTAATCTTGAGCAATGGCTCTAGAGAGGCATTAGTAAGAGGGGCTAACAGTCCTAGATTTGTATGGTAAAAAAGGTCTTAGAAATGATTAGCCACAGGGACATGAAAGCTGATGCAGAGCGACTCAGAAGAGGAACTTGTTGGGAACCATCTATCTGAGCTGATCCCTTTTTACCAATGTTCCCTGAAGTCAGGAAATGGATCATCGGTGAATTTATAGTGAATTATAATGAATAACAATATCTACTTTTCCAAAAGAATGAAGATGAAATGCTCTCTTATTTACTTTTGATTTTTTCTAGCAATATGCCAATTTAATAGACAAATACCTGTGTATAGTTCAATAACAATATTAATCATGTTAACATATTTAAATGTTGATAACTGTGCCATATAGCTATTTGGGTTTGTAAACTTATAAAACAGACATCGCCCTATGAGAACATATTTAGGTGGTCTTTTCAAAGTTTGCACTTGACTATTGTAATTAATATTAAAACAAGTAATTGCTTTATAAAATTGCAATTTCCCAAAAACTTTTAAGTCCAGATCCCTGCTGACTTAGAAGGTAGCAGTTATTTGCCTTAGGAGGAGCTCAGGCATTATAGTTTTCATTAAGATTAATTCTGTTAATTATTTGGTGGGCTAACCCTACACCAAATAACCCATTTTCTGGGATATTCTCGAAAAACAATAGAATTTTATTGAAATAAGGAAAGAGTGATATCTTCTTGAGCATTTCTCTATAGAAGCAGAAAAAAATAACCATTTTTTCTTCCTTTGTTCCTTCCTTCATGATTTGCACTCTAGTTAAAAGGAAATATATGACTCTGAGACATGTCAAGTAGCTAGCAAGTCAGTATTCTATTACTAAAGTTAATCTCTTATCTTTGCTTGATTGGAGATCTAGCAGAAAGTACAAGATAAGAGCAACTGAAGAACATCATTTGGAAAAAGCACTCTTTGGATTTAGATATGCATCTCTATCCTCTTTCATCCTGCTGTGTAATTTAAGTAAATTTAAGTGAGCTAACTTCAGCTTCAATTTGTGTAAAAGGAGAAAAAATCTGCTAATTTTCAGAATGGTGATGAAGATTAAATTAAATAAAATATATAAGTACCTAAAACAATGCCTTCAACCTGGTAGATTCTCTATACATAGACCTAAGGTCATTAGCTAATCTCTCAAGTATTCTAAAAACTCATTAAATCTCCTCGCTCATCATCCTCTCCAGTTTATGAAAAACAATAAGCTTTTCTTATATAAGAATAATACCACCTTTCAAAAAGAAAATTACTACCTTCTCTGTATCATCAATAATTATTCCTGTTCATCTTACTTGTATAGCCAAAGAAGTATGCAATAATTGGAACAGAACATAATTCAAGAAAATCTGTCCTTACTCATGTTGGCCACGGCTGATCATGAGATTTCAAACAGGAATCAGCTTTTTATAAGCTGAGTAATTAGGAGAATGAGCTGTGAGAGTTTCCCAATGACAAGGAGATCTCTGGATCTGAGATATCTAAGATGAAATTCACACAGAGTATTCTGATGTGTTGGCAAAATGGAAGGTGCTGCCTGACCAACTCCTGAAAATCACTTACCCTGAGACATAATTCTGAAAAGAAAAATGCATTCCAGACAATGCCTGAGAAGATAAGTTCAAAAGAGGCGATGAAAAAAAAAAAAGTGGTTAATCCTATCAAAGGCAATGGGCAGGGGAACCAGAATAATAATGAGGCTCTACAAAGACCTTTTGTGCATGTCATTTCTGTTTCTCACAGTGGCACTGAAAGAGGGAAAACTCCTGAATTATCATGATTTTATAGCTGTGGAACTGAAGCTAGGCTCAGTGAAGTGGCTTGCTCAAAGTCACAGAGCCAACAAAGGAGGAGTCCAGGATGACAACATGATGATTCTAAGCCCATTGAACCTGCTCTGAAGAAACGTCAATGTGGTTGTTGTACCAAAGACAAATAATTAGTGCCACTCTTATAATAGAAGGAAAACTATCTGTCTACATTCAGTATGTTCACCTGAACAATTTAGGGGATGATTTAGAATATTTAATGATAAACAATGAAATTCAGGTTATTCCTAGTCTCCAAATGTCCCAGAAGATGCAAGGCAAACTACCTTCATTAATACCAATGTGAACTTGACCTCAAACTCACTTAGGTTATATACTCACCTTTGGGTGACTAAAGTTTAGTACAAAAGCAAACTGAAGATAACTTATCTTGATTAATAGTCTTGATTATTGCACTTAATATCACATAGACATTTGCCAGTCATCTTTCAGGAAATAAAAAGTAAAACTGATGAAAGTATAACATGTAGAGAGTAAAATACATACACTTTAAGTGTATAATTCAATGAACTTTTACATACATATGCACTCATGTCTACTATTATAAGGTAGGAAATATTTCTGGCAACTTCAGGGCATTTTAGAGTATCGATAAAAATGATCTTTCCCACTCTAAACTATCAATGGGTAGAATGATGGCCTTTTTCTACAGACTGAATTGGGTGGATAGGACAAGCAAATCATTTTATACCTTCAAGGAGTCCTTACATATGCAAAGCAAGATGCTAAGTATGGGGGTGGGTCAAGCATATACTAGATATTTTATCTAATATTTCATCCTTCTGTGGCACACATACCTGGTTTCCATCTGTAAAGTCACTCACTCCTTATTGTTGGAGTCAGAATAATCTGCCCCCCCACCCCCCAGCCCCTTTCACCCCCCCCAACCCCGGGGCTAGAGCTCCAGGGTTGGATGGTGAGAACTAGGTCTAAAGCAGTAAGAAAGCAACATTCCCCCACCACAATGATAGAAAAAAAGGATAGGCATATGCCCCCCCACCCCCACCCCAGCCAATTCAATGCAACAAGACTGCTGAGACTTATGGGATGGAGACAAGGCTACTCTTCAGTTGATGCTGAATGTCAAAGATATTTAGAGTTAGTACAACCATCTCACAATGGTGAGCAAAAGGCATCTGAGAAGGAGCCAATAACAAGGAGACGGACCTAGAGAATGAAAACTAATCTGAAGACAAGGCAGAATACCCATGCCTGAAGCCATCCCTAATTCAACAAATTCAGCAGATATAGCTAGGAAATCTAAGCTGGCCATGAGAATGTAAGATCCCTAGACACTCACTGAATCATCAAGGAAAGCTTTGGTCTTTCCATAAGTCATGGGTTGAAGGGTTGAAATTACCTCCTCTAGCCTTCTTAAGAATAGGGTGATCCTAGCTAACTAAAGCTCATGCTACTCCTACATCCTACTCCTGTTGTGTTGACCATAATGGTACTTGCTAGTAAGAGTCTTCTCAATTAGTTCTAACTCTGGAGTGCCTCAGTTGTGGGAGGAACCTTGAGTACCAGGGGTAAAGAAACATGCAGACCTGAGGTGAATGCACCGACTTCACACAGAGAATGTTCCAGGCCAGGTTGGTTTTTTCCTCATTGATGTTCTTGTTAGGGGGAAAAGGTAGTCCTGAATGGATTATGGGTGTGTGGACTACAATCCCCACTCCAGACCATCATGTTCCAGAACCACAAATCCAATAAGATGATTATCAAAGAGTGGATCACTGCTACCTGAGGGTGGAGTTAAGCAGCCAGGCTGGCTATAAAACCAGAGGTGAGCCTGGGACTCGCTCTCTTACTGAGGAGCCAGACCCCTTCCTTTGGGAGACATCTCTCTTCCTTTGGAGCCATCTCATTTGACTGGAGCCAGCTCTCAATGTGCCATTGCTTAGATATGGTAGGGTATTTGTGGATTTGTATACCTTTCTTTTTCCCTTGGTATTATTACTATTTCATTCCCCTTCTTCCGTAAAATAAAACCTGTTAATAACTTTTGCCACGTGTACCTGGAGTTGGGACTTTTAAAAAGTTTTCTGAGCACGTGGGTGGAGGACCCAGTGAGGGGAACCCATTTTATATTAGGGTTGCCCTGTAACATTCTGATGAAAATATATTGAATGAAATAACATTTTTCGAGGACCTGCTATATTTGCAACTTAAATAGCTGTGTTGAAAAAGAAAGCAAGTAACTAAGCTGTGTAGAGCATTGATTGAATCTGAGTTATTAGCTACCAGTTCTAAATTTCACAACATATTTTCAAGTGCATTATTAATGCTCAAGTAGGGACACTGGACAGTTAAGTGAGGTCTTTCTTTGCCCGCAACAAGAAGGGAATGGTAAAATTATCTCTCAAGAACCTGAGAATCCTGTCCTATCAAGAATAGTCTGTGAGAATCACAAAGGTAAATTTATGCTGTACTAAGTATTGTCTCCCCAAATAAGGGGAAATTTCCAATTATTTCTTTCATTCTTAGGACTATGTGCAGATACTCAGGAAACAGAAATATCTGCTGCATCTACTGATTTCACCAACATAGCTCAAACATGCCCATTTCAGAATAATGGGGATGGGCTTTCAGCATTATTACTCAATTAACTCATTAACATAATGGTCACCACCTCAGAAATGATTGGCTTTGTGGAGTAGAAGCAAGTGAAAATAATAGTGGCTTGACCCTTAGTTAATTCAATTCATAATCAGCTAAAATGTAAGAAACATCAGTTGCTCTTAATTGGGAATTTTTTCTTCATTGGAGAAATATGCGTTGCCATATTTTTTAAGAACTGCTAGGAGTT
This sequence comes from Galemys pyrenaicus, assembly GCA_019455555.1. Classification (NCBI taxonomy): domain Eukaryota; kingdom Metazoa; phylum Chordata; class Mammalia; order Eulipotyphla; family Talpidae; genus Galemys; species Galemys pyrenaicus. The sequence continues at coordinate 2,192,932 of JAGFMF010011780.1, forward strand.
TGTAGGCAGTTTGGGGACAGCTCTGTGCAAAGTTAATCACAGCCTGCTCGGTTGATTATAGTATGTACGCTGTTGCTTGTCACGTGAGTAGAGGAATCTTCAACTGCATGACAGGAAAAGACTGGACGTGCCAGAGAATTATGTATTGTGGTATTTGTTAAACTTTAGAAACGAGACCAAAGCTTAATGCTGAAAACCCCTAATCAGCACTGGATTGCTCAGACTGCAAGCTGTGTTTACAATAATAGCAGATAGTAGGATGAAGGGAACTTTCATTCGCTAGTTAAATAGAAACATTGTAATTGAAAGCCAATCAATTTCCCAGATAGAGTAAGAACTTAATAATAACTTAATGAGATTATTAGAAAAAAGAAAAGGAAAATTATTTGTTAAAATTATTCAGCTGTTATAACCTTCTCGGTCCCCAAGGAAACACCAAGAGATATCAACATAAGGAAAATCACTCTAATTTATTATATCCTTCATACTAACAGGTAAGTAATATCTAAGAAATTCCAAGGTAGTATGAGAAACACTTTTCCTGCAACATTTTATCAAAATCAGAACAGACTGCTCAGAAATTTTATATTTTCCGATAACAAAGGACACTAGTGTAAAGTGTTGCTTTTAGAACTGTACCTCAAATCTGTAAGGATGTATAGCTTAGCTTTGCCTTGTTCATAATTTTGTTAGCTACCATTTCTGATTGTGATGGAAGAGGGAGTCTTTTGCTTATTTTTAGTAGACATTTTTTAATAGATCTTATGCTTTTTAGAGAAGTTTTAAGCTCACAGGAGAAGGAGGTACAGAGACTTCCCATATACCCCTGCATGCACACATGCATGACCTCCCTCATTATCAATCAACATCCCACACCAGAGTGGTACATTCATACAACTAAAGAACCTGCATTAATTGCCTGAAGTTATAGTTTACATTTGGGTCACTCTTGTTGGTGTGCATTGTGTGGGTTTAGACAAATGTATATTGACGTATATCAACCATTACAGTATAGTTTTGCTGCCCTAAAAATCTTCTGTGCTCTATTAGGTATTTTTAGCATAATTAAACTAACACACATTCTGAAGATAGCTCTTAAAATAATCTGCCTGAGAAAATCTGATCTGGCTCACAATACAACTTTGGCCAACACTTACCTGTTGTATTGCATCCATCTTTTGAGTCACTGGTGTCCCTGACTGTAGACCAAGATCCCCTGTCTGAAACAAATACATTCCGCGTTCACCTGAGGCAGTCGGGGGAAGCTGATTTCTATGATAACAATAAAGCATAGACAAGGAGACACGTTTTATTAATATTATTGAAATACACAGTCAAGAACCCCTTTTTTGGCCCCACTTTGGTCTATGGCTTAATTCTTGAATTTAACCATTACTTCCTTTTCTGTTCCATCTCATTTGATTAAATGAAACAGAAAGTAAATGAGGAAAACCCCAGAATACTTTGACAAATTTAAGTACTGATGAGACCTAAGATTTTTTTTCTTCTCTTTAGTCCTTCCTGTTAGAAGACTGAATTCTTTTGTTTGCTTAGTTGTTCAATCAACAAGCAATACATCAAAAGTCCATGTATTCTAAGTGTTGTAAGACCCCGGGGGAGATAACAATGATGAGCATTATTAAACATAGAAAGAAAAAAAACGGGCCCAAAATGGAATGCCCCCTGCTGGGGGCAGACTTAATAACTAACCTAATTACAGTTTCATCCTCTTCCAACGGTGAAAATTGAAACCAACCTCCGGGAGTTTGTTGGTCAACCAGGTGACCAGGTGAGGTACCTGCATGACAAGACCTCCCTCCCCCCTCCCCAGCTTTCCACTGAAGCCAGGTGACTGTGCCTGAAAGAATCTTTCTTTTCTCTTGCTCATAACCTTGCCTCACCCACTTTGTCCCTATAAAAGCATCCGTTTTGCACAACCTTTGCAAGAGCCTCTCCACCAGCTAGGTGGGATGCTTCCGGTTCCTGAATGAGTTTATAAAGCCAGCAAGGGCCTGGAGCTTGTGGCATGCCCTGAGGACCAGGATTCAACTCACCGCAGCCGGAAGCACTCACAGGTGGGGTAGCTGAGGTGATGCTGCAGCCACAGTGTGAAGGTCGGGAAGGACAGCACAGGATGCTGGGTCAGACAGCAAGGGGAGGCAGCAGCACAGTGCCCGACTGTGCCATATCACAAAGATACAGTTTTGTGCATTCTGGGGACCCCCACACCACCACCAGTTCTTTGAGACTGGGGCCTAGGGCCTTTGGTCCTCCTTTCAGGTGGTGGCAATGGCAGGATCCGAGGCCCAGACAGCCTCCCAGTCACTACAAAGCTTTTCAGCTTCTCTTTTCAGAGGTCTGTTGCTGGAAGCTTCGTGGTTGGTTTTTTTTTTTTTTTTTTTTTTTAAGATTTATCTACTTATGCATACAAGAGCTGGGGCACAGGCCTGAGTCGACAAGGAGGTGAGAGGATTCACCAGAGACAGAGCGGGAGCAGAGCAGGCAGATCAACTGAAATACACTGCTGAGGGGAGCAGTGGGCGAGGCAGGAGAGGTCTGCTGCACCATGTGGTCCCCCTCCCTGACCGGGGATCGAACTTGTGCTGCTGAGCTGCAGATGCTTCACAGTGCAGCGATCAAACGGCTGTGCCACCAGGGAGGTCCCTTCGTGGTTCTTTTTCTTTTCTTTCTTTCTTCTTTGGAGGTCAGGAACAGAGTGGGAGGAGTCTGGGAGACTTAAGATGGCTCCTGTTCTGCCTTTGATCCTCTTCAAAGTGTCCGGCCCTAGTGGACACGTGCCTGATTGGACCATTTTCAATTCTAAGTGACCAATTGGACTATTTTATTTTATTTTTTTTTGTTTTTGTTTTTTTTGTGTGTGTGTGTGTTTTTTTATTAAAATATTTTAAAATTTACATATACTTGCCATTAATTGTAATCCCCATGTATTCCCCATCACCATCTCACCAGTGCACCATCACAATTGGACTATTTTAACCCACGTGGCGTCGAGGGAGGGGTTGCCCACAGGCAGCAACTTTATTTTTTATTTTAAAGATTTATTTATGCATAAAAGCACTGGGGTACAGGCCAGTGGTGTAGGGGGTAAGAGGATTCACCACAGACAAAGCAGGGAGCAGAACAGGCAGATCAACTGAAGTACACTGCTGAGGGGAGCAGCGGGCATAGCAGGAGAGGTCTGCTGTGCCATGTGGATCACCTCCCTGGCCAATGGCAGGGATCGAATTAGTGCTGCAGTGGCTGTGTTTGCTTCACAGTGTGTTGCTTAACCTATTGCGCCACCAGGGAGGCCCCTGGAGGAACATAATTTAAACCATAAAAGATAACAACCTAGATTTCCCTGTTTTACATTTATCTGCAGAATGCAAGACCACAGATTAACATGAATCCCCAATGATATCTTACAGGTGCTCACGACCTTCAAATCCTTCCACTCTTGCTCTGCCCAAGAAGCCACTTTGGGGTCCCTCTCCACTATACTCCTGTCTGAACTCTCATTAAGGATACTGACCTGTGCCCAGGGCTCTGCCTAGAGCCGAGTATGCCCAGCAATACAGTGCCCTTTGCAGCCTACACAGCAGCCAGGCCTGTGCAGTGAGAACACCACTTGTCTCTCTGTGTCAGACTGTCACTGTACCTCTACCCAAGCTACTTGTACCTGTGTGTCTCAGTGTTTCCCGGAAAACAGCTGTTCATCATCTGTCTGCTGTTTCATCATCTGTCTGCAGCCTCATGCCCTAAAGGGTTGAGACAGTGTAGAATCAAATGCCATGCTCTGTTCTCTTCCCTTGTCTCTCAACAAGGGCATGTCACCCCTCCCCATTCCAGGGTCAGCCAAAACCTCATCGTCATTGATGTCTGGTAACCCACACACTTCACACCCCACCCCGTCCACTCGAGGCTATTCACATGCTCAGACAAATGTGACTCTCAATTCCAGTTTAGGACAGGACTCCTTTATATATAAACCTTTGTACTGTCCCAACATGTTTCTCTGACAGGTTCCTTGAAGGCAACCACGGCATTAGTTCATGATGGTGTTCTCACAGCATCTATAGTGGTGAAGGTGAGCTCACAGGGATAGCACCTGACTTAAGTCCTGTTCTGTGACCTTGGTCTGGATACATTGCTTCTTTAAGCCTCAGTTTACCTATTATAAAATAAGTATAATAATAGTTCTTGCCTCATGGGATTGTAATAAGAGTTTGATCCATAAAACATATCAGGGATTTATTCCCATGCCTGGGATAATATGACTATTATCATTGTCATCTAACATTCTTTGAATGCTAACTCTTCTAAGATTTCTTTCAGCTATTATTTCACTTAATTTTCAAGCACCCCATGAAGGAGATGCCATTCTGATCCTGATTTTACAGGTGAGGAAACAGGTAAGCTAGTGACCCAAAATAACAGCGTTAACAATCCCACTGCCAGGATTTGGATCAGGTCAGCCTCAGTTGCACAGACAATGCTCTAAGCTGCAGTCATGATCAGTTCATCAACTGATTTTACACAGTGATTAAATGCCCCTCAATAGGTACAGTGAGAAGTACAAAACTGTAGAAAGCAGTTTTCTTTCAAGGACCTATTATTGGGTTTGGGAAGGCTGGATCTGTGTATGTGAACACATAGCTGAAATAACAAGGTGTTGTGAGAAAATAATTAGTGGAAACAGAAAAGTCTGTGAGCTCTGAAGAGGGAGAGGGCCATAGCCATCAGTGTGGTCAAAGAGCCCTACAAGGTGGGCAAGATGCCTGAAACATAGGAGCTTCCTGATGGCTGGATGAGTGAATAAAATCAGGAGGCACTAAAGGATAAGTGACCAGGAGAACTTGAGAGGAGAATGTAAGGCATTTCAGAAGACCGAGATAAGCAAATAAGCTGCTAAGTGAAAGGAACTCTCCATATTATTTAGATCAGTAATTTAGAGTGGCCTTAAACACATAAGTATTCCCAGATACAATCAAAGCAAAACTACTTTTACAACATTTCCTAACCTCTTTGACTTCAGGACAGATGTACAAAATGTAAAGATTTTGATTGTATATTGGGATAAATGAATAAGGCTTCTAGAAAACAGTAGCCTTTACTGTGGGGTTCCAATCAACCCAAACCTCGCCAGCTTTCTGAGGGCTGAAGGGAGGTAGTATCTTTGTTCTAATTCCTGTTCCAAACTCTTAAAGAGAATAGAAATGTTCTGAAGGTTCTCAATGTGTTTTTACATAACTATAACCTGGAAGTGTCTAAAAACATGTAGCTACTAAGCTACATGTTACCAAAGCAAACAGAGAAACTTCAATTCATTTAACATGAACCAAATGGTGAAGCTAGTACAAAGGGTTGAAAATGAGAGAGGAGAAAGAAAAAAAGCCATGATGGATGGAAATGAATTAAGACTTAGTGGTTCTTGAGTTTAAACACTCAAGCAAGAAAAATCAAATAATATATATATGTATATATATATAGTTTTGTGTATTGTATACACAGCATAGTTTTGTGGTAGCTGATCGCACAAGTCTGGGAACTGGGTTTTATTTATGAAATGCTTTATTTAGCATTGTGTACCTGAAACAGCAAGATGGGACATACATGGTTGCGCATTCTGGGACACAATACATCAGCTCTTGCCTCTAAAGCTATTTGAAAGAACAGTCTGTGCTTTTTGCATGATTAGAGAATCAGAGTGGGTACAGGACAGAATTGTATCAGTTTTAGATCCAGGCAAGAGGGACACTCCCCTGGACACATGACATGGCGATCCTGATGTGACTTTTCCAGAAACAACATCTTTCCTCATCGGGCCAGGACTCCATGGTATCCAAATATGTGCCTACCTGGAATCCAGCATGCTCCTCCACACCATGACCAAAAGTCTGGAGGCCATGTACCAGGCCTTGTACCAGGCTGTTGGAGAGGCTCCATGTGTGGAACTCCATTGCCACAGGGCTACAGATGACCTGCTGCCTGCATTGTGCGGACAAGGAAGGCTCATCTGCAGGAGTCAGGGGTGTCTGTTGTACCTGTGCAAAGTCTTCAGGGTTTAGAACAGAGCCTGGTGGGAAGGGAGCTGAGGTGAGAGGGATAGGTGAGTGTCAGGACCCAGTTCTTCTAATGCCTTCATGTTCCAACACAAAACTTTGGGGAGTCTGATGATTTCAAGTTCAAATTGTGGTCATTATAAAGGTACATTTGTCAAAACCATTTATTGGTTGTCAGGTTTATTTATCATTTTAAATGTTTAGACATATGGTATGTATGTGGGTCTCCTTTGTAATATTGCCCCAGGACCCACAAGCTACAAAATAAGAGACTGACAGAAAGGGCTAGGAAGCCAGGGCATAAATGAGGGGCCTGTGTATGCTGTGTGTACCACAAACCCAGGGTTCCCTGTTTTTGTTCCCCTTTCTATTCTTTTATGTGCTTCTTGTGGTCTGATTTTCTCATTGCAGACTGGATGACCTGCCAATGTCAACAGTGAGCATTGCTTAGGTGGTCACAAACATAAGATAAAACACAGTAACTCCGAATTACAAATACGAGTTCCTTTCCCACTGGCACAGCCCCTGTGGTCAACGCATGCCCAGCTCTGTCTTCTAGTCTAAACTAATTCATGCTTTGTCCTATGCGCTTTTCCTAAAGTTGACCATTCCTAGCATTTTGGAATACAGCTTGCTCATTTTTTTTTTCATTTTAAGTAATAATCAGTGCTTTTCCTACAGTAAATCAGTTACTTTCTGTCTCTGAATCTTAATTTCCTCCACTGTAAAGTGAAAATGGTGCCTGTGCTGGTTGTCTCCAGAGAGATTAGTATGATAAAATATTTTGTGAATCAAAAAGCATGGTAAAAATATTAGTTGTGATTACAGGGTCATTTGTTCTTAAGACTCTGTAAAAAGGAAATAGGTAAGAATTTTCAGGAAAAGAGAAATATAAATAGGAAAAATGATGAAGATGCAGACTAAACCACTTAAAGTATTTACTGTCTACATGTTAGACCGTCTGTCTGGGATAGGTGCTGAATAAATAGTTTTGATCATTGATGAAGCTGAATTCTTAATGAAATTTCCCCCAAGAGTGAGATGAAATAAAAATAAAATCAATATTTTTACTTAAGGACCCAGAAATTTGCTCATCATTTCTAGGTAAATACATAAGTGGAGAAAATGCAAACTTCCTTAGAGAGTTTCTACATTTTATAATGGAAACAAACAAAAAAACTGTGTAACTATTGTCCCACACAAAGTGGAGACTCCAGCATGCAGATATTTTATATATTTTATTCATGTTTTTATCTTTTTATTGACATATCCTGTGTCTAGACCCAATGCCTGGCACAGAGCGGGTTCTCTATAAATATTTGTTGAATAAAATGAGTTGATATGTACAACTAGATTATTGCTATAATTTAGAGTCTAGTTTCCACAGAAAAGTTACTTTAAAAGAAACACACGTAAGGTTCATGCTTGCTTGGCCTTTTTTGCTCCACTGAGAAAAAATCCTTTGTTAGTGTAAGACCCTGTGCCTCAGTGGTTAAGGTTTTTACATTCAAGTTTTACAGTAAGCTGGTCTCCCTCCAAAGGAGAGCCTGTGAAATTCACAGACGTGTGGCCTTTGGGTACATGGTCTCCCATCAGCAGGAGAGTTGAAAGACAAAACATTTCTTGTTTTAAAAATCTTAACATGCATGCAGCTTAATTTTTAAAAAAGACTCTTTTGTATGTGTTATCTCACTTGATTAGCTCTACAACATAGTGAGGTAGGCAAATGATGCTATCTCCATTTTGTGTTTGAGTAAAAGGAGACCTGGAGAAGGGAAGTGATTAAAGTCTAGTAAGGGGAGATAAAAATAATAGCTGTGTCCCTTGAGTCCTTGTCTAATGGCCTACTTAGCCAACCATGACGCATGCATGGAGTCAGATTTAATAGATTGCCCATTAGTTGTTTATCAGAGAAAAGAGGTCTAAATGCAAAAAAAATGCATATTTAAATAATTAGTACTGGTACTCGAAGCACCTTCAATTGAACATACAGAGTCCAAAAATGCTTCAAAAGGCATTTTTTTTTTCCTCTCAGCTTTATGGATAGTCACCCCTTCTTCACTTTAACTTGTGTGCTTCAACAAATTTGTTGCTGGTTCCTGAAAGCTAAGTGCTCATTACTACCGATTTTCATTCCACTGGGAGAAACATTTTCTGACTTCTTGCTGTTTATGATGAAAAGATTAACCTTATTTTAAATAATCCCTATTGCATTTACCAGAAGCAAATTAATTTGTGTTTAATCTTAACACACACAAAGATTAAAGTCCATGATCCAAAAGTAATAATGATATGGGATCTTAACTTGTGAAGGAAATTAACTTTATAGGTATGCCCTCTGCTGGGATAGTGGTGAAAAGACATCCTGAATAAAGTTGGGAAGAACTGTAGTTACATTAAAATGCCAATCTGACACCCAAAAGATTTTATTATCATTTAAAGACACCTAAAATTATAGGTATTCTGCCTGATAAGGTTTATTTCAATCACATACTCTGTTCAGAAAAGTCAGAGATCAGGAATAAGAGATTTCCATCTTGTTGAGATTTCCATCTATATAAAATTCGACCCTAGACAAAGGGATTTTCATTCATTAGTTATTTATGAAGATATTTTACAAGTAAATAAAAATAATTTGCTTCTTGAAAGTTTTAAAATATAACTTAGAAGGCAGAGAAGCATAAAAATTGAAAAATATCCTTTTCTTACCCTACCTCTTAGCTAGCAATCTCCTTGAAATCTCTCATGACCCAACTCAAATGTCACCTCTTCTTTAAACTTAATCATGCTGTCTTAAACAGGATGAGATGTTTTCATTTCTGGGCAATTAAACAAGAAAGAGACATAAAATGCATTCATCCATGTTAGAAAAAAGGGAAATAGAAAAATATCTTGATTTTGCAGAAAGCATAATCTCATATATAAAAGAATACTAAAGGATAACACACAAAATAATATTAGAACAAGTCAAGCAATTCATCAAGGTTTCACAATGGAATACCAATATACAAATACAGTTGTGACTCTATGGAGTAGCAATAAACAGTCTGGAAAAGAAACTAAGAGAATAATTCCATTAACAATACTACCAAAAAGAATAAAATACATAGAAATAAATTTAACATGTTCACATATTGAAAAATCTAATATTGATAAGAAGGTGATACTTTCTAAAGCGATCTGCAGATATAGTTTAATTCACTTAAAAGTCTTACTGCTTTTAAAAAATTTTTTTACAGAAATTGACAAAGTGATCCTAAAATTTCAATAGAAATTTAAGAGATTCAATATGATCAAATCTTGCAAAAGAACAAAGTGGAAACTTGTGGTTTCAAAACCTACTCTAAAGCTACAGTAATGCTACAGTAATGAAGGTAGTATATATAGACATATCAATGCATATAGAATTGAGAATCCAGATATAAACTCTTATATTATGACCAATTGATTTGTGAAAAGGATACATAACTATTCAATGGAAATAAGGATGAGAAAGTGTTCATCATCACTTATCAGGAAACTACAAATCAAAACCACAATGAGATACTACTCACACTTATGAGAATGGCTCATACTGAAAAAAAACAAACAAAACAGAAGCAACAAGTACTGGTGAGGGTGTGGAAAAAAAGGAACCCTCTCACACTGGTGGTGGGAGTGCAGACTGGGGTAGCCCTATGGAAAGAAGTGTGGAGGGTCCTCAAAACACTAAAAGTAGATTTGCCATAGGACCCAGTAATTCCACTTCTAGGAGTCTACAAAAGAACACAGAAACACTAATTTGAAAGGAAATCGGGGCCTCCCTGGTGGCGCAGTGGGTTAAGCAACGCACTGTGAGGCGGACCGCAGCCACTGCAGCACGAGTTTGACCCCAGCCAGGGAGCTGACCCACATGGCGCAACAGACCTCTCCTGTCTCACCCACCACTCCCCTCAACAGTAGACCTGCCTGTTCTGCTCCCCACTCTGTCTTTGGTGAATTCTCTCACCCACCCACCCCATACCTCTAGCCTACACCCCAGTTCTCGTATGCATAAATAAATAAAATATAAATAGTTTCTTTAAAAAAGAAAGTGGATGTTCTCATTTACAATAGGCAAGAACTGGAAACAACCTAAGAGTTCATCAATAAATGATTAGATAAAGAAGCAAGTTCAATGCAACATTCTGTGTTATGACTATTTGAATAAAGGATGAAATCCTGCCATTTGCAGCTACCTGAATTGAACTAGAGGGTATGATGCTTAATCCAATTTGTCAGATAAAGACAAACAGCATATGATTTCACTTATATGTGGTATACAGAAGAAAATTATGGACTAGGACACTAATTACTGGAAGGGAAGGGGAGTAGGTAAATAGAGCAAAAGGATTACTTATACGGTGAAAGCTAAAACTAGACTTTCAGTGGTAAAGTTAATGTCGTATATATAAACATTGACTTTTAATGACGCACACCTGAAACTTCTATAAGGTACTAATGAAATTCTATTTCAATAAAAAGAAAAGAAAGTTGATGCTCTGGTCCTAGCCAATATAATTAAAATCCTGCCAGAGATTTTTGAAGAGACCCCAAACCAAAATTGCTCAGCTAAAGTGTTCTTGGATTTCTGATCCACAGAATGCATGGGAGAAAATAATGTTTATTACTATTTTAGGCCACTAAAGTGTGAGGTAATTATGCAGAACAGCTAACTAATCCAGGGTAAGAAAGTGTTCTGGGTACTGGAAAGATGCCAGTGAGAGATGAAGCAGGTCCTGATTCTGTCACATGGTCGCTATTGATCCAGTTCACTTAAGACAAGCAGCTAAAGTGACCTTACCCCCAGGACCTGGGAGAAAGCCAGCTATAGCATCCTGTTGGATGGAGACTCTGATGTGCTCAAGACAAAAACCAAGAAGCAAGTCATTTCCAAAGCTATCTTTAGCATCTTCCTATTGCTTTAGAACTCCTGCAAGACCCCCAGGGTGGAGGCTCAGCTCGTCCTCTCCTGCACTGCTGCCCCTCCACTCTAGCTAGTTTTATACACCACCTGAAGTCAATTTACGCTGGAAGTTTGCAACAGCAAGAACTTCAAAGATGGATCAACCTCTATCCTTCTCCTTACAGAGCCTTCCATTTACAGACTACTTTGTGTATTTGCCTCTAAACTCAGCGATGGAGTTTAAATTGCAGAGCCTGATTCAGCAGATCTGGATAGAGCCTGAGATTCTGCATTTCCATGAAGCATCCTGGTGATGTTGCTGTTGTTGGTTCTGGGGTCACACGCTGAGAACTAGTATCTAAAGGGCTCTGCAAGGGTGGGGATAGACAATAGGGCAGCATGCCTCGGGGAGGCATGAACTCTCTGGGCAGAGGGCAATCACTGCCCACAAATCAAACCACAAGTGCACCATGAATGAGACGTGTGTGTTCCTTGCATGGAGACATTCACAATCAAATAAGCAGGCCACATATATAAGTCAAGAATTCTAGGTTGTAAAGGAATTTCGTTGATACTGTGACTGATTCCACTTCATATCCTCAACAGTCTGAGCCGTGTGTGGAATTTCCAGTGATGGTAAATTTACCACTTCCTAAGACTTAGGGCAGCTCTGATTTTAGAAAATTCTACAGAACGAAGGAAAGTCTTTTATCTCCAGGGTTCCAACCAATCTCTGGATTTTACCACTCGAGTCATTCAAAACAAGTCTACAGACCTTCAGGCGCTTAAAAGTGATTCCTGGTCTGTGCTGAATTTTCCATTCTCCAGGTTAAACATTTCCAATTTCTTTGCTCACTGCAGCTGGGTTGCCCCACTTGGTCTTACATGATTCTTAGATGATTCCACTGCACAGATGCCTATGAGGGAACAATGAGGGAGTCCAGGAAGTAAAGACCCTACAAGAGGGGAGAAAAACAGATTTGAGGGCAATCTCCTAACCATAATGAGTGAAAAGCTCCAGAGGCTACAGTGATAACTGTGTGCCCTTACAGCAACATGGCCACAAGCAGTATTAAACAAGGACAGCCATCAGCTGGATTCCCACCCTACGCTCTCAATAAGTATTTGCCGTGTACAACAGAGCAGTATATTACACTGGCCTAGGTGTCCTCTTCTCTCAGATCACTGTTGCTCAAAGCAAAGTACTCACACACCTGGATTAAAGTTACCTGGGGTGCTTGTTTAAAAACGCTGACTCACAAATCTCACCTCAGAACTGTGAAATCTGTGGTAGGGTCCAGAAAGCTGCATTTTAAGCAATTATCTAAGTGATTCTGAAGAATATGATGGTTGAGAACCATTGTTCTTGGCCTTTTCCTGAACTCTGGTTGTCTCGTTCTTTATTGGCACCAAGGGGTTGGGAATGACAAGGAAGCTCTACAAAGGTCTAAGATGCGGCGGTAATTCTGAGACAGAGGCAGAGAGTTTCTGATAAAAGATGTCAAAGTTTTAGTTTCTTTTCTTTGTATAGTCCAGTATCTCCCTGCCCTAATGTTATACATGTACTTAATTTTGAGTCAGCAATCGCATGTCAGTTGGTATTGGAGTCAAGTGCCTTGAGCGCCCTCTAGAGGTCAATTGTAGTAGGACAGGAAGCACAAAGGTAAACTGAAAGTGAGGAGGAAAGAAGGTAAAATGGTGGCGGGCTGTAGGGTAAAAGGTTAGTCAGGACTTTCCGCCCTCCTACCACTGATGATGGAAACCTGTGCGCATGCCTGGGTGGGCATGCGCAAGTAGATGCACCTGGGCTGATGCACCAGGTGTATAAAGCTAGCGTCTCAGAGACGCCAGGTGTGGTGGTGTGGAGCGGTGGAGTGTGAGGGATACCGTGACGACCGCGAAGAAACTGCTTGAACCGATGATGAACCTCCTACCCAGTCTGGGATGGTTGCAAGACACCGGCCATTAACTAAGTCAACTACTAGCCATGTACTCTGTAACATTTACATCAGTATTTTCTTAAAGTGTAGTGCGGGGTACCCAAAGAGGTCCACAAGTCAAAAGTATTTTCAAAATAATACAAAAATTTGCCTATTTTACTCTCATTCATGCATGAACATACTGAGATTTCTAGGAGCCACCTGACCTGCAGAAATCACAACAAACATATATCAGAATGAGACTACAACTCTCCTCTGATAAGCCAGATACTAGAGAGATTTGCAATTATATGTAAAACAATGCCACTCTGGTAACAAATTTTTTTGAAAAATTGCTATTTTTATTAAAATGCCATATAACATATGTTAATACACTGATTACTGTTTTTTTTAATTAATTTTTTTCTTTACATTTCTAATGAGATAAGTATCTATAGATATAATACACATCAACAAAAATTCTTTGGGGTCCATAATAATTTTGAAAAGTGATGAGGTCCTAAGGTTAAAATGTATAAGAATTACTGCTTTCAACTTTTGCTGCACATTAGAATCAACCTAGGAAACTTGAAAAGAATAGTGATAACAGGGTTCCATGCCCAGTGAACCTTTATAATTGGTCTGGTGTGCAGTCAAGGTCTCGGGATATTGAAAAGCTCTCAGGCAATTCTAATTAACAGGCAAAGCTTGAGGTTAACAGGTTTTACTGGATGTTGAAATCAGCATGGTTGTGGTCAAGTGACAGGAAAGTAAATGCAATCCTGCACAGCAAGAGGGGGTGGGGGAGGGGTGTGACAAAAGCAACAAATAAACAACAGTAACTATCTGGTTATCCCCCAAAATACAGCAGGATAAGGGAAATATTTATACCTCTAGCAATTGCACAAAGATTTTTTTTCTCTTTGTTTTTTTTATTCATACATCACTGCTTCACTGTGGGCAAAGGAGAGTACATTAAAATTGAAGCCAGTGAGATTTGAGCAACTTTTGGGAACATAAAATAGCAAGAGCTGTCCTCAAAGAATAAGACTCAAGTCAAAGAAATCAGCAGGATTGTATTCGAATTCCCAGGCAGCTAGGTAGCAGCTAGCCCTGTAGCCCTCCCCCCAGCCCCAGTGTGTTGGACACAGGTGAGTTTGTAGCATGACCAGGTGGTGCCAGGGGAGGGCAGGTTGGCATGAGTCAGACACAGAGCTATGATAATCATGGCACAAAGCACTGACAATGATGCCCAACTCCCAAGCTGAGAGAGCTCTCAAACTTTCAGGTAACTTCAAAAATTTAAACTTTGAATCAGATTATTCATTCAGAGAGAGAGCAAGCTTAAGCTCTTTTGGGAACATGACCAGTAATGATTGTAAATTAGTGCAGGAATGCGGTGAAGGCAGTCTTCCATGGAATAAAAGAAAAAGAAAAGAAAGAGGTTCAAAATTATGGCAATCACTAAGAATCATTGGGTATTTTCTACAAGAATATAATTTTCTTTATGCCAGTCTATTATAGAGCCTAGGTTCAATAAAAGAAATTAATTATTAAGAATTTAGTATGTATTATCTGATTTAATCTTGTCATCAACCCTATTAGTTTTGATTATTCCCATTAATAAAGAAGGTGGGGCTAAGTAGAATCCAGCCTCTAAGATGACCCCCAATAGTCCTTTCTTCCTGAAATTCACATTCTTTTACATTGAATCAGAGCTGTTCTATGGGACAAGTAGCATATGGAGGAAGAGACCATGTGTGATTTTCAAGGTTACATCATGAAATGCATTACATGTTTCATTCTGGCCTCTTGGATCTTTTGCCAGTTACCATACTGTGAGGACACTCAAGCAGCCCTACAGAGAAGCTGGCATGTAGAGTTGAGACTTAATGCCGACAGCCAGCACTCACGTGTCAGGCATGTGAGTCACTTTGAAGGACTCCAGCTCTCGATAAGTTTTCAGTTCAATGGAACACTCATGGATTTATTTTTTTTTTATTTATGCAAGAGCTGGGGTGTAGGTCAGAGGTCTAGAGATGGGGGGAGTGGTGAGAGGATTCACCAGAGACAGAGTGGGGAGCAGAACAGGCAGATCTGCTGACATACACTGCTGAGGGGAGCAATGGGCTGAGGCAGGGAAGCTCTGCTGTGCCCTGTGGGTTAGCTCCCTAGCTGGGAATGGAACTTGTGCTGCAGTAGCTGCTGAGAGCTTCCTTGTGCTGAGACTTAACCCCTTGTGCAGGGCATCCAGGGATGCCCTGCCTTTTATCTTTTAGGAACTGATGTGACTCGAGCAAGTCACTTATAATTTCATAATTTTCTTTCATTTTTTTCCTTGTGAAGTTGTCTTCATTAAAGACATTAAGTAAATGATAGTTACTTGCATTGAGAATATAATTTCTTTTTTAAATGTTAAAAGGAGTTTATTAGGAAAGGGAGAAAGAAAAAGAGGCATCTGAATAGTCACAGTTGGGCAGGAGAGCTACCAAGAATATAATTTTCTTTACGCCCTGTCTATTATAAAGCCTGGGTTCAATGTAAGAAATTAATTATTAATTTCCTTGCATTGGAATAAAAAAAGTCCATTTTCTGCTAGAAATATAATCTTCCAAATTTTCCTCTATTGTTTTAGTCTTTTATTATAATCATTAATTTCTATCTGCTGTATCAAGATAAAAATTTAGCCTCTTTTTCCACTGCAACTTGACCTTTTGGAGGGAGACAGGATTGTTTTCACAGGGTCGTCTGTTCAAGATTTGGCCACTAGGTGGTGCACTAGTTAAACATTATCTACACATCCGCGATGGCTGATCATCTCACCTTTTAATTCAAAAGTGCCAATTTCATATGTTGTAGCAAAAGGCCAGTTTCATTAACTTTGAAATAATTGTATGTATCTTCGCTTTTGACTCACATGGAACTATATTGTCTTTTAAGTCTATAAATAATTTTCTGATTGAGATGGGAAGAGTACAGGGGCTATGGTGATGGTGCATTGGTGAATTGGTAGAAATTCTATGGGACTACACCCAAAAAAGAAAGCAAACATTGTAAGAAAATAATAATAATAATAATAATTTTCTAATTGATTTATGTTGTCCTAGAATGAAATGAGCTATTTAAAATGAGTTTCTCATCAACAAAGGTAACCAGGAACAGCTGGATAAATACTTGCCAGGAAAACCAGATGATTCTTTGTCTCTAAAGAGTTTCACAAAACAAGAACATTTTTTCAGATCAGCAGAGTATGATGACCCATCATTTTCCCATCACCAAATTGTTGGCAATCCTTGACCTAAGAGTCAGGTCATGCCCACCATCTTTTTTTCTGGGTTTTACTACTTAGGAATGTTTGCAAATAGTTGAGAACATGTGGAAGTTATCTGAAATCAAATGCTGGTGTCCATAATGAAGTGTTGCAAGGCATGGCAGAGTCACTGGCTGACATAGCACCTGTGGCTGCTTTTGTGCTACAGAGTTGATGAGCCGTGACACACATCTGGGGTGTGACTGCAGGCTCAGACTGCAGATCCTAAGATGCAGCATTTACTCTCTGACCCTTTAGCAAGGAAATTTGCAGACCTCTGATTTAATCTACCATCTACCATTTTTATTTAAATCTTGCCGGTTGTCTCACTAGTTCTTTATTAGGCCTTAAGCCCTACCCAGTTACTTCTGTGAGTCTGTTTCCACTTTTGTGAGATTAAGGTGATGGCTGGTCCCTTGCCATTAGGTTTCTATGAAGATGAAATGAGTCGACTCAAGAAATTTCTTAGAACAATGTTTAGACTACATAAGCATGTGCCAATTATTATTACCTCAATATTAGTTTGACTTTTTTTTTGAAGAAAAGTAGGAGAGTTTTCAAGAAATCCTGCCCCTTTTCAGACTGGGGATGCGCCTGGCTGGGGTGCTTGCCTCTGAAGAATTGAGCAGGACTGCAGTCCAGGACCACGGAGTTCTGCTAAGACATGTGTCTCCTCTAGTTATTTAAATGAAGAGAAGTTATTTCATAAGGTATAGTAATTGGGAAGTCCGACCACCTGGTTGTGTGTGACAGGGGCTTATTTTCTCTCACAATGAAGAACTTTAACTCTAACTTGTGTTATCAAAATGGCAAAAGACATGTCAACCTGCCCCATCCCATAAAAAAATCAGGTGCCTGTTTGCCAGGGCATAGCTCTCTGAGGCAGAATCACAATATTCAATCTCAGAGGTGTGTAAGTCTTCATCCAAGCTGTACGGTTACCAAACTAGTGTGGGTAGAAGAAAATTTAATGTAAATCTTACCGGTCAAGACAGGAAGCATACACACGCCACTCGGGAGCCTTCACCAAATGGAAAATCAAAGAAGCTATCCAGGGGCCCCGCTCAGTTTCTTTCCTTCTCTGGGGCCAAGTGCCTCTCTGCACAGGTCTACCTGGTTATACTTCTCTCTGCAGGTTTAATCAGCTTTTACTCATCTGGTCCACTGATGGCTCCAAATAGCTACACCCAAGTGGGAACATATACCCAGCTATTCCCAGTCTCTGAATACAAAGGTCTTGATGGAGCCCATGTCCCAAGCAAACCCTGACTTATTTGGGTCCTGAATCCGAATTCCAGGAAGAGACCACTGGATTGGTCTAGGCCAGATCAAGTACCAACCCGTGATCATTCACCTGTGGTGGGGGAATTGAATGTCAAGATGCATTCCTATGGAGAAAATGGCTCAGTGTGGGGCTGCTAGACTTAAATGGCCTGCTCAGCCACCATCTTGGTTACATACACTTTTGCATTCAAATGCAAGGTCAGACCAGACCAGTGAATTAGTTCCAAGGAGGCTCTTTTCAGATTTAACAAGAACAGGATGCTTGATCATTCTGGAACAATGAATATGCATCACAAGTTAGGATCGGGAATGCCTGGGGGGCCATTGACTGATGCATCACTCTGCCCTCCCAGAGGCTGATCAGCAGATGGCCTGTCAATAAGATTGAAACCAGGAGTAGGGGGTCAGGGATATGGTTTCCATCTCAATACTAAGTCATCAAGTGGCTGTCAACAGACTCACCTTCCCTCTGGAAACCCTAGCTACATATGCACATTTGTTCAGTTTCACCAGTCCTTTTTTTCTGTGTTCTCCTATACTGCATAACTGATGCTGTATTTTTATTCTATCAAAGAAGGGCCAAGGCCAGGAGCCTGCTCTTTCAGCAGCATCCTGTGCCGCAGACCAGCTACAGCAGAAGGCCAGGTCCTCGAAGGATGGAACGGCGTCGGCGAGGGGGGAAGTGGGGAAGAGCACCAGACTTGCACGGAATTTGGTATCTGTCCTCCTGAGAGTCTCAGCAGGTCTTTATTTATACTTTACAAGCAAGTAGTGAGATTACCTCAACACCAGTGTAGAGCAGGCAGTTAACAAACAGTACATTTTTTCAAGGACAGCTTGGGGTCCCGCAACTCCCATTCAGAATTTATGACACAAACCACTTTGAAGTAAAGTTTACATCTGAAACATATTCTTATCAGTATCTTAATTCACAGGCTTACTTATCAATGTTAAAGCAAACAAGGCAACTTTGTGTGAAAACAGGTAAATGTTTTATTCACTGAGTGTAAGATAAACTAATATCCACAAGGTCACACTAGTGTCAATCTCTAAAAGCTATAAGCTCCCAATTAAAGGGAAATACTAAAGCCTAAGTTATCTCTAAACCTAACAGTAGTCTTCAAAAGGAGTCACTAACTTCATTCCAAACCTAAAACTAATTGGGGAGTTTTTCTATGTATGATCTCAATTTAAGTAGAACAAAGGCAAAAGGGAAGAGGGTAGGGAGAGTCTACGTGACTTCTTTATCATCTGGAAAGTCTGAGAGACTGCCTAACGACTAGCTTTTGGGTTTGTGAAACAACCATATTTTACTCCTCCTGGCTTCATGGCCTTTTTAAATTAGTGGCAGCATTTACCAGTCATAAAGGTTTGTGTTGGAGTAAATGTATTGCATCCATCTATCTCGTTTAACAAACAGCCAAATTTACAACTGCCCCCATGGATGATATTCCAGAAAACACATTTTTCTAACTTTTAAAATTTTAATTATTAAATCAGCCAAAAAAAAAGGGAGTCCAAGGGGGGCCAACTGTGGAACCTCTGACTTTTCAGGGCAGTTCCCCTATGATGGGCCTTTGCCTCACATCATAGTTAGGTGGCCCCCATCAATCCTGCATAGTACAGCTTGCTCCACGACTTCCAGTATGGTGTTGTCAATGCAACAACTCAGCTGTTGTGAGGGGCACAGAAGCAATTACTACCCTGCTGGCAATAGAGGCCATGCAATTTTTTGCCTATAAATGTAAAGTTTTGGGGCTGCATAAAATTTAGAAATACTTAAACAGCCAAGAATATCCTAAACAGAATAATCAAGGCTAAGAAAATTACAAAACAAAGAAATGATTGTAAAATGTCAACTCCCCTAAAATAAACAAGAAATTAAGATTAAACTAATAAAATATTACTAACTTAAATGCGGGGGTGGGGTGGATCTTGCTGTTGTTTAGGGGGTTTTGTTGGTTTTTCTGCATTGTTTTAAAAACCAACTGAAATTCATTGAGGTAAATATTAAGTAACTTTATGATATTTCTCAGCCTGAGTGGAATATCTTTTTTTTTCAAGGTTTTTTTTTTTTTAATTTATGAATACAAGAACTGTGGTACAGCTGGAGGTGGGGGGTGGAGAGAGTGAGAGGGGTCACCAGAGACAGAGTGGGGAACAGACAGGCAGATCTACTGAAATACACCACTGAGGGGAGCAGCAGGCAAGGCAAGAGAGGTCTGCTGTGCCATGTGGGTCCCTTCCCTGGCTGGGGATTGAATTTATGCTGCAGTGACTGCAGATTCTTCATAGTGTGGCTGTGATGCCAGCAGGGACACGGAGCAGGTAAAGGAGGAGTCCTGGAACCCTCATTGGCTTTTTTCAGGGTTTTATTGTTTTATTGCTTCATTATATCAGAGGCGACCAGGTACATGGCAGGCAGGAATGTGGGGGTGTGTGTGTGTGGGGGATGGTTAGCCAGGAGGCTGGCAGGCCCCTTGGCCCCAGGCACATCTACACTCTCAGCTATGGCTACTGCTGCTGCTGCTGCTTTTCTTTCTCCCTTTGCTTCTCCTTCTCCTCTGCTGCTCTGCTATGCCCCGTGTCTCAACCCAGTTGCACTCACTTGTGCATGCTCACTTAAGCATGCGTGCAGGACCTCAGGTGTCCATCATCACACCAATGGCGGGAGGGCGGAAAAGCCTGATAGCTTTTCCATTTATCCTACAGTGGTGCTTAACCCCTTGCACCACCAGGGAGTCCCCATGAGCAGAAAATATTTTACTTGCTCTTTTTCCCCTCAAAGTAGTACTGGCTCTTTCTTCTCGGGGCAGCCTATGTCAGCATCTCCTAAAGACCAAACAGACTTTGGCTCAATGTTTACACACCACCAGAGAACTGAATAGCACCTCCAGACATTTTTGTCACCATCATAGGTCCCCCATGACTCCAGAGTGGCCACAGTGTGTCTCTGCTTGCCACTATCCTGTGGGCCACAGCTGACCCCCGGAACCCCTTTGAAGCCAAGGAGTGTGTGGCAAACGGGACAGGTGTCAGTGGGCTAGGGCCAGGTACCATAACGCGGCACAGTCTAACTACGCCGCTCTCTACATACACATAAGGTGATGCTGTTCGCCCAGTGCAATGGGCAAGTGAAAAATGATGACTGCAGCGACAGACCAGCTGCGAGCTCTGACCAGCTGGTCTTGGCTGTGCGCTACAGGAAGCCTCCACACTTTCTGCTCATGCGCAGACCAGGGCATATAGGTAGGGCCTGCTGCAATAGAGGATGCTGTGCCTACATCCCAGGTGACGCTCATTCTCCTGAGTTCAAGGTTCCTTTGACAGCAGCAAACGTGATCCAGCCACAAAGGTTTCCTGGCTCTCCCTCTCTTTGAGGCCCCCCTAGTTGTGGGGGCCTCTAAATGGTATTAAATAGCCATGGATTTCAGTATCAGGATGGTACTGTCTTAGAAGTTCATGGGCTTTCTCTGGGGCCAGTTTGTGCCCTTCCAATTCAGGTATTACTAGATGGGGGCGACTCTTCTCCAGTAGTGACTCAGTGGCCCATTCCGGTCTGTCTTGTGACTCGCCACCTGAAGATCATGGCATCCAAGGCAATTGACCTCCAGTCCAGAGCCACAGAATGGTGGGTGCCTCTCCGGGGGAGCAGGTCTTTGCTTTCTCTGAATTAGCCACCATTTATAGACATCTCTCTCTCCTGGAATCTCACCCAGGACTGTGCCACAAGTAACTCCCCCTTGTACTTTTACCTGAGGGGAACAGGAGACCCCATGAGTGGAGGTTGGTCCAGGATCCTGGGAGCCAAGTTCAAGCCCCAGATACCCCCGTGGTAAAGAGGTTAGAGCCTCTGGACAGGTTGGGGGGACAGGCTGCCAAATGTCTTATGAAGTGGTATTTGCTTATCATTCATTCACTGAAGAAGAAAATAGCCACTTCAAAGTTTATAACCAAATCCTAAGGAATTTAGCCATAGCTGGGGTAAGAAAAGAGACTGGAAAAGATTTTACTCTGTAATCTGTAATCTTCTAGGGACAGAAACAAAGCTTAAGTCTCAGGGACCAACAGAGTATACTGCGGTCACCCTCAGATGGTAGAGAGCCCTGGGATCTCCATTGGGATCAGGGAGTGACCCCACCCCAGGGCTCCTCCATGTCTAAGTCCCAGTCAGCAGGAGCTTTGGGTGCTTATGTGCAGGGCCCTCGCTCTCAGGTTTCTCCTTGGGGTGGCAAGCGCACAGCTGCTGGCATCTCTTCCCTACTAGCCGGGGTGACGCCTTGTAATATTTGCCAACGAGTTACCTGCCTGATGCACAGAAAAATAACCTGTTGCACAGGAAGCTGCTGGTTTCTGGACCCAGCAAGCCTTACATTTTCTCTGGGCAGACTTCATACCTGTGACCACCTCTGGCCTGCATCACCAGGGTGTTCTCATCTCTCACTCCGGACCTTACCAAGGTATTTGTTCCTAATACATATACGTGAACCTCAGTCTTGAACATTAAAGCAGAGTCTCCAAGAAGAACCTGGAAACCTTCATTTTATTAGCACCACGCGTGGCAGTTATGGTCCCTGGAGTAGTCTACCTGATCCCAGTCTTACTTTCTCCAGAGGCCAAGTTCTCTATAAAGACTGATGTTGCTCATGCTAAAAGCTCTACTTGGAATATCCTTTTAAAAGTCTTCACAAGAAAATCAATTCCCATTCCTCTTCCTGGCTCAACTGTCACTTCCTCAGGGAAATACTCAGCACTACCCTTTGCGCTCTGTTCTCCATTCCCTCCACACCCAAAACACTGCAGCTTCCCCAGGCATGTTTAGATCTCTGTTCATCTGTCCTAAACTGAATACACTGACTTGTCCTCATACTCTCCTCACAAACACCCCCAGATTGTGAGTTCCTCAAAACTGCTCTGCGCCTCCTGTCTAGTGTGCACCTACTCAGAAATCACTTGAACGAATTATTATGGTATCAACATTTAAATAAATGTTACTTAATAGGCCATTCTTATGCTTCCTGCAAGTATGGATTAACTATTTTAAGTATTCAATTTTACCAAGAATTGAAAAGCTTAAGAGAATAGCATGTATATTTCAATGCAACCTAATTGATTAATTATAATTTGTTTTGGACTCAATTATACCATGCTAAATGGTCTTTCTGTACCACAAATAGCATTAAATGAAGATCTTATATGCATTGATGTTGACTTTTTATTGTTATTTATTTATTTTTTTAAAGTTTATCGAAGTTTCTCGGTTCATGCACAGTAGTTTTCCCTTTATTTATATATATTTGACATGAATTGTCATCCCATGTATTCCCCATCACCATATCACCAGTGCACCATCACCTCAGTCCCCCATGCTCCCATCTGCCCTCAACCTTCCCCTTCCTCCCTCCCCACCAAGTGTCCCCAATTTGTCCTTGTCTTCTCATTTTTGGTTTTTGTTGTGTCTTTATTGTTATTATTATTATTGTTCTTATTCCTTTCCTTGATCCTTATTTGGTTCCCTTATATTCCTCCTTATATTCATCTGGTATTTTTCTTTTGCGATGTTGACTTTTTAACTGGGAGATAATTTTAGGGAAACATGAGAAAAGGGGTCCTGCCCCATAAATTATAATTAATAATCCACTAGCAAGAGATTATACAAGTATCCTAGACATCAAAAAAAAATCTATCATTCAGCTCAAAACAACAACAATGACCACAAACTTAAATGCCACATCTTTTCTTCTGCACCTAAACTTCTAAATCACTTCCATACAATTTTACTGGATACAGAGCATGCATTTCATTGTGCTGGGACATGTTTATGATGCTGCAGGGTTTGTTGTGGTTATATAAATTAATCCAGAATACATAATTTGCCAAGCCTGATTCATCTTTCACAGTGCTGCCAGGAAGAAAGTGCTCAGAAATTGAAAGAAGTGTGTGCACTGTTTTTTCCAAGCCTCATAATTTATCCTTTGAAATAACAAAAAGCTTCTCATCCCTTTATCTGTTTATGTGCTTCACAGTCAAGGTTTTCAAAGTACTTTACAAGCACAAAGCCTTCCCTGCCTTTGTTCCCAAACTGAGGTAGGGGTGGAATCAACTTTTTCAAGAGAAAGAGAAAAACAAAATGCCAAAGGTGTTTCAAGTCTCTCAAGTGCTCCAGGAAACAAATTTAGAAATGAAAAAAGCAAAAGTAAAGGAAAATGCTTCCTTGAGTTGTTCATTTATGAATTGTGATTCTTTTTTTTTTTTTTTTGACATCAGTAAAGCAAAAGTTCACTGTGGAGAAACCCCAAGATGAAAACGCAGAAATTAATTTCACAGCGAAGCTACAAATTTCAGTTTTCAAGTAAGTGCACAAAATCATCATCATCTATGTGATCATCTTCCCATTTTATTTTTTCTTATTTTAACTCCTAGGACTTTATGTCCTCTTTCTATAGATGGAGATTTAGTTTTCTGTTGGGGTGTACAGAATCGAGGCATTTGAGGATGGCTCGGGAGGTTTGGGAAATCCCACATCATCTGTTCATATTTTCTTTATCATTTTACCTTGAGGCAAAATGTTTTATTTTTTTCTAAGCTACTGCTGAAGAATTTTCCAATAAAAGTTTTTGCCATGCTTCTTTAGCCACCTGCCTGTCTGAATTCCCACCCCGAAATACAGACTCAGCTATTATGGAAGAATGAAAACTCAAGTATGACAAAATCTATGTGGTTTACAATGATGATTTAGGCAAACTTGGTGGTAAAAAGGGAAGAATTTGAACTAGTGGGAAAAATTATTCCAGTTCAAACTAATATTCTATCCCTTTAAAGAACAGAGACCACTTCCCTTATTCAGTTTAAAGATGGATTAAGTGACAACTAATGAGTCCCATTCCTTTAACTGAGTCACTTCTCCATGGAATCTTAAAAATCCTATCATGACCCTATTTTATTTCTGGCAAATATTTATTTTACGTCTAAACCTTATTATATTTAAATCCTGAATTTGGACCATGTCATAACTTGCTGGTATCTGTGTCCAAATTGTGCACCCAGGCTGAGATAGATGTGTGCTGGTTAGCACATAGTAAGGCTAGACCATGCAAGTGGAAATTCCCTTCTTGGTAGTTTGACTAAATTTCTCTTTGAAAGAAACAAAAGTGCTTCACCGTTACTCAGAACCTGAAGATGCAGACCAAATCTACTACTGCTTCCTGTCATAAATTTTAAGTAATGAATATTGTATTATTGAAAACAATCATTATGGCTTAATTTTTAAAAACTAGGTATTGTCACAATCACAGAATGGGAGGCACATGTTGACCACAGCTAAAAATTCTATTGTTTTGTTTTTAAGATTTATTTATTTATGCATACAAGAGCTGGAGCACAGGTCAGAGTCATGGGAAGTGAGAGGACTCACCAGAGACAGTGGGGAGCAGAACAGAGAGATGGACTGAAATACACTGCTGAGGGGAGCAGCGGGTGAGGCAGGAGAGGTCTGCTGCGCCATGTGGGTCCCCTCCCTGGCTGGGGATTGAACTTGCGCTGCTGTGCTGCAGATGCTTCACAGTGTGGTGCTCAACCCGCTGTGCCACCAGGGAGGCCCTAAACATTCTATTGTTTTAAAATTCATCTTAAAAGGAGAAAAAGATTTGCCCACTTGATGAACTCACAACAAAAAATAATGTAGACACAACATCTCATTTATTTTTGTCTGAGGCACAAAGGACCTCACTCAGCACAAAAACAGTAAGCAAATAATACAAGTATTGAGAAAAAAATGTCCCAATGAATACATACATATTTTTAAGAGTATTGGTCAGCAGTTTAACAATGTAAGGTGGTTGGTTTTCCATAAAGAATGCTTTCTGACAGGCTTTTGAATAGGAAATTGACAGGTAAATCAATGCCACAAAACATGTTACTCAAGTCACTTGAGCCCAAACCTGTGGACTGTGAATGCCACCTTAACAGTTACATTTGGTATCATCATTGGCCTGTTTGGTTTTGCATTTCACTATAACCCCTCAGCTCTTGATCTCTCACATTCAGGGCTTATGGAGGGGGAGAGAAGTGGGCATGAAAATATTCCTGGAGACCCACGCTAGGGTTTTCAAATGGTGTCCACTCATTTGTTCACTCCCCCCGCCCCAAGGGTCCAAGTCATACAAAAGCGGCTAGGTCTGAAATTGCAACACTTCCTGTAAATCTTAAAAAAATTAGTTTAAATTCCCAACAAGCCACAGAGTTGGAAAATTATTTCAAAACATTGTCCACGACACTTTTCCTAGTTCACCTTTAAGCATAAGAGTCCTATACATGTTTCCAGCAGCAGCATCAGCTTTAAAGAAGACAATGAAAAGAGATCGAGGAGGCTACAGAACCATCCAGTTCTGGATGTCTCTCGTGTATAGCACAAGGCAGAACTGATAATGAAATTCAAAGTAGATAGTAAGGCAGGGTAGAGGGGAGTGAGAGGACTGATGTTTTAATTATTTCCTATCAGAGAGTAAAATATTGGAACATAAAGTGACAAATACTACTGGCTTGGGATACTGCTTTCCACAATTCAGAATGTCAACCCACTTAGGCAAAGCAATGTTTCAAAGCGCAAAACATCTGGCCACATATATGGCTAATACCTGTATACTGCAAAAAGCACACGCACCATTCAGGAAAACTGCATTTAGAGAAATCAAACACATAGGTTATAAGTGGTGCAGGGAGATCAAAGCCTGTGTGAACATTTTTAACACGTTTCATTTTTACTAGAAAAGATAGTTAGGTCTTAACATACTATCAGGGCTAAATTTAATGGTTGACAGATTGTTGACAGATTGTAAATGGCCATTCTTCCTGCTTCTGATGCTAAACTTACATATTTTTACCGCAGATGAATCCTAAATCTAGATGAAAATTGATGTTCAACATCAAAAAGTGTACTCTTAAGGAAAATAAAAGCATAGGATCTTGCACATTCTGGGAACAGCTGCTACCTATTAGTGGATCTTGTGCATCTCATCCAAATTCATCATTTGGTTTAGACTCTTCTCTGGGTCAGCCACCAGGTAACCAAGTTCCTTGGTAGAGATTGGGTGATAAAGCAGAAATGACTTACCTACCAGCACTATAGAGAAATGGGGACTATTTGGCAAGGTATTTTTGACATGGTTCAGGAAGTAGAAATACTGGTAATATATAGACTAAACTAGACTGATAACTGAATTCAACTGAGTTACTTAGTATCCCACAATAAAAACTTGTTTGTTTTTATTTAAATAGGATCAAACCTTTGTTTTATCTTTAGACATGATATATACACAAATCTAAAAGTATTTCCAACTAGGGGGAAAAAACACTGGGCAAGTGACTGCTAAATGAGCATGACTATGTGAAAATGAAATATTTAGTATGGGAGGGGGAACTTTTCTCAGTTCTATAAACATGGTGTTAGCTATATAACATAAGTCCTAGTTATAAGAATTATAACTGTGTTTTTAAAAAAATCTATTCATTTTTCTTATTGGTTTATAGTATTTGGAATTAAATGAAAAAATATAGGATTCAAATAATGTTCATGTCAATACTGTTTAAGGATTTATCATAAATTCCTAATTTGGTTTGAATTCTAGATTATGGGAAAGCATACTGTATTAGTTAGAATGCATAAAAATACTCTGCTTCGTGTAAGGAGGCTACATGTCTAACACAAATTAAGTCCTATTAACATAAACATTAAATGAGACAGCTAAATCTTTTTCACTATCCTAACATTGGAATGTCCTGAAAATAATGAGTGATTAGAAAGACAATAGAATAAAATTGAAAAATATATAGAATGCTTTCAATAGGTAGGACATAAGGATTTTTAATAATTCTTTAATAGGATTTGGCTTTCACTTTAAAATTCTAACAGATAGACATCTGAGTAAGAAATTTCCAGCAAGTATAGTGCTGGAGTAGTTATAGTGTATGGCCTAGTTCTTGGGCTGAATAGATCATTGCACTAAAACATTCCTTTTAGTATTGACACCTCCTCGAGGCCCAGTACTTGTCCTCATTTATGAAGACTCCACTCTAGCAACAGTGGAGGTGGAATTTGTTTCTCTCCTAATAAAACCAGAGCAACAATAACACGGCACAGTTATAAATTAAGGTGATCTTAAGGTGCACACAAATACAACTAGTTATGCCATGTAGTTACATGAATAATATTCCTAAGAGACTTTAACTCTTTAATACCCAACTTCTGTCAAACACTTTGAAGCACAGAACTATAAAAAGAAAGCATGTGGCATTCCATTTCTGACATTTCATCCCCCCGAAAGGCAAAACACAACAATAACACATCTCTGAAATGCAAACCCCATTAAGTGCAAATTTCCAGAACACAAGGTCAATCTAGAAACACAGTTTTAAAATTCAACAAGTTCTCTTTTTAAATATTCTCAGTATATAATTTTCAAACACAATCTGAAGTGATTTTCCAACATTTATTCGTAGTCTCTTTCTCCTTCATAAAAATATATTTACTGGTTCATTTTTAGTTTTCTGATTTTTCACATGTATTAGCTCAAAATATCTAACCTTATGGCAATATCCTTCTGAACAGGAAAATCAATTTTACTTAAATCTCATAAGAACACCATCAGTATTAACACTCCCTTATGTTTGAGCCTAAAGTAACGCTGAAGAGCTCAAAAGGGAGAAATTTTGAATCCTCACGAAAGCCGAAAATTAGTTCAACTTCCTTCAAGTGATTTGTCATGTGAATACTGTAACTAGACACAGAAAGAGAAAGTCATCCCAAGAACAAGGTACTATTTTTTGACTTTCTAACTCCGCCTGGGCACAAGGGAAACGCAGAGCGATGTCATCCTGGGAGAACTTGTGGACTCCGAGGGCTTTACACCGAGCTGGAAAAGGGCACCACCTGCTTTCCGCCCACATAAACCTCCTCAATATTTCGATCATCTCCTGAAAAAAAAAAAAAAAAAAAAAAAAAAAGAAGCAGGGAATAGTTTAAGTGCATGTGTGTCAATAAGATTTTGATCACTGGGAGGGATTTTAAAAAAAAGAGAGAGAAAGAGAAAATAGAAAAAGCTGCCTCTTTTCTCTCAGGTGATTTATAGTCTGGACAGGGACACATAATCAATAGAAGATGTTATATCTGTGTCCCGAATTCTTCACCTAGGAATGAGAGCCTCTCATAATGCTGTTCTTTTGGCTCATGTTAAGTGGCTTGCATTTCCAGCCCAGTCATAGGGGGAGACTCATGTTGACATTCGCAGTCATACTCTGCCAAGGGAGATGAACTGGAAGAACTAAGCTCGACAAGAAAGACCACCATGTCTCTCTGGTCTCAAAGTCACACAGGACTCCAGACTCAAGGAATGGAGTGCATGGCCGTGTAGGACATCTGCACCATTTGCTTCTCTGTTGAGTGAACATAATTGAATAGGAGCCTGGGGCAACTGCAAGTCGACTTACGTGCCAGGATAGACTGAAGGTTACAGAAGAGTGTAGGAGGAAGACAGACCACCTTTTGTTTTTGTTCTGCCATTCTGGAGTTTAGGGCAAATCTATGACTTTGTGCTCTCGGGGAGTAAGCTCAAGTCAAATAGTTTCTTTAAACATTGGACCTTAAATGGGCTTGTTCCCCAAGAATGAAAAAGAAAATAAAAGACAAATTTCTACACATAAGTTTCAACAATTAAATGCAAAGCCATAACCAAGAAAGAGACAAAGAAAGATTTTATTTAGCATAGAGACAAATTTACCTACCTAGATAGAGGAACTTCTGGATAACAGCCTAAAATGGAAAATAAATGTAATAATCAGAAAGACTGTTTTTTACTTTTAGAAAAGTAAATTTACAGCCCATTGTGATTGACAAGTCCAGATCTATAAATTTACTTCACAGTGCAAAAACTAGTTCTATTGATAAAAAAATATGGTCTTTTTGCTTAAAAATTACTGGTAATTAACAAATATACCTATTACTGAAAGTTCTTGGTATATAATCTTGAAATCTTCAGAGGAAAAGTGTTACATGAATTAATTCAATAAAATAGCTCAAAAATTTCAAGACATGTCTAATATAAGAGAAATGACTTAAAGACTGGGACTGAGCCTTTTCTCAGAAATTTACTCTAATAAAGTAGTAAAAGAACAAGCAACATGAAAATACCAAATTTTTGGCATCATAATCCATAATCTAGCATCCTTCTTCTAAAAACCTCAATGAAGTATATTTAGTATAACATTTACTCTCATCGTAAATCAATTTATAAATGGTAATTTTTTTTTTTAGAAAAATTCAATAGTTTGTGTAGCATTATTGCTAAAATAAGAAGAGCCCATTTGCTTTCTATATAGGAAAACATTTTACAATAAGAACAAAGTAATGAACTCATTTTCTTATCATTAAGAAAATCAATACAGCATTGTAGTCAAAAGCCCAAACTCTGGAAGTCAGAAAGTCCTGGGCTTGACTCCAAACTCTGCCTACTAATTACTAATTATTAGCCATGTGTCCTTAGGTAAATCATTTAGCCTCCCTTAAGTCTCTTTGCCCCTATAAATAACTTGGCACTATTAATAGCACCTATCTCTCATAAGAGTATTCCGATGCTTAAACAAAATGATGTATGAAGACTTCATCCCATGCCACTTGGCACATACTGTGTTCAGTAAGTGCTGACTATGCTATGGCTTCTTATAGCCATACATTCAAATATACAAAAATATTTAAATACAAGCATCTTGTTAATACCGTTTTGTCCAATATCACTGTCATGGAAATTACAGTAACTCATTAAAATGTTTCCATTCTTTTTTTCCTATAGGGACCCTCTTGTGATTGTTTCTGAAAATAAATGCCTTTTAACTTTTTTACTTGCCTCAGAACTATCACCAACCAAGTCCCCATAAAACAGGTCAATGGGAGAGTCAGATGCTTTGGGGTTGATCAGGAGGGCATCAAATTCCTTGCCCACTTCAAAGTTTCCAATCTCTTTGTCCAGCCCCAGGGCTAAGGGATCGAATGAATTAAGAAACAGTCAGTATTTTGAGCCATCAGACCATACAAATAACCTAGTTTTCAAGGACAGAATCTGCCAACATGCCACTAGAAAAAAATTAGTATCTTAATATTGAAGTAAAAAGCTCTCTTATTCCAATAGGTCACAGACTTCTACTTAGAGAAAGCAGAGTAAGCACAGAGAAAGCAAAAATCTGAGAATAAAAACAGTTGCCTTCATCACTGTAATCATAATTCCAATGGTGTTTCTCTATTTCAGCTGTCAGTATACTTCACAGTCCAGCTGGTCTGTGATTCTTCTTCATCCTCTAAGAAACATAATGATTGACGTATCTTTCTTTTTTCCCCTCCTAATCTCTCCTCAATATTCCAACTCTTTTCCTTGTTCTTTTTATTTCTTTTGTTCTATTAAATAGATGATAAGATCTATTTTCATGGTAGTGGAATAAGCCTCAAAAAAAAAAGAAATAATTTTCCTTTTTCATATTTGCCAAAGCAGGCACATATATCATAAATTCCTGAAATACAATGAATAGGAAAAAAAATCACTTCTGAAAGTAAAGAGATCTTTATAACATGAGAGTTTTAGTATCTCTGAAAGGTGGCAAATTTCTGTGTAACTGCAAAGAATTTCTGGTTGCCAGAGAAAAATGGGTTTCTAAAATAAGCCTAGGTCAATGTTTATTGAATCCATCCATCTTGTCGTTAAAATTCATGTTCCATGAATATTGGACACTGACGAAGAAAATCTGTCATTTTTATGATTTAACTACAGAATAAGGGGGTACTGGAATTCCTGGTCAATGAAGATATTGAATCTAAAGCACCTGAAAGCCTGTGATCTGAACAAAGGGCACACTGAAGTACCAAAGAGAAGCATGCAGAGGAGGAAAGCCAACAGGAGTGATTTATTTACTTGAATTATACATGTGGTTACTGTGTTCTGTCAGGGATACAGTTCCGTGTGAAAATGCTTGAGTCATGCATCCCTGTAGACACTGCCTGGTACGGTACTTCCGCTATAGATATTCAGAAGATGCTTGGCAATGCTCTAAGCACTTACTTAGAAATCCAATGTGGTCCTTAAAGATTATTTAAAGGGCAACACTTTTATTCTCAGAAAAGAAAAAGATAGTTTAGCTAAAGAATTCTTGTAGGAAGACAGATGCAAAAATAACTGGAGATGTTAAAAGCAGTTAAGTGGTTTCTACTTATCACAAAGGGAAGGACTGAATGCAATAGAAAATCACTGGGAATTCTCTTCTCCTTTACCAATTTTACTCTACTTCTTTATTTGCTCTTAACAAGAAATAGGAGATTTTAATGACTGCATTCAACAGAAAATTGTGTGTGTTTAATGGGCCATATAACCAGGTACATTTACCAGTGTTTGATGACATATATGAATTAACAGGGCTATTTGTTAAACCTGAAGAGTCCGAGCATGAACTTACAAAGACAGTTGCTTTCAGTGAATTTATAAGTTGATCTAAATTCAAATTATTGTAGAGGGAACCAGCTGGGCTGGTAAGCAACTCAAATGCATTTTAGGAAACGCATTTTTGCTGCCTTTGGAGCAAACATTAACTCTGTGAAAGTGATTTGTGTACTTCTTGAGGGCAAATGGAAAGGCGATGGCAAGGTTGAAAGGTGCCACACTTTAAGCAGGAATCCTTTCACCTCATTTCACTTAGACTCTCTTAGAGACACATGCTATGCTGTAAAAAATCCATAAAGAAAGCCCAGTGACCCAGAAAATAGATAAAAGCTCTACAACAAGGTAGAAATGATTTGGTAAGCACCCCACGCTGGCTTGCTCAGACACAGGATCCTGATGAAGCAACTCACAGAAAGCCTAGAATAAAAAAAGCACTATTTAAATACAACTTGTTTGCACTGTGAAAATAAGACTGGCAGGACAATCACTCAAACTCAGAGGCTCAAACATAGCGCAGGTGGGGGTAGGCAGTGCCTCACTTGTTAAAAGCGTAGGTGATGCAAAACATGGAACTTTAGAAAATGAAATCCTAAGACTTAGGGCATACAAAGAGCATGGCTTCTACTTGTTTTTCTTGAAATGTTCTTTGTGGCATTCATCATAGTCAAGAACATTGAAAGAAGAGCCAGGAATGTTCTCTTTCCAAGGAGGAAGGCCAAAGTGATGGCCTCCATCATTTTCCACTTCTAAGACAGAGTACCGATCATAAATCTCTCTCTATATATTTTTATATTAATTTCCTATTAGCATCTTTAAATTACATGCTATATTCATTATCATTCATGCTTATTATACTCTAATACTAAGTTACTGAAAGTAATGTAGTTGTCAATTTCTTTTTTCCAATAAAAATATAGTTACATATGTGAACTGGGAAAAGTTGATAAAACAATATTTGCATATCGACCAAGTATATTTTAACATCTTACTACTTCTCAAAAGCTTTGGGTAATTAGTGTGCATTAATACATGAAATGCATGGTCTAAGTGGGGATTTGTACAGGACGATATCCCGGGAGAAGGTGGTAAGAGCCTGATGTACTAGCATCAGATCTTCTGTATTCAAATCACGGCATGCTGTAGCTTGAGTTTGGTAAGCCTCACTCAGGTAACTTGTTGGTAAAATGGAATTAATAAAGTGGCTGTAAGAGTGAAATAACAACGTACAAAACATGTCCTATTATGCATTTCATATACTCAGAACTCAGTCGGTTTTGGCAAGAATTATTGTTATCACTATCATTATAATTACCACTCGGGCCAATAGAGAGCTTGTTACTTGACTGAACAGAAAAAAAACTGATTACTTCAAAGAACTCATATGCAAGCAGCCCATACAATTATCCATTAAAGCAATTGTGTATGAAACAGCTTTTCTGCTGAGGACAGTGAACTAGATGAAGTAATGAATGTCTCCACCACATGCCTGAACAGATCTCTTAGTTGCTGAGTCTCAGAAATGCTATGGGCGCTGTAACAGTTAGGAACACTGGATGCTGCTGCAGCCACCATCATGTGCCTTCAAGAAAGAGGGTCCAAGGACACAACCTGGCAAGGTAGGAGAGAGAAATCAAACCGTCGTTACCTTGGCTGCCTCCGAGAGTAGCCATTCTGAAGAATTCCTTGAGGGTGAGGCTTTTCTCATTTACTTTATTAATTAAAAGGATATTGGAAACCATCATTGCTCTTCTGATTGCATCAAGCATGGAAGATGAATAACCACCAGCCACATCTATGGTAGATAAAAATAAAGCCTCTAAGAAAAATACTAGGTAGGTAAGGTTGTTATTTTTGTTTCTTTGTTTGTTTCTAGTGACAGATGATCTGTATTTATATACCGAAAAGAAGAGATCTTATCTATGAATACAGAATAGATACAGACTAACATTTAAAACCTTCAATTCACATCAAGTGTATTATTGATAATTTTCTGGGGTCACTGCAATAAATTGCCACAGATTTGGTGGTTAAAAACAGCAGAAATTTATTCTCTAACAGAATGGGAGACTTGAGGTTTGATATCAAAGTAATGGTGAAACCATGATCCCTAAGAAGCATCTAAGGATCTCTCCTTGCTTCTTCTAGCTTCTCTTGTTGTTCTTGGTGGTGCAGCCATGTAACTCCAACCTCTGCTCCTTCAAATGACTTCTTCCCCTGTGTCTTAATGTACCTCTCTTTTTCCCATTAAAAAGAGCTTCATCACTGATTTTGGGCCCACCCTAATACAGAATATTATCTTGAGATCCTTGCCTTATACCATGAAGAATTTTATTCCAAGTAAGGTCACATTTACAGATTCGGAGTAGACATTTTTTGGAGTAAGACACTAGGGGGCATAATTCAACACAGTACAAAATCCAAATGACTAACAAAGTTCATGGAAGTAATTCTTATTTTTGAATATTCTCTGAACTCTCACAAAAATTGTTGAACTGCTTATGTAAGTTATAATAAAGATAATTTAGATAACATGAAATATTTTCATAACATCATTTATTTTTATTAATTTGTCATTTACATATCTATATAATCTGAGAGGTACATTTTCACACTTCTATATGTGCATATGCTTCTTTCACCCTTCTCCAAAACTGAAAGCAACCCACAGTTTTATGCTCTAAAAGCTTATAAATCTACTGTAATCATATGAGAATGTTGAGAAGTCAAAAACCACTTCTTCATGATCATTTTTCAAGGAAAAGCTTTTAGAATGAATTACATATTCTGAAAAATTAAAGTAATGGGCAATGCTGATGTAGACAGCTTTATATATTTTTGGCATCATTAAATGCTAACAATCCTTGACCTTGTGGTGTTAAATAAAGTTCCTAATCATAATTAAATTGAAATACTACTTCTGACAATAATGAATATTGATAGTGGTTATTAAATAAGCTTGTATAAATAAATGTCAATAAAATAGCATGTTTTATTAGAGGAAAATACATCTTTGGCTAACAAAATACACTTTATATTTTAAGTGTTCCTTCTGTTATTTTGTCATACATATATTTATATAGCACATATACATTTATATATGTATATATAATTGTTAATACCTACATAGATTGCAAAGATTAAAATAGTTTAAGTGATAGTCCTAGACTGCTATTCAACTTTGTGTTCAGTTATCTTACACTTCCTAAGAAAACTGTATGAAAAATTTTTTTAGAAAATGTTCTTCTTTAACCAGAACAGTATTGTCAGAGAATAATCCAGTTCCTTGACAAGTTTTATCCATATGGAAAGAAAAAGGATAGCTTAGGAAACAATGTTATGCAATTATTGGGAAAATTTTGAGAACTGTCCCATTATGTTGCTGACTTTTCAAAAGATTCAATCATCCTATAGTCTTCTGGTTGTTATGTTAATGGGGCACTTCCAAGAAAGGACAATACTAAGTGACTCAAATAATGATGCCAGGACCACACAATTATGGTATTTTCTCAGGATCATTTGTGTGAGATAAGCTTCTCTCAAAGTTAATTCTTAATGGGATTTCCATTGTGATAGTAACTTCTTAATCCTTAACTGCCTAACGACTTCCTCCTCCCTTTACAACACATTTAACACAGGTAGTACCCTATTTTATTATGGAACAAAATGTAGTATGGTGGAATGGAAAGAAAATTAATTAACATCCACATTTTACCTATCTAGTTTTATTTATTTTTTAAAAAGATTTTATCTCTTTATGCATACAAGATCTGGGGTGTTGACTAGAGGTGCGGGATGTAAGAGGATTCACTAGAGACAGAGTGGGGAACAGAACACACAAATTGAGTGAAATACACAGCTGCGGAGAACAGCAGGCAAGATAGGAGGGGTCTGCGGCATCATGTGGGTCCCCTCCCTGGCCAAGGATCAAACTTGTGCTGCAGTGGCTGTAGATATCTTCATAGTGCTGAGCCTTAGCCCCTTGTGCCACCAGGGAGGCCCCCCTATCTAGTTTTAAACTGCGGATCTGAGGTCCTTGACCTTGTGGTGTTCTCTTTCTCTGTTCTTTATGCTCTATCAGATCTGGAACTTTTCTTGCTTTGTTGCTCTTTGGTAGGTTACTTAGTATACCTTGTATACAAAGTATACTTAGTATATTTTGAGTAATATTCAAACCCTGTTTGGGTATTTGCTCACTGATTCTATTAAAAGTCTTTCATGGACCTCTCTGATGGCACAGGGGTTAAAGTTTCAGTGCTACCAAGCTATTGCCAGCCACCACAGCATGAGTTCCATCCCTGGAGTTCTAGGTCCAGTGGAGCAAGTTGGGGATAATTAGGTAGTTTCAGAGACAGGACAGGTGGGGACCTCTGGAGATTTAAAGAAGTTTCAGAGATAAGGACAACTACAGGGATAAGGGAAGATTCAGAGATGGGAAATACAAAATTCCAAAGGGAGCTAGTCAATGCCCTAGGACTACGGGCAAAAGGACATTCAAGAGCAAAGGAGAGATAAGGGATGCAATGTGGGACGATTCCAAGTACAGCCGTAGACTAAGTGAGACCATGAAGAACTAACCAATCACAAAGAGACTCGTGGAGCTATAGAATAATTAAGGAAAGAGGGTATATATTCCCTGAGACATGACTCCACTTTGACTCCCTTGCCCCTCCCTTGCCTGGTTCCACTGGCCTGGGAGTCCCACTTTATTTCTGTTCTTTTCTCCTCAATAAACTTTTTCTTTCTCTAAACAAATCTGCCTCTTCTTGCCTGCTTGCCTGAGCATCTGCGGAGTTCCTTCTGTGGCTTTCTGAGACACCAACCTATGGTAGCCTAGGGGCTGGGACTCAGTGTTGTCACTGCAGCCTGAGATTCATTTCTGGCTGGAAGACTAAGTCTGAAAACTTGAAATTATGATATCATTCAGCCAGGGAGCTGACCCACATGGCACAGCAGACTTCTCGTGTCTCACCTGATGCTCCCCTCAGCAGTGCATTTCAGTAAATCTGCCTGTTCTGCTCCCCATTCTGTCTCTGGTGAATCCTCTCCTCTCTCCCCCCCATCTTTGGCCTAGACCTCAGTTCTTGTATGCAGAAATGAATAAAATAAATCTTTTTAAAAAATCCTTCACACTGAGAGTCTGCTTCCTTTGCTTTTGTGTACACAGATGGCCGTTTCCCTTACAGAGCATGCACCCCGTAACAATTTGGGTGCCCCTCATTCATGCCAAAATGGGACAGATGCTTATCAGAGAAACATAATTATTCATTATCTATTATCCAAATGGTTATGATCATTTTGAGATTTGAGAACAAAAATTGAAATGAAACCTTTTTAGAGAATTTTTCCCAGCAACATCCAGCTGCTCAGCTTAGGCTTTAAGAGTAATAGAGGAAGATGCACTGAGATAATCAAGACCTGGGTCTTTGTGATGTGAATGCAAAGAAAAGGAGAGAAACAAGGACGTTTCCAAGGGAATGATTATAGTGATGTACTCTGACATCTAAAGTGGTTAAACAAGGAAGGAAATAATGGATTTTGAGAAAGCAGGGAATCACTAGATTAGAGTCTCAAGTTAATTAAAGAACTGCTACTTTGGGACTAATGCAACAAGTAAAGAAAGGAGCCTAGAAAGTGAGATACTGGCTCCATGTATGTTGTTTGTTGAATTCATTGGTTTTGTTTATTTAAACACATCATACTTTCAGGTTTTTCCTTCTGATACTGAAATTTGGTTATTTTCTATTCTTTCCTGTGTCTTTGCTTTTTATACATTTTGATAGGAGGTATCTTATTTTTTTAAAATTGTCCAAGTAATTGCCATTAATATTTTCATATTACAAAGTCAAAAGTGAAATATAATGTGCAATTCCCATTTTTTCTGAGACAAGGAATTTTATACACTTAAAATTTTGCTACCACTTGCCAAACACATCTTCCTCCTCACCTCATACAGACTACTACAAATCCTTGGGTTTTTATTAACAAAATCATAAAATAGAATAATTCTTTAGTATTTGAAAAGTTCTTTCTTGCAAAACATATATATTAATTTATGATAAAACAATGAAGATGTTCAAATTACATAAGGAATATATACTAAAACTCAAGGCTCTAATGTTAATTTTCAAAAGTAAGCATCATATATTTCGGTCTCAAGAACTTCTTCCCAACAAGAGGGAAACATCTTCCTGATCTATGCTGACATTTTGATTTTTTTTTTAATGTTTATATGCTGGTTGTTGTTGTTTATTAAGACTTTATGTTTTGAGAACAGTTTAAGGGTCTTGACCTTTAAAAAAAAAACATTACTTTTTACATTGTACATATTCTAGTCAGAGATAAACTTTTGATTTGTCTTTATTTATTTTTTTTTGAATTTATTTATTTATACATACAAACACTGGGGTACATGCCAGAGGTGTGGGGGTGGGGTGAGAGGATTCACCACAGACAAAGTGGGGAGCAGAACAGGCAGATCAATGGAAGTACACTGCTGAGGGGAGCAGCGGGCGAGGCAGGAGAGGTCTGCTGTGCCATGTGTGTCCCCTCCCTGGCCGGCAGCAGGGATCGAACTCGTGAGGTTTGCTTCATAGTGCGTTGCTTAACCCACTGCACCACCAGGGAGGCCCTGTTTTTATTTTTTAAACTCTTTCAAAATTCTTTGATCTTATTACTATTTTATAACTGATTTTATCTTTCTTTGTCATCCTATTATAGCATTACTTCCCTATATCATATCCCTTATGCTGCTGCATTAGTTACTGATTGGTGTACACATCCAAGTAACTTTTTCAAAGGGCTAATGGGAGACTATTTTCTAGGTCTTTGTACATCAGAGAATTTTGTTGTCTTCACACATGAAGGAGATTCTGATCTAATATAATATTCTTGAATAAAAGCACTTTATCTCCAAATCTTTTTCTGCTCTTGGTATTTTGTGGAACAGCAAATCAACTGGTTTTTGTCTTAACAGTAACTGACTTCCCCAGCCCTTTGCCTCAGTATTTCAGAATTTTTTTCTCATTTTCTTCATAATTCAAATATTTTGTTACAATATGTTCAGTTATGATTTAGTTAAAACAGAGTATATTCTTTCAGTATGATATACTGTTCTTTCTTAAATTCCGGAAAGGTTTACCCTTCAAAGCTCTAATTATTACTTCTGTAGCAGTTGTTCTGGTTCTTCCATGTGGAAGATCCCATGTTTTCTACTATGCTTTCTGCTTTTCGTGTAGATCATTCTCAAACATATCCTTTGATCTTTGGTCAACTTTCTTCTCCACAGGACTGATTTAATTTTCTGTACAACAGCTGTATTTCTCACAGATTCCTACAATCTTTGTTTTTCTTGCAGTATAATTAAAATAGTATAAAATGCACAGAACTTAGATGTCTAGTTTGATGAATGTTAACAATTGTATATTGTCATTTAACTGCCTTTTCAAAAATAATAAAAGAAAATAAGAGAATAAACATTTCCATTATCATACCAAGTTCCCTTGCAGGCCTTCTAGTCAATTCCTATCCCTAGCCCACTCCCCACTCTTCACAACCCCTGTCTAGTTTTTGTCAAAATAAGTCCCTGGACATCATTCATATGGAATTACATATTCTGTTCGTTTTTGTGCTGTCCTTTTTCACTTATCACTTTTTTTTTTTAGCTATATTCATGTTTTGCCTATATCAGTGGTTTGTTCTTTTTTTATTTTTATGACTTGTGGCATTTTCATAGCACCATGTCTTCTTATAGTCCAGGGAAAAGATGATGGCAATTTTCTTCTGAAGTGGATTATTTTCATAGATAGGCTCATTTTTTTTCTTTTTTGATAATATTTTGTCTTATTTCACAATATTTTTGCTAAGCGTCATATGGGTTTCCCCCACCTAGTACTGGAGCAAGTTCAGACTTGTCTACACATGTTAGTGACAGGGTAAATGAACCACTCTTGGACCTGCTCTCTGTCCTTGGTGTGAGGTTAAATAATCCTCTGAAGTCTGCAGGTGAAGGACAAGTTGATACATTAAGACTGTGTTTTGGAAATTGTGGCGTATCATCAGCTACAGAGACTATGTAAAATACAACAATAGCCTCCCAGTTAGTCAGCAAATGCATCATATTTAATCAAACATTTGGTCCACACCAAAGTTGCTCTTCCCTTTTGAATCAGTTTTTAATGACTAACAGTTCTCCAGAGTGGGGATGCACAAAGTGCGTGCTAACCACCTTGAATGCATATACTGTTGTTATGGAAATTAGAAATAAGGTCTTTGAAAATCAAAGTGGCTTGCTTAAAGTCTTACAGCTAGTAAGGAACAAACTTTTCCCTAACGTTTTAGGCCATCAGTAAAAAACCCAAGCTCAAGAACTGGAAATCATGTGATGAATTTAAATCATGGAGACCAAAACCATAGAAAATTTGGAAGCAATATCTACCTGATTTTTGCACGTCCGCTAAAGTGACTATAGTGTGTAACAAAAACTCTTTTTTTTTTCTTATCTATTAAAGCTTTCCTGTGAAGGCAAAATAACTTGTTTCCTGCCTTAACACCTTGACTAGACCTAAAACTAGCTTAGCCCACCTTTTTAAAAATACTAATTTATTTCTTTGTATTTTTGTATGTTTTACCAATTAATTGCTTGATATCAAAATAATTAATACTTGAGTTAATACAGAAAATGAATAAAACCATTATTATCAACATGTAAGTATCCTGATATCTTTAAACACCAAGAAGACAAATGTATCAAGAATGGAATATAAGTATTTATGCTCCATGCGTACTTTTGCTTACAAAATTTTAGTTCATTCATAGACAGTATAATAAAAGATGATTCACAATGGTTGCCACGACATTTGGGCTTGACTCACCCTTTCAAAGTGAGCAGCACTGCACACACTCTTGAGAAACAAGCCACCCAGAATGGTCTCTACTCCAGCAAACATTAGACTGCCCATGGGAATTGGTATCTCATTTTGTTAAATACTGCTTAAAAGCAAAGCTAGTGCTTTACATATCTCATGTTCTCAATACTGGCATAGATAGTTTATTCTCATGAGGGCTGAGCAAATAATCTTTTAAGAGAGTTTTGTGATGACACAGTTGAAAACTTAAAAAAAACTTAAAAACTTAAAAAAAACTTAAAAACTTAAAACTTAAAAAAAAACACACAAATGCAAATCATTAAAACCTAGTCAGAGAACAAAACAAAAAAGGGAGGAAAAAAATTAAGAAAGAACTTAGAAGGATTTATCTTTTATAGTCTAATCTCTGATCTGAAAACATGGTCAGTATAATAGAGCTAATTTTTTAAATATAGTACTGTTACTTGGACAATATTTCAATAGAAGGTTACACATTTAATGAACCACTATACATAGCTTTAAATGATGACCTACTAACCTGTACCCAGTCCAATCTTCACTTCATGTTTCAGGACTTCTTGCACATTGAGAAAGCCACTGCTGAGCCTGGAGAGAGAGGAGACAGTCAGAATAAGGAGATTCCCATGACTAAAACATCAAAACAAATTCCACTAACAATCATGATGGTAATATCACTGAAATTTGTGTTTCCCAGCCTAGCAGCACCAATGCTGATACAAGCACATTAATCAAGTTAGACCCTTGGAATCTTGGAGTAAAATGATAATAAAGGAGATTGAGTCTTTGGGTCAAAGTTAATCTCAGGTGGGTACAAAGTAGTAAGAGCTAGAAGGGAAATCAGGGGATCTTTGGTAATAGAAATCAATGGAGAAATTCAGTCTTGCACTTAGGTCCAACATCTCACCAGGCTTTAATAACTACTTTTACCCATCCTTCTATGTTAGGAGGAAGAAATTATAAGGCATTGCCTTTCTTCTCTGTCTGGAGTATTACCCCAAAGGAATAGTGAATTGCAAAATCAAAGAAAGAGGGTCCTCGTGGAAAAGGAGGTGCATGCTGGTGAGTCAGGACCTGACAGTACAAATGCTGCCTCCGAGGACAACAGCAACTGGAGAGGCAGTTTGTGGGCTGAATTCACCGCCTTGTGACCTTGAAGTTAATAGAAGTGCAGTCTTTCTAAAGAAACAAATGAAAACTAAAGCAATTCTTAGAAGTCTGAGAAGATGCTGAGGTCAAAGGTGTTCTGTTCAAAAATGTACACAGCCATAATGTACACAGCTCTGGGACACTGCAAAGTCCCAGAGCACAAGGGATCCATCTCTCAAGTTTGTGGAGAATCAATAGAACTGATCATTTAAACAGAAATGTATCCAAAAAGATATCTAGCTTCAAATCTCATTTTCAAAACTGGTTATGTTTTAATTTATATGTAATATAACTAACATAAGGATATTAAATCCTTCCCCTACCTGGTCACTAGATTATAATTATGGATACTTTATACATAGCAAGATTGCCTACCATCTATGATTACTTTATATCTGAAAACTAGAAGCTTCTGGAACTTCTCAAAACACTCCAGTGTGGCTCTCATACCTTTCTTGGACTGCCACTGACACATAAAGTCCCTGGATTTCTAACTGCCAGTGATTCCAACTCTTTGCCAGGGGTTCTCTTTGACTACTAGAGCCCACTCCGTCCTTGTTTGGTAAAAGTCAGACATTCTAGGGAATTAAAGCCCCTCAGCCCTTATACACCAGCCCTCCAACAATGACAAATGGCTGCTGGGTGATGCTAGTGATGCTTCCTAGGATCATCTCCTAAATAAACTACTTGCATACAAATCCTCAAACCCTTGTCTCATCGTCTGCTTCTTCAAAAACCTAAAATAAGAGAATAAAGAATAACTATCAAAAAAATTAAAACCTAGCAGAACCTAAATAAATTTGTTGAATGAGTATATGAATGCTCTATCCAACCTGCCTCTAAGGGTCAGGACTTCTATTCTGGTTAACTAGCACCAGAAATGAGAGGTCCTTTCTTAATACTGAAGCATGGATTCCTAACCTAGCACCCATGGATAAAAACCATGGGGTAAATCAATGCATTGCTTGAAATTAGATGCAAATTTTTCATAGATTGGCTTTTTTCTGAAAATAACAGCCATAATTTTCATCTGATTCCTTGATGCATCAATAGGTTCAGGACCAGTAATAAACAAGATTTTTGTATACTGGGGGCTTAGGACAAGGTCTGCTGTGAACTGGCATCCTATTGTATCTAGCTGTAAGACATATACCATAGGGTCTTGTCTATCCTTCCTAGAAGTTGTGTATCTCCTTTAGTTGCACAGCACAGAGTAACCCTCTCTCATATTGTAAGCTTTCTACATAGTGAGTGTAGCGGCTGGCATAGTGCTCCTTCAGTCCTTTATTGTATATTTTAAATGCTATTAGCTTTGAATTCTTTCTGTTATATTCCTATGTCCTACTTTGTGAAACTCAGAAATTTATAAGATTTGTGGTGTTCTTCAAAAGCATATTCTGCAAACAACGTGCCCCTCACCCTCAACATGGTAAGCATCCATCTATCAAGTTGCTGACCCAACCAAATGTAACTATAGGAAAAATATAATGGAGGAATGCTGAGACAACAAAGATAATTTGCTGCTACTCTGCAATCCAAGCATCCGTAATCTGCCAGTTGCTGCCTACTTACGATAAGTTAGAATTGGGACAGTGTGAGATGGACGCTCCTCGTTCTCTGAAAACGTTCAGCTCTTCTGCTGAGAGGTAGCAGCCATGTGCCATCACTGTCTGGAGAGAAGAGTGTTTTATGTGGAGTTTACCACTTCTAACT
Source organism: Galemys pyrenaicus (assembly GCA_019455555.1). NCBI lineage: Eukaryota > Metazoa > Chordata > Mammalia > Eulipotyphla > Talpidae > Galemys > Galemys pyrenaicus. The sequence goes on from JAGFMF010011780.1 coordinate 2,236,649, forward strand.
GCTTAAGTTAGTTTGCAGTCCCAGCAGATATTACAGGTACAGACAGAAGTACAGATAGAAGCTGTGACTTGGCGTTAATCATCTTCACAAGTACATTTATGATGATCAGTATGTATAAAATCACTGTGTACAAGTTATGCCTCACAAGAGACCTGTAAAAACATTGGATTATAACAGTTTCTTCAAATTTGTGAATCTTACCTTTTTAATTTTTTTGAGCTATAAAATAATAAGGATTGGTCCAGGTGATCTAAAGCATAAGAAATTGATCCAGTTCAAAGATACCATGATTCTATCATCCATTTTAAAAAATTTTGTCAAGTTACTTTCTTCTCTACATAGTGAGCAACAGGTACAAGTGTTCCTAGTCTAATGAGAACTTTCTAGAAGTAAGCTTTGCTTTCTTAGCTCATGGAAACTATGGTAGGGACCTGCAAAGAGCTATTCTGTATTTCTGCTCTGGTTAACTTTGGCACTGGGTGGTCTTGATGCCAACAACCAAATAAACTCAACTATACAACTTCATAAAAGCTAAAAAATATGGGAACTTACATAAGCACTGATATAGAAGGTAAATTTGACCCAAGAAGTCTTAGGAGATTAAGACTCAGTTTTTAGTCTTGGTAATATTTATGGATTTTCCCCAAATAAGAATTCACTCAGTCAAAATTCTCTGTCCATCTGTACAAAACCTGTATCTAAATAGCTTTCTCCTGTGGGAGGCAGGTTTAGTGACCACAATATTATCATTAAAATAAAATTCTTCTCTTCTCTGTGCAAATGAAATTAACATGCAAATTGAAGGTTAATTTATGATTCATATGGTGATATACATGAGAAAAAATTTCAGTGCAGAATTTACAAGATGTATGCTGCATATTAGCATTTCAAATTAGTCATATCCAGATCGCCATTCATCTAGTCCCTACAAAGTTATTTGCTGCAGTAAACTCTCCATACAGTTGGTACATTTCATGGAAGGCTAAGGCTAATGGGTGCATGGTGGTATGAGGCCCCTCCTCATTCATTAACTTTCATGAACTTAAGATTGTTTAATTATAAAATTAATGCACACTTTTCTTTTTTCCAAAGCAATCTCAAGAATGTTTAAAAGTAAAAAATTGTGCTTGCCCCTCAGGAAGTTGCTTTTAACATTCAATGTGTATTTCCCAATTTTTGCTAACTGAGCATCCCCATAAACATACACATATACATCAAACAACATTTTGCAAATATTCTTACTTGAAAGCCTGTATACTTCATTCTGTGTGACTGGTGAATAAAATTCTAATGATGTGTGTTCTATAATTTAAACAATTCCCCGCTGATAGCCATTTTTTAACTTTCATATGCAATTAACATTCCTATTCGTATTCCTTTCAGAATAGATCTTTAGAAACACATCTGCTAACTCAAGGGAAGGCATAATCCATTATTTTAATGACTACTGACAAAATGTCCTTGGATCAAATGACATTCCCACCCTCAATGAAGTCTTCAGATTTATTAACTGGGATGAAACTTCAGAATTATTTTTAACTCTATACACACACACACACACACACACACACACACACACACCCTACATGCATGTCCACACTAGCTTGGAAATACCCACATGCCACAAAAGTGTGATTTTAAAATTTAGATAAGTATATCCTACTTTATTTTTTTCTTTAAAGATTTATTTTTATTGATTTATGCATGCCAGAACTGGGGTGCAGGTCAGAGGTGCAGGGGATGAAAAGATTCACCAGAGACAGAATGGGGAGCAGAATAGGCAGATCTACTAAAATATGCTGCTGAGGGGAGCAGCAGGTTAGACAGGAAAGGCCTGTTGCACCATGGGGGTTAGCTCTTTGGCTGGGAATCGAACTCATGTTGCAGTGGCTGGCTATGAGAGCTTGATAGTGCTGAGACTTAAGCCCTTGCACCACCAGGAAGACCCAATATACCCTATTTTATATAAATTATGCCATGATATACAATTTACCTTATTTGTCAGAAGATTATTTTTATCATAAACATCTGTGTAGTTTTTATAATTAGGGTATAAGTTTTTCACGGCTTCAACTTCATCACGATTTTCACTTATATGGCTCTACAAGAAAAAAAAACAACAGTATTTTCAAAACTTTAATGTAAAATACCATTACAAATTATGCTTCTTATCCCAAAATAGTGTGGATGGTTTCCACATGCCTACCTAAGGAACTATATAGAAAGACAACAAAGATTATACACATGCTTTATTTAAAACCTATATCATATATACAATAACATCACATGACAAAAAACTATGAATATCATGAACATGTTTGTTCTTCAACAAAGTCTTTTCAAATTCCAAACTATATAAGAATGAATTTAAAAAACTTTATTCCAAGATATGTGTTGGCCAGAATATGGAGAAAAAGAAATCCTTGTGTTTTGTTGGTGGATTACTAAATTTCCACCAGCTTTCTCCATTTACCACAAGCTCCTTAATCTATCATATTTCTCCACAAGTGAGCACTTGCTCTCAACCTGCATAGACGTGCTCAGGTTTAATTTTTTTCTCTAAGTACATAATGCAAAACATATTAAATTTATATGCTTTTCTCTTATTAATCTTAGTTTTATTTTCAGACTCAATCAGGGACCCAAAGGTCCTTCCCCTACATTTGTGTGAGAGTGAGTCAAAAATTCAAATATCACAAACCAATAATAAATTTGGCAGAGATGGGACTATTTAATAAGCTCTAAGACTAAAAATCTTTAAAAAGCCACAAATACCCCCCACTGTACAAAAAGATAAAGAATCAGTGTTTTGCCTTTCTCCTAAATTGTTCTGTTTTCTAAGACAGTCAACTCTCAATAGGGAAAATTTTAGTGTAGTGTGTAATGAAGCTTGGATGGGGGAAGGGGCATTCCAACTCCCAATTTTAACCCAGCTGGAAGCTTTAAAAGTGTTTTATTCCTAAGTGGCAACAACTTAATGACAAAGTAAAATATACTTTTTTGTTCTTGATTTTAATTTAAGAAACTTGGAACAAAAGGGCTTTTAAATGCATTTTTGTAAGGTGGAAATTAGGTTCTTTTTGCTTTTCCTGCTTTTCAAATAATAGTTGGTTTCTCCAAAAATGAAGGACTAGAACACTGAGAAAATACCAAATCAAAGACAAGTAGGAAGGACGCGCTTTATATGTATCCTACAGAGAATAGGTAACCAGTCTGTCACTGATCTTGCTTCATTACTTATGATGTCTTCATCTTACCAAACCTGATCAAGGAAGATGGGTGGAAAACCTTCAAAGGAACCTCAGTATCTTACCTGAAAAAGAAAGAATTAGATTTAGGTGAAGTCTGTCTTACCCTCTGATGCTATACCTGGATAAGATCTTATTAGAAGGACTGGAGCTTGCTAGATTTTAGTCTTGGAGATCTGGACAGAGGTACAAGAGAAAAATACTCACCTGAACATGCAAATCATGGGTCTTTGCAATATTTCCAAGTTCACCCATCAAAGCCTCAGAACAGGAAAGGGAAAAACGTGGTGTCACGATGGGCTTCACTCTAGAATACTGGAAACGATAAAAAGCAATTAATAAGGAGAAAATGGATATCATGAATGTGTAGCAGACCCCAAAATGCCTGTCACATAAGATGCTATGCCTTCATTTAGGAGGACAAACCTTCCTTCCTGGAGTGGGATGAAGTGCTGGGTTTCATGGAAATGGCTCATGGCTAAAAACAAAAAATCCATTGTGTAACAATAAGTTCAACAGAAGATTTGTCCCAAATGATAGACATCACCTCACCTATATCCATATGAAAGCTCAGATGAGGCCTGTAGTGGATGGGCTTATGAAAAAAGTTTGGAGGCAGAAGGAGAAGCTTTAAAAAAGAGAGTTGGGGAGACTGAAATTGAGGTGGTAGCCTATTCACCTTTCACCGCCTTGGGAGATATGCTGGTCATGGGCCTCCCAAGGACTGCTTAGCTGTGGGGTTGGTGCTAATGTCATCTGAGGCAAGGGACAAAACAGGACAAGGACTCAGAATGGAGGATGATCCATTAAGTTTTACATAGGTCTCCCAAAAGGGGACTGACAGAAATCCTGACTTTCCTATGGTTTCAAATCAGAAATCAAAAGATGATAAGGGAAAGATCTTGCTTGCCAATCTGAGATTGCACAGTAGAGCCATGAACCAGCCTGCTGAGGGTGGGGTCAGGAAACAACACTGTTTCCAAAGACTTCCTGGTGCTGAGGTGCAGCAAAGGGGGTGCTGAGCTGGGTGCTTGCAGGCCATGGGACATGTTACACATTTGTGGACCAAGACTTCAGTGGCTGGGGCATCAAGGTTGGGCATGGCCTGTGTTTCAGATCAGTCTAAAGGCCAGAGGCCAGACCAAACCAGGGCACAACCTCTAGCTGCCACCAATTTGGCTACATCCAAGAAGCTCTCTTCCCAGAGACTAGTCCTGTGAAATTAAAAGCTTCCAAAGTAGTGAGAAGCAAAAAAATGCTTGGCCTCAATGAACTGAATTGATGGGTCCACTGTGAAAATAATTTAAGGTTCAAGGAAAATATTGCATGCTAGAAATAAGCCAAATATATCTGATTTCTACAAACAACAGATCTCTACAAATAACTAAATAGTCAATGCTACAACGGACACGAATGCAATCCAAAACCAAGCTGCGAACATTCACTTACATTCTTTTGAAGCATTTCTGACACAAATCTGAAATAAAGCAACACATGGGAAGTTAGGAAATTTCGACATTTTCAAACAATTTTTTAAAAGGGTGAAAACATGAACCTTGTATGTCCTAATTTCCCTGCAAATGTCTCAAACACTGCACATGTTTCACCACTGCTAATTAAAGATTAACAAGTAGTAATTACTCTGCTTTCTCATTTGCAGCCAGAGAGATGGAGTGCAAAATCACAGGGAAAGGCAATTTTGTCATCTAACATCAGCTGTGCTTTCACATGTATTCCCACAGCACGCAAGCCACTGCACTGGCTTAAGCTCTATTTGGGGAAATAATGCCATAAATCATGCTCTGTGGATATTACAGCCATGAGCGCCCTACTCCTAACTCCCCAAAGTGGAAGCTACTCACTCACACAATATCATGATTATATCTAATGGCAAAGTCCTACAGGGCATGAATGCTGGAGTAAGGCAGAAGAAACAGAATAGAGGCGGTTGTGAAATGCATAGTGATGACGGCAGTAATCTGAACAATTACATCTGCAAGGATGGTGGTCTCTAGAGGGCCTAAGGCATGGCTATTTCAGCCTTAGTTGAAACTATTGGGTTGTTGCAAAAGTCATGACATATTTTTTTAATGTTTTTTTACACAAAAATACATCCTGAAATTTCTGACAGCCCAATATTTACTAGTGATAGCTTCCGGCCTTCTATAGCCTCCTACCTAGCTACAGTGTTCTTTTGTTTCAGAACAAAATGAGAATTAAAGTTGATTATGAGTACAAACACAAACTGATAGAAAAATTGAGCTTGTGGTCCATGTTAGGGGGAATATGTGTACTTCCTTGATTCTGTCCCCCCCTTTTTTTACAGTGTTTATTTTAGGCACACAACAATTTTACAAAGTTGGGCAAAGCTACACTGTGACTTATGTGCACATCCTACCTGGTTCAGGAAGATTTCCTGTGTCCATCTCAACCCCCTTCAATGTGGCAGGAATTTTCACAAGACAAATTCAAATGAACATACCTCTCAGTTTCCTTGACTGATTCCTCAGTGGTTTCCTTGTATTCTGGAACAGTGTCATTCAAATCCATGCAGACTTTGCCTATAAAAGCCCGCTGCCCAAACTTATCTGTGAGGCACACACAGAAAACATCCAAAGTCATGTTTCTTCCCCAAACTGTACTTTCCTTAAGTCTTTTGAGAACATGTTTAAATAAGCTCATCACAACTTTTAAAAACAAAAGCAACAAGACCCCACTAGCTTCTGCAAATGTAAAATTCCTTCCATTGATTCCCTATTCCTCTGATTACTCCTAGGACAATGGGTATGACCTGTTTAAACTCTAAACTCATATGCACCCAGTGTCCTATGCCATGAGCCGTGTTGCAAGGAACATACTCAGTAATGATATAAAGTGCTTGGTTCATAGGACTTATAGAAAATACTGCTGTTATTCTTTTTTTAATATACTTTTATTGTTATTTATTTTTTGTGTAGAACTGGGGTATAGGCTACAGGTACAGGGGGTGAGAGAACTCACCAGAGACAGAGTGGGGAGCAGGAGATGTGGTTTTACTGAAATACACAGCTAAGGGAGCAGAGGGCAAGACGAGAGAGGTCTGCTGTGCCACGTTTGGCTTAGCTCTCTGACTGGGGATCAAATTCAGGCCACAGAAATGATAGTGCTGAAGACTTAACCCCTAGGCCACCAGGAACCCCTGCTGTTATTCTTAACTATAGTAGTAACAGTAGTGATATATTTTGAGAATTTTACTGAGTTCTTATAGGGTCAGAGAACTATCAGGTCTCTCCACCCTCCCGCCACTGGCCTAGGAAGGCATGCGCAAGTGGACACACCTGAGTTTGGACACAGGCTTATATGGGCGGTGTCATGAGGATGCCAGTACCAACCAACAAGCAGGGAGAGTACCAACCAGCAGCAGCAGCAGCGGGAGAAAGAAAAGCAGAAGAAGACGAGAACAGGGCAGCCAAGGGTGAGATGTACCGGGGGCTGGGAGGCCTGTCAGCCTCCCGGCCCCCCCGGCATCCCTGCCTGCCATGTACCTGGCCACCTCTAATAATAAAACCATAAAAGTCACCAAGGGCTCCAAGACTCCTACCTTTAACCCCACCGCCCCCCCATCTGCTAGAACCATCAAGAACTTGCTCTGTGACGCCTTCTTGCCACTACAGTCCTATTAGCAGTTCTCAGAACTAAAGAACTTCATCATTATTAGCAGTGCTAGAGGAAATTAGCCCAGAAACGTGAGCTACATGGGAAATGCTTTTTTTTTTTTTTACATCTCCCACATCTGCCTTTAAGAGTCTTTCAGAAGTCCCGCCCCCTTCCTATAATTCATTTTATTTGGGCATCAAATTATTCTTCCTTGAAGCATCATGGCACATAACTCATGTAGTTCAAAACCTTCTTTCAGGTGCCTCCCTGATGGCGCAAGGGGTTAAGCTGTGGTACTATGAAGGTATCTGCAGTCACTGCAGCACGAGTTCGATCCCTGGCCAGGGAGCTGACCCACATGGCACAGCAGACCACTCCCATCTAGCCCATTGCTCCCCTCAGCAGTGTATTTCAGTCAATCTGCCTGTTCTGTTCCCCACTCTGTCTCTGGTGAATCCTCTCACATCCCACACCTCCAGCCAACACCCCAAATCTTGTATGCATAAATAAATAAATATTAAAAAAAAAAAGAAACTGCCCCTAAAGTTATTCATCAATGAATATACTTAGTAATCAGTTAATTCTGTCTAACTATGTTCTGGTTCATTGTGTTCTCAGCATCTAGCACAGTGTCCTGGGTCTAGACAATATCCAAGATGTCTGTTAATTATAATAAATTGTTGCCACAACTAAAATTAGCTGCTCCCCAAAGTTATAAATTAATATACAAAATTCAAACCCACACACATCATTCTGAACCAAAAATCTTAAGGAATCAAATCACTTCAACAACAGACAGCAAGGGCCACTGAGATACACAGACACCTAGTTACTTGCAAGAATTGCAATGCTCAAATTCTAGCAAATCAAAGGTAGGACTGCTCATAAGTGTAAGTGAGGGCCAGGCACCGTCTGGTGTTCTTTGCTTGATGGGCCCATAAATCAGGCTTTCATCTCTTCACCTGTAATTTCCGCAAGGAGCAGGGATGAGTCAGTGTGAATTGTTCCAAAGTAGCAAGCTGTGGTTGTTCCATTCTTTAGCGTTCTCCTCTAAAAATAAATCACAAAAACCATGAATCGTGTGTGCCCAGAAAAATCACATGGAAACTATAGATGAAAATAGAAATCTTATTTTTAATTTTAAAATGTTTTTATTTAAAGTTATGCCATCTTGACATGAGATACAGTTAAGGTAAATGGCAAACCTATTTATATCCTCAGAAGTGTTTCCCGGAGAAGTGGATACTTTTATTTCCTAGATTCACATAGTTCTGTGTTACAGAACTCATAAAAAGTGATGTTAATTAATCCTTATTTTTAGAATTATTTAAGGATATCCAAACTTTATTGCACCTGGGCAAAATAAATGAGATCTTTCTATCTCTTACAAGGTAAAATTAGTTGGCAAGGCTTATAATTCAACCTGGCTGACTGGTCTCATATATCTGCCTTCCTTCCTTAGAAAATCGCTACTAAAACAATAGTAAAGAAACAAAATCTATTAACCCACAAGAAGAACATGAGAGGAGATAAGAGCAGAGGAAACATTTCTACATCTTCTTGGATGAGAACTTGGAATCAGCCGAAAAAAGAGAAACAAGTGGTTAACAAGGAATTGACTGAAAGTCTGTGTACAGATAGTTAAACCTTGGTTGGATCCTTTACCTCCCTGTTGAAATCAACCAACTACATGCTCCTTGAAGGAGAGGGCCAACCTTTGTAGAAATAAAATAACATTTTGAGGGTATAAACTAAAAGGACAAGGTAAGGCATAGACTGAAAAGAAAAAAAAATTAACGGCTCTCTGGTGCCCTTACCCATCTTGCCCAGAATGTCACATGTGCTATACCCACCACTGCTGGCAAGACTGAAGCATCTAGAAGATGAACAGCTCTAGAAAAATGATTATTTCATAGTGACACTTGGGATCCACTGAAAAGGCTGTCCCCTGCCTCACTGTTCGTCTTTAATACTGTTCACTAGCTAATAAGTCCAACCCTGACCCAGAGCTTCCAGTCAACATCTTAGAGCAACAGTCACCAATATGAATGTACATGCAAGGTTTGACAGACCCTGGAGGAAAGCTATCAAGTAGAGGAAAAGAGAAAACTCTGAAGAAAATCTTCAGAATCTCTGAAGGGAGCTTGACTTAAAACATAACGCTATGATTATCCAGTGATTCTACTGCTAGGAATCTACCCAAAGGACACAAAAACACTAATTTGAAAGGAAACCTGCACTTGTGTGTACTTTACAATAGCCACAATATGGAAATAACACAAATGCCCCAAAATAGATGAATGGATCAAAATTGTTGTTTATTTACACAATGGAATACCACTCAGTGATCAAAAAAGACAAACTCATGCCATTTGCAACAGCTTGATAATCTATATTATAACACAGTATCTATATATTAAGTATTGGGATTTTTTTTATCAGTATGGGGAAAGATATACTTTACCTTAACAAAGGTATTGGTTTTATTTTTAAAATCATACAAACAGTGTAAATACAGAATTGATTTTCATTTCTGGGTTGGTTGCTAGAAACTTTAAGCCAATTTTGCAGCAAACTAACAAGCACGTGAACGCCTAGTACAAACATTCACCTTTCAGTTTTATTTTAGTTTTCCTTCCCCTTTTGTTCCTTTGCTATGAGTTCCTGACTCATTTTCTTCTGCTGTATACTATGTAATTTTAAGAAATATCAGACTCTTTTTAGAATAATAAGAGATATAAATAAATAGAAAGGTTTGATGTAGTTAACACAATGTACCAGCAGCCTCATACACAGCTTTAGTCCTCAGTTTTTCTGGTGTCATGTGGATGCATGCTAAATATGTAACATCCACAATTACACTGAATTTATAATTGAGGCAAATGAATAAATGTTAGCACTTGTTTTTACTCTTCAAGGCTAAATGATGAAAGACCACTGAAACTGACAGAATGGCTAGGTCTCACTTTTATTCTTGTTACATTGCCACCACCACACAGCCAGCACCTTGGGGGAAAACCCACCAACAAGGCCAACTGCAACTAAGTATGTTGAATGACAAGAGGAAGCAGACAGATAAAATATTTTCAGCTTTAAATTCTTAACTACAGAAAGTTGTTTCTGGTTGCTGAGTGGATTGGGCATAGGTTTGGTATAGAAAGAATTTATTTTCTTGAAAGAGTGGAAAAGGACATTTTCAGAGTTTTATTGATAATATATAATTGGCACAAACCATAGGCAAAGTTCCCAACTCTACTATATCCATAGCTCCCTCTTGTGGTGCTCATGCTCTTCACAGTTCCACGTGTCCTGCAATATGGGTCAATCTACTGTCCTTCCCTGTAAAGTTACCAAAACAATGTGATATCCTTCCGATTGGAATTTGGAATTTTAATTGTAAAATTTCCTAGATAGTTTTTCAAGAAAACAGATATTTTACCATCTGTCAAGCACTCTTCTAACAACCTCACAAATATTTGCTAAATTATCATAACAATCCTATGAAGTTGATATATCCGCTGTTTTTTTTTTTTAATAGATGGGTAACATGCATTAAGGAACTTTCCCTAGGGTTTGCATATATTCCATATCATCCCAGAACAGCAGATGAATTGACAGAAGTAGGAGAATACATATTGCATTGAACTGACATTCAGTAGAGTAAAACACAAGAAGTAAAAGAAAGAGTAATAGAGTCTCACTTTGCTAGCAGCAAACTATGCTAGATGAGGTGGTTACAAACTCAAGGGGTTGGAAAGAAATTAAAAAAAAAGTCTCTGTGATCCATCCTTACCTTAACTGCCTATATTTTATAGTTTAAATCTGCCCAAAGAAATAGATGTTCCTATAGATGACAGGACATAAGATGACCAACACTGGCATGCAGGATACTTACAACAGCTCTTGTATATACTTCTTCTGCGAAGTCGGTGCTCTTAAACCTGAGTTCCGTGGGAAACGTGTACTTGTTCAGCCACTCCAGAAGTGGCAGATCCACATTACTCCCAGCAAAAAAATATTGAGGAGCATGGATGTGAGTATCAACCAGTCCAGGCATGAAGAACTCACTGGAAATTAAATAAGAGGAAAATAATTTAATAGCATTAAATTTGTCATATCTTTAAATCATGTTTTCTCTCTTGACAGTGATTTAATTGTTCACCCCACACAGGTTTAGAGCTGATGCAATCAGATGACTGTAACTTCTATTATTTAGAGATCAGGAAATAAATACAAATATAGCTCTACTGGAAAGATATAGGTCCTAAGTTGGAACGGCTGGTGTGAAGCTAACCTAAGATGCTGAAAGCACAGCACTGAGAAGCAGCAAAGTGGTTGTTGCCCAAGAAATGAGTGAAGCCCTGATAGGAATTTGTAGTTTGAATTATTCAATTAGATTATTTTCCTCAAGTATTTACTATGTTTAAGGTACTCTACTATGTCTTGTGTGAAGTCCAAAGAGAAGTTAAACATTTTTATCCTCAGAGATTATTATTTAATTGAGATTAGGTGTGAGGAGTGTGTGTGTGTGTGTGTGTGTATGTGTATGATAGAGACAGAGACAGAGACAGAGACAGATTGAGGAAAAGAGGGGGTAGATCTGGTCAAATCAAGAAAGGTTTCAACAATCAAACTGACTCCTATTAATTTACCTAAGTGAAATGAAACATGTTTAAAAAAGAATTGTAAGAAATTATTGCTGAAGCTATATTCATACTAATCTCAAATAAAAACAAATAAAATATTCATTTGATAAGCTATGGATTATTGATACAATGAATACTACTTGGCAACAAAAAAGAAATAAAGTCCTGATAAACACAACAATGTGGATGAATCTCAAAAACATAGGGTTCAGTGGAAGAATCCAGACAAACAAAATTCATATGAATTATTCCATTTATATAATATTCAAAAACAGGTGAAAGTAACTTATGTGATAGAAATCAGACAGTGGCTGCCTATGAGGGTCTAGAGAGTACCTTGAAAAGGAGGGGGTACAAGGGAACTTTCTTGTTTGATAAGAATGTTTTATATCTTGATTGGTATATTGGGTTTATAGGGGTGTGTGTGTGTACATTTATTAAATTATATACCTTAGATTTGTGTATTTTACTATATAAAATGTTTTCTAACAAATAATAACAAGTGTTTTTAGTAGAATTATAAATACTTAGTGTATTTGTCATTTGTAGCCAAAAGGAAGGGGATCATGAGGATATTAGTTTCTTTGTTTTTATTTACTTTGGCAGCACTATGACATATCGATCAGAAAGATGTATCTGGTGTGAAGGGCATGTGTTGAGATACTCCTTCTACTTTCCAACCATGAGATTTCTGAATACAAATTTTGGTGACAGGAACAAACAGGGCAAAGATGAATACAAAATAAAGACCATTTATTAGCTCTAGGGAACACAGGAAAGGAACAAGCCGCAGTGGAATTTTGAGCATGTAAGTCAAAAATATGAGAATTTAGCAGGAAAGTCCCTTTCAAGGGAGGGCTAATGTCACAGGAAGCCTGGAGTCAAAGTGTTCATAAAAGCAATTGGAAACATGAACTATGATGAGAGTTAAAGATGGGATCTGGATCTTAGCATGTCTCTGATAGGTAACCCTAAAAGTTGGGGGTGCCAGATGTCTCTGTGAATAAAGAAAAACTAAACCTTGAGCAGTGACCTCCACTTAGGGAGTAAAACTGGGGAAGGTCTAGACAGTGTCATTGTCGGGAGACTTGGGACATACAGGGGACACAGGGTAGAGGGTTTGAGGACAACAATGTAGGGAGGGTTTTACAAAGGAAGGCAGGAGTAATCAGTGCCAGAAACTCTAAGAGTCGAGGTTCAATGAAAGATCTCTAAAGGACCCTGAGAGCTCTCAATTTAAGACAACAGTTGGGGAGACACCCAAGTTCACATGGACTCAGTGCTTCATTATGTAATACTGAGTCTCTAGTACATTTTAGTTACTATCCTAGGCGCTGCTGAGGAGTCATGAACATGAAAGACAGGGGGTAGAGAAAGCCCTGAGTAGACCCAGAGCACCCTTTGACCTTATTTGGCAGTGAAAGTAGAAAAGAAACAGAAAGTGAAAGTCACTTTAATTTTCCATGGAGGAGAATCCCCAGCATGTTCTTAAAGTAGCAGAGGTGAAAGACGTTAAGGAGATAATTGAGGGTATGAAGTTTTCATAGAGAACAGAAGAGCAAAGATTACTCGCATCTGACGTGTAACTTTTCTCCAGAAAAGCTAGCCCTCCTTCCTAGAAAAGAGGAGGCATATGAAATGCTCATTAACAGAAACAGTCATATAATTAAGGTTATAGTCCAGGATTTATTACAGAATGTGGACTGTGTAAGCTGCATATGAGATTAGAGGTCAGTGTGCCCCATAACTCATTTTTACTGACAGTGAAATGGAACTCAGGAAATTAGCCGAATTTTCACACATGCAATTCACTAGTGGCCCAGCCAGGATTTAAAAAAAAAAAAAAAGATTTATTTATTTATGCACACAGAACTGGGGTACAGACCAGAGGCATGGGGGTGAGAGGATTCACCAGAGATAGGCAGATCGACTGAAATACACTGCTGAAGGGAGCAGCAGGTAAGGCAGGAGAGGTCTGCTGCGCTATGTGATCCCAGGCCAGCAGCAGGGATCGAACTCATGCTGAAGTGGCTGTGGTCTGCTTCATAGTGCATTGCTTAACCCATTGCACCACCAGGGAGGCCCTTAGCCAGGATTAGAACTGAGTTCTTCTCTCAAGACTTCACTCTCAGCTAGGGTATAGCCATCAAAAGTCAAGCTGCAGATACTGCAGAAATGGGTTTAGAAGCAGAAGAAGGTGAAAAAGCTCTCCTTTCCCCTGCTTTTCAGCTTTCTTCTTTTGCCTTAGAAAACTTCAACTTTCCGCCAAAGAAACCCCATCCTGTTCATATTCCAAGCCTGCAGGGTACAGCATCTCAGGAAGAACAGTATGTCCATAGACACACTTATTAAACACCCACCCACCTTTTAACTAAATGGACAACGTTAATAAAAGCTCTACCATCAAAACACATGACTAATACAAAGGCCTGTGTTGCTCAGTCTGTCAGCAAGCCTTGTCAACCCCCATCAACCGGCCCTGAAAAAGATAGGATGGTAAGGGCTTTTCCCTCCCCACCACTCTGGCCCTGTCAATCTGTCTGTGGTGCGTGATCTCCCAATCTGATTTACTCCTACCTAATTACTGCTCAGAGGGCACCAGTTGTAAATTTCATCTTCTAAAAAATTTACATCATGCTGAGATAGACCTGGAGAAATACTAAGTCTGTTAAACAGACTGTCAGAAATAGCATGCTCTGTGATATTTTAAACCTGACTTAGAAAATTTAACTGCATCTAAATATGATTTAGAAAATTTTTCTTCAAATGCATTTTAAATATGACTTTCTCCAAATGCTTAAACCTTCCACCAAAATCTACATTGTATCTTGCACCTAACCACTTCCCCATGCTAGTGCTAACAGGTCCCTTGGAATCCCTTGGATGGATTTAACTTGAAAAGCAGCTTCCACCCAACATTCTACCCTCCTCTCACCCCCTTCCAAACCTCTTAACCCCCCTTCACAAAGGCACACAAGCAGGTGACTATAAATGTTAGCTGTTCCTCAATATCTGTTCTCATAAAAGCCTACAAAGACAAAGCAGACATAATAGAAGTAATTGGAATTATCTCCATGCCCTTTGGATTGATCTACAGATATAAATGTGCCCATTGCCAATATGCTTTCATGTATATATGTAAAAAAAACAGCAGGGAGAGGGAAGGAAGCTAGAGCTAGGAGCATAAATGCAAATTCAACCTTATAACCAGTCACTCCCTCTCTGGACTGTGGCTAGCCCTTCTGACTAAGAGCCTAGGGGTGATGTAGGTTGCAAATCTGCTGCAGTGGACAGAGTGTCCATGATCACCTGGACATTTCTTTTGCTAACAGCCTAGGAGACAAGCTTACAGAAGGAAGTACCTTGCTTTACACCTAACAGTCTCAAAGCTGCAGTGAAGGTTCAAGCTAGGGAATCACACTCTTAGTTCAGTCTCTTAGTTCTTACTACAATACTGTAAAATCAAGTAATAAAAGTAATACAAACAGTTTTTAGAATGAAAATGATTTTTTTTTTACTTTCAAAACATACTGGGGCTGAAACTAGATAAAGTTTTTCAATATAAAAAAAAGTATTGCCATTTCTACAAGACATGTCAACTAGACTATGAAAAGTGGGCAAACACAGGAAACAAACATACCTCGTACAATTATCAAAAATTGTGACACAGGTCTCTCTGGTGGCCTAGGAGTAAGTCTCAGCACTATCACTGCTAGGACGTCAGTTCAATCCCCTGCCAAGGAGTTAACTCATATATGGTGCAACAGACCTCTCCTGTCTCACTGGCTGTTCCCCTTAGCAGTGTATTCAGTAGATCTGTCTGTTCTGCTCTCCACTCTGTCTCTGGTGAATCCTCTCACCCCTGAACCTCTGGCCTACCCCCGTTCTTCTACAAAAATAAATAAAATCCTAAAACAAAATTGTGACAAGCAGTTGGAACATTAAATCACAGCTCAAGCACACTTTGGAGACAGGACTTTAACCATGCCGTCAGGAATTGGTTCCAAATTCCCCTTTGCTCCCCTGACTACAGTTTATCTCTATCACACTCCCTGTTTACCTCCTTCACTGTCCTGGCTACTTATCTGTATACTTGTCTATGCTCTGCATTCCCCTAGGCTGAAAGCCCTTGCAGGTTCACCTCCAGATCCTAGTTCTTGAACAAAGGAAAGAAATAAAGCATGACAGCTCTAGTTCTCGAAGTTTCCATCCTTCAACTTTCTGTTCTTATGTACCTTCTCCTTCCCTCCTCACATCTTATTATCATTAATAATATGAAAAATAACAATAGTAATAATGTAATATCCCTTCTGTCTCTCAAGGCAGATTTTCTGTCATTTGAAACTAGTCAGTGGTGTCTTGCAAAAGGGGAGAAGTTGGTTATGACTTACTGGTGGTTCAGTTCTCGTATCTCACATGGTTTGAAGCACCATTCTTTGGCCAGCTTTTCTTGTTGAGAAGCTTCTTCTAAAAACACTATCTTTAAAAGAAAGAAAGAAAAGAATCACAAATTAATGAAACATAGTAATTTGCTATTATTAAATACCTTCATCTTTTTAAAAGTGACTATATTTTGGTTCATTTTAAAAACTATTTCTTACTAAGTGGGATTGAGTTTAGAGGCAAAAGGACAGGGATTTACCTTTGGTTGCCCAAAGAAGTAGACCATATAAAATGTCTTCTTTTCTGCCACTCTATAGATACAAGTAAGACATCAAATTTCTAATTTGAAGATACAGGGTATGAAAAATGGCTAATCAATATCTATTTTACCCACACTTGGAAATGATTAAAGGAAACAATTATTTACAGAGAGTATATCTCACTGCAGCTTTTTCATAGACTGTTAGAGAAAACCCAAGTCCAGAGTACAGTAGAATATCTTGGGGCAATTTTATTAACACTGAATATAACTGTGCATAATAATTGCCCAACAATTAAATCTTAGCATGAACTATGTTGATGCTCTGCTTTAAAGAATTCTCCTCTATTCTTCTAATACTGTGTTCAAGACACTAACAGTGTGATTTCTTGCACCAAGGACTTGTGAGTTCTGAATCCCGTGGGCAATAGCTGGGAAACCTGGGATAGGTCTCTTAATCTCTATCAGTGAAATCTCCCCATCAGCAAACTGGGCATAACACCAGCACATACCTCACAGGGCTATTTGGGGGATTATATATCATTTGAGTGAAGAATGTGGCAAATCTTGGAACACGTTAAATGCTAAATATTTTATATATACTCTTGACTCTTAAGTACAGTTTGATTGCTTCCTCTATAAAAATGGATCGCAAAGCAAGAAATGTTGAGGCAAATGAAATCTATGTGCATAAAACATCTTGTTTTATTTTTAAGTGCAATATTGTGAAAATAAATACTGCATGGAACATGATATACTGAAAAGAAAAACTTAGTAGAGTGAATGCATCTAATTTTTAGAAGCAAGACAATATACTGTAGGAAAAAATAATATGCAGAACTGAAAATAAAACAAATATTGACTGTTTTATTCATTGTTATATACTTTTTTCCAAAAATTGGAATTTTTATCAGAAGAGAAGAGGGAAATGTAATTCCTACAAATATGGAAAAGTGATTTGATGGTTCTAAAAATGTACTCAAATCAATAAATCTCAAGAGCAGGTATAAAATTAAACAAAAATGAAACAATTTATCAATATCTCAGATACTTATTTACTATCAAAGTCACAAATAAACAAATAAATAAATTATATGTAAAGAATTTACATTCACACATTTGATAATGTATTTGAAATAAATGTTTTTTGAGGAAAATAAAAATCATCAAGATTTAATCTGGAGAGGTAGGAAAATCCAGTAAGGCAATAATTCTAGAAGTAACTAAAGAAAGCAACACTTTAGTGAAGTTCACGCTTCAGAACTGTGCCATCAAACAGAAATATAATGCCCATCACAAAAGCAAGATGGCCACCTATTTCTGTAAACTCATTTGCAGCGATTTTTTTCATGAACAAACGAAGTTCATTAGCTTCGATTATGGCCACATCTTTGACCTGTTCTTGACCTGTAACTACTCCACTTCCCAAACCACTGAACAAATTTGACTACAATTCACTGTTTTTCCTGTTTACCAGTCTAGCTACCCCACCCAATCTTCTACCTTAAAAAAGCTCTGTCTTTACTTTCCCCCCAGCCCATCAATCATCTTCTTTCACCATTTTCCTTGTTCAGGCAAGATTCTTATATATACTAGTTCTTATTTCTTATGTCTTTTACTTAACATATTTGGTAAAAATACAATTCTGACTGAACCCAAATCTCCCTTTCTCTGAGCTTCACCTGAGGAGCTAAGTAGCATTGGAGCAAAGCTCAAAACATGAGAGGTGGAATAGCCATAACCATCGAGCTCAAATGTGTTCCTACTAATGCCTGAGGTTGGCCCCCCAACAAACTTTATAGCACTGTGGTTGTAACTGCCAATAAAGCTGACATACACCCTAGTTGCTTTACTGATGACAGGTCATTCTAAATATTTTTGGTAATAGAGTACTATTTCATTTTTATCAAATAATTCATATTTCAGAGAATTGAGAAATGTTGTGGTAACAAAACTCTTTCCATTCCCATCTACTTGGTTTACATGAACTGTTTCTCAGCATTTACACCTATAAAAATGGAAAATAAGAAAAAATTAATGCTGCCCTTACTCTCATTCTAGCAACAAGCTACATGTATCCATATGTATATTATCTAACCAGAGGGAAAATAAACCTTTTATTTTATATTAGACAAATTTCCTCTCAAAAGGTATGATATACATTTTTTAAAATTTTCTTATGGTCACAGGAAATTTTAAACATTTAAATTAATTCATAGAAATTTTATTGGAATGGTTGATTAATAAAAGACTTTTCTATTCTTTATGCTTAAAAGATAGTACGAACTTAAAAATCTTGCATTAGCACAAATTCTGTAAGTGAAGTAGAATAAATTAAATCAAGAAGAAAATGAGATTATCTAACATTTCAAATCATTAAAGAGGAGTTAGTGCATGATTTTTAAAGAATAAAATCAATAAAATTTAAGTGGATGTCAAGTCAGAATATTTTGATTTCATCAGATAAATTTTCAGTAACATTGAAGCTTAATTTAGTAACCAGATTTTACAATTTGCCAGAAACTTTGGGCTTTAGATATATTTTTAAATAATAAAGAATATGCATATCAAGTTTTAAAAGTACAAAAGCAAATAAACATTTTCAGAAGTCTTTGTAGGAGCACATCAGTACAAAAATGTGAAGAACATTTCCCTTAGTCAACTCACTTCCTAGGACACCACAATGATTTCAGACCTATCCTCTTTCAACGTTCTTACTGGATTTACCCCCCAAAATGTACATTTTGTAACATGTGCAATAGTGGAAAATTGCAAACAGTTTCAAAATCAGTCAGTAAGGGACTGGTAAAAACAACTAAACACTGTAGCAATTAAAAGTGTTCATGATGAGATACACAAAAGAAATAATACTTGATACAATTTTAATTTTTTTAAACTGTAAGTTACTAGATAACAGGTATGCTATGATCCTTTTTTTAAAAAAAAAAAAAAAGAATATGGCATACGTGTTTGTGTGTGTAGGGAGGTAATGTTAGTGGTGTGTTTATTTTTTACAATGATTATTATCTCTTCATGGTGGATTTTGTGGGTATTTTTTCACTTTCTTCTCCCACTTTTTCAGTTCAAATGTGCTAAAATGTATTTTCTTCTAATAAAAATGAAAAGTTAATTCCATTTAAAATGTATGTGAAAATGGAAAGAAAAAAATATGTAATCTGTATTCAGATAACCTATGATTAGGGAGGTAAGACACATAGATGAATAGTGAATGGGACAGGAAGGCATGAGGACCTCACACAATGAACCCCAGGGGTTTAGATGGAGAGACAATGGGCACAGTTAGAGAAGATTAAGAAAAGACAGAACTCTAACATAATGTGTAGAAGATAATGACAGAAGAAGCAAAAAGTAAAAAAGCTATACAATATGTTAAACAGTAAACTTTAAAATAACATTGGGACACTGGGCTAGAGAGAACTTTAACTCACAAATCAAGTATTCAGTAGATAATTTTCTTGCTCTTATTTATGTATTCGCTCAACAATTGTTATCTGAGTGTCCCCTCTCCTTCCTACCCCATATGAGAAGCACTATTTTAGGGAAAAATAAACCCATAGATGAATATAAGATATACTTTAATGATAAGTACTATGATGAAAAATAAAGCAAGGCATATGGATTAGGTAAAATCCACATTTTACCTAATGTTTGAGTACAGATTTGCATGAAGGGAGGAGGTAAACCACTTGCTTATTTAGGCAAGAGGCAGAGGACAAGAGCCCTAATGTGCACATTAAATTAAATTTAAATAATACGCTTGTCATGTTTTGAAACACTAGGGAAGCCAGTGGGGATACTACAAGAACTAGAAGATTAATAGGAAATCAAATCTAGCCAGGGTTTTGTAGGTCATGGTTCAGTTTTGAGATTTATTTTTAGGAAATTTCTGAAAATATTTTGGGAGACAACAGTGGTGAAACTACAAAATATTTTATTCTGTGGTTACCTGGGCGTATGTGCACAGTCATTCACTTACCAATCACTCACCACCTAATGAGTACTATTTATTGCGGCCTACCACCTTCTTCACAGGCTAGAATCTCGTAAGACCCAACTTCATGAAATTATAAATTCATAGATGGTGCCAACTAGCAGGAACCTTCTCATCTGACCCCTTGTTTTCCAGATGAAGAAATAACATCCCTTCTGCTAAGCAAACAATTCCAATTGCTTTCTTACTGAGACTGGGACTATATAGGATGAGCAATAATGAAAATGTCAGGAATATCAAAGCCAAAAGCAAATGAGTAATGACTGTCAGCTAATGAAAAAATATCTCCACAAGACAGAGGATTCAAACACCAGATGGTGAATTTGGGCAAGAGGCTTGTTGTTATGGAACAGAGAAAAACTGCTCTTTGGGCCGTTGTGAAATAGCTCTGCCATCAAAACAGAATCATGACCCATTACCCAAAATCCACAATTAGGTACCGACTGAGAGACAAAACCAGATAAAAATATGAAGCCTCAAAGATTTTGGAACTTCCTGAAAATACTAATATTAGCCCCTGGACAGATAGATGGATTAGATAAAGTGTGGAGTGTGATGGTCAGAGAAGAAAACTGGACAGAAGAAAATTGTCATATTCATTCAATTCACAGCAAACAGATTAAATGGAAAAGAAAGATGGGAAGTACTTAAAAAAAAACAAACAAAAAACTGTCAGCCCATGAAGGTAGAACTGAGTGAATTCATGTTGCAGAGGCTCCAAGTGGAAGTGTGAGGGACTTAGATCCTCACATCTTTTATTCTCATTTTCTGGATGAGGAAATAAACAAGATTACAAGACTTATTCAAGGTTGCAGGGCAGGAGTGTTGTCTGAACTGGATCCCTCTTCCCAGAGATTCCTCCAGACTCCTATGACTTCTTTAATCATAGAAACTAAGAGTCAGCAAAGTTTCTATAAAGGATCCTGTAGCAAATATTTTACATTTTACAGGCCACATTGTCTCTGAGGCACTCCTCTCAACCCTGACATTGCAGAGTAAAAGCAGCCATAAACAATCTATAAACAAATGAGCATAGCTATTTTCCAATAAATCTTCATTTCCCTAAAATAAAATTTGTCTTTTATGTAATTTTCATTATCATGAAATATTCTGGGTTTTGGTTTTTTTTTTTTTGACCACTTAAAAATGTGAAAACCGGGCCCTCCCTGGTGGTGCAATGGGTTAAGCAACACTATGAGGCAAACCGCAGCCACTGCAGCACGAGTTCGATCCCTGCCGCTGGCCAGGGAGGGGACCCACATGGCACAGCAGACCACTCCTGCTCACCCACTGCTCCCCTCAGCAGTGTATTTAAATGAATCTGCCTGTCCTATTCCCCACTCTGTCTCTGGTGGATCCTCTCACCCCCTACACCTCTGGCCTGTACCCCAGTTCTTATATGCATAAATAAGTCTTTAAAAATTTTTTTTTTAAAAAAAGTGAAAACCACAGTAAATCTCTGGTTACACAACACTAGGCAGATGGCAAGAACTCATCGATGAGCTACACTTTGTTTTTCCTTTTTCTTTAAGATTTATTTATTTATATGTAGAAGAACTAGGGTGTAGGCCAGAGGTGTGAGTGGTAAGACTCATCAGAAACAGAGTGGGGAGCAGAATAGGTGTATCTACTGAAACACACTGCTGAGGGGAGCAGCAGGTGAGACAGGAGAGGTCTGCTGCGTCATGTGGGCCAGCTCCCTGACCAGGGATGGAACTCAGGCTGCAGCCAATGGTGATCGTGCTGACACTTACCCCCTAGACCACCAGGGAAGCCCTGGGCCACACTTTATCAACCTTTGATGCTTCCAAAATGTGCACATGGAATTAAGATTGTATAATTTGAAAATCATCCTAGTGGCTTACACTAGCATTTCCAGGATGCTTTACCTTAACTTATAATTGGTGTTAATTGATAATTTTAAACAATTTTTCCTTTAACTTCAGGGCCTGATAAAATACTCTTAGAAAAGATTCTGCCTGCCTTACAAAGTTCCATTTGCCTGTAGAAAACATAGACCTCTGGGTAGATTAAAAAAAAAAAAAAAAAAACTTTAGTAATTCTTCTGATCGCTAGAGAAGATATCACTAATACTCACTGGTAGTTAGGATTTTTTACTAAAAAATAAAGCAGTATGTCCCAAAATGATGGAATATCTAATAATAATAATAATAATGAGATTTAAATGTTTTTACTGTGTTCCAGATACTGTCTTCCACACTTCAAATTTATTAACCCACTGAAACCTTAAAAGAACCTTATAAGGTAGGTACAATTACTTGCCCCATTTTACAAATGAGAAAACTGAGGCACAGGGATGTTAAATACCTTATCTGAGATTAATTACACAGCTGATAGGTGGTAAGGCCAGTTCTGAATCACTGTCAACCTCCAGAATGAGGGCTATTCAATACTATGCTATACATTTTATAAAATAGTCTTTCATACAAAGATAAAGAAAACATCCCAACCCCTCCCTTTCTTCTTTATATTTTTCCTTTCTTTCCTATAATTCAGTCCACATAATGATCCTGGTGGAGTCAGGAATGCAGAGGCATTTAGGACTAAAGATATGGTCAAGGCTGGGCAGGCTAAAAGGGCTAAGAAATGGGCTGGGAAGGTAGAGGTGTCATATGGCAGGGAGAGGGGCACCTCAGAACCCCCAAACCTGCTCTTTCTAAATGGGTTTTGCTATCTGTTGTATTAAGATAAACATATAAGGCTTTTAATGGAAAGAACTTTAATATAATTAGGGAATAATACAGAAAAGACAAAGAATATAGTTACTAAATCAAGCATTTAAAGTTATCCATTTCTCATGGATGGAACTAGAAGGAATTATACTCAGTGAAACAAATCAGAAGGCAAGAGAAAAATATCGGATGGCTTCACTATTAGGAAGAATGAAAGAACAACAACAACAATAAAGAATAAGCTCAAGGAATTGGGCAATTATAACCAAAAGTAAACAAAAAACTTAATAAGACCAAAAAGCCGGGATAAACCAAAGGGACCATGGCGGGGGAGGGGAAGGGGGGAGGACAAAGACGGGGAAGAGGCCAGAGGGTGCACAAGGGACTGAGGTGATGGTGCACGGGTGAAATGGTGGTGGGTACTCCCTGGGGACTACAAATGATGTCAAATATAACTAATAAAAAATAAATTAAAAAAAAAAAGTTATCCATTTCTTTGGGGGCAAAAGTTTAGCTATATAGGCTTGGCCTAAAGTAAGGCCCAAAAGTTTGCCACAAGTTTAAAGGCTCTTTTAGTGGAGACCCACAGAAAATGGTTAGAAAGAGTTAGATAAATTTGGGAGGAAAAGAGCAAACTTAAAATTAAGATAAAAGCTGTTATTATTAAGTTTTCCATGGATTTTTTTTACCATATTTGTTTCGACCAGTTCAAGACTAAAAAGCAAGCACAATTTTTCACGTCTCTCTGCTCCATGTGCCTCCTCCACGTCTCCGTGCTGCTCTCCATCCTGCTTCCTTCTTCCTGCCTTTTTTCTGTCCTCCTCTCCTATCCTGCATTTTCTTATCCCTACTTAGCTCCACTCTACTTAGGGCAGGACCAGGATCCTAAAACTTCCCCTTTTCCTGGAAACCACTGTTACAGAGGTAGGGTGAGTGGACAGTGGGATAACTGAACAGACAGCCACCAGGGTCAGGAGACTGGTTCTTATGGGCATGATAAACAAATGCATAAATATGTTGTGGATGACAGCCAGGTTTCGCAGAAGGGAGTTATAATATGGGAAGGGGAAAGGGTAGAAGGAACAGGAGGTACTGCTATCAAATCATGGATATGGATATATATATACATTATATAATGTGTGTATATATGTCTCTATATAGCCATATATAATAATTTATTTTGATGTCAAATTTATTATGATATATATATTAAAATATTTTATGTGTAGATATAGATCATCAGTGCTCTATTGCTCAGTTCTTGGTTTTCTATACCATTGATTTATATACCATTCTTTACCAGGAGAATAACCCCAGAGCTTGAGCAAAGAAATTACAAGATAAATCTGAAATAAAATTTTGGATCAAAATATAAGAAAAAACTAAAAATATAGTTGTAAAGTGGTAAAAACAAAACACAGGTAGCATCTTGAGAAAGTTCCTGTGAGCCAATTATAGGCCAATTTGATAGCAAAATAAATGGTAACTATAATGAATAAAACAGGACTCT
The DNA here is from genome assembly GCA_019455555.1 of Galemys pyrenaicus. Classification (NCBI taxonomy): domain Eukaryota; kingdom Metazoa; phylum Chordata; class Mammalia; order Eulipotyphla; family Talpidae; genus Galemys; species Galemys pyrenaicus. The sequence continues at coordinate 2,261,036 of JAGFMF010011780.1, forward strand.
ATGAGTCCACACAAATAAATGAATGAATGTATGAAAGAATGAATAAGGGAGAGTTCTTTCTTATGGTAGAGTACCAACTAATATATGTGGAAAGGATGACAGAATTAGAAAATGAACATTCGGCAACCATCATTATAATAAATGATGCATGTAAAAATAACCAGTGAATGTTAAAACTAGTGGGTGAAAATTTGTTGAGGAGCAGGTTATTCATATCACTTCAAAATAACTCCCCACAACATTTATCTTACAGAAAAAAATAGTAGCTTTTACATTTAAGGACTTAGTGCTATCTTAGCCAAGGGATCAAGGTTAACATCAAGATCCAAAATCATGTGATCCCTAATATGATATACTGACAAGAACACAGGATCAATTCTGTGATATTCCCAACAAACACTGCATGATATCAGTGTACTCATGAGGAAACATTAGGAATGAGGAAATATATTAATTATTTATTCATGTATTTATCTGTCCCGTATTCTTGAAAATTATTTTCCAGGATATGAAAGACCTAAGACCTATCCCAAATGGAAAGCAGCTAAAGAAACATGACAAGTAAATGCATCTTGGGATTCTGGAGGTACCCTGCACTGAGGTTGGGAAAGGCTCTCAAGGATATTATTGGGTCAAAGGGAAGAGTTTGACTAGATTTATGGGCTCGGTGATAGAATCATATTTATCTTAAATTCCTGGAGGATTGCATGTGGCTCTATAAGATAGCATCATTGAGTTTTTTAGGAAATATACACTGAAGCATTTAGACTGGAACAGCATGTTTATAATTTACTCCCAATTTGTTAAAAAAAAAATAGGTGTGTGTATTTGGCTATGTAAGTCTACATATATACACATGGGGAGTAGAGAGAGTGGAGAGCAATGAAGCAAATGTGGTAAAACATTGACTCTGGGGAACCTGGGTAAAGGTGATATGAGAATTATTTGTACTATTGTTGCACCTTTTTAATAATTTTGTATGATTTAAAAATAAAAAATTTCACAGATGAAAAAAAATCAGAGAAAATAAATTTTTTAAACTGCAACATTTAAATTGTGCATCTGCTTGTGAATTGATATTTAGTAAAGTATAAGGAAAAACAAGGACATAATAAACATAAAATTTAGGATAATGGTTCCCTAAGAGTGAGAAGGGAAGGAAATGGAATGCTGAAGGAATACTTCAGAAATACGCAACGATTTATCATGACTTCATTCATTACACACTACACAGACGTTGTGACTAATCTTTTTCATATGAAAAAATAAATAAGTGAAACAAAAACAAATTATCTGTTCTCAATAAATGTTATTTTTTTAAAAAACATCAAAATCCATATCATTAGAAGTGCTCACCTTGGCAAACTGTGGAGCTCCCAAATGACCAAGAAGAAAAATTACAGAGAGGGTGAAGGTAATGAGAAAACAGAAGGCTGCAGACTAACAATTGTAGCACCCCAATACCAGTGACCATTTCAAATGACGGCATACATAGCCCTTGAATGCACCTGACAGTTCATGAATGACTTTGGGATACAAATTATTGTTTCCTAAATTCAGAATCCCTTGGTGCTTAACTTACTTTGTGGAATAAGGAAACTGGTTAGGTGGGTATATTAATTACCTCCAAGCACTGAGTCAGATTCACCACAAATCTCTGAGTGAAAGTTCACTGACATATTGGAATCCTGCAGTCATTAAACAGGTTAATAATTTCAGCAGCTGCCTAAATAAAGACATCTTTAGAGACTAAATTCTGCAAGTGGGCAACTGAGAATGAATTTAGGAAAAGCAATCTTTTGTGAAAACTGAAAGGTGATATCAACTGACCACAAAGTTTCTCTCTAAAGAGACATGGAGACAGCGAGGCGGAAGAAGTGATAGTGCTGGCTACACAAGCTGATTTGGTCTTTTCCTTTTTACATGAAATCTGCCTTAGAAACCAGTGTAAGTTGAATTAAATGGTTCCCCAAAATTCATACGTTCAAGTCCTCAACTTCCAATACTTTAGAACATGACCCTGTTTAGAGATAAGGTCTTTACAGAGTGTGGACTCTGATCCAATATGACCAATGTCCTTATAAAAGGGGGAAATTTGGACAGAGAGACTCACAGTAGGAAGATCGTACAAAAGCCACTAAGACAGTCATCAACACACCAGAGAGAGAGACCTGGAACAGCACAGATCCTTCCCTCACAGTCCTCATAGAGAACCATCCAGGCCGAAGGTTAGTTCTTGATCTCAGACATCAAAACTCCAGAACTGAGAAAAAAAAATCAAGGTCTGTTGTTTAAGCCATTTCGATTGTGATGCTAGGACAGTTACAACTGTCCTAGTAAATTAATATAAGGCTGGAGAGGAGGGAACACTATAAGACTGGTTTAAGAAATCAATAAAAGAAAGCACTGCAGAAACCCCACCCCCCTTTTTTTTGTATTTTCTATAGGCATCTCATTTTTGCAAATATGAAATGGTAAAAAACACACTAGACTTACACAGGAATCAAAAATCTGTTATTTGCTAGCCCTGTGAACAAGGGAAAATGCCTTCAACTTTCTGAGTTTTTGATAGTATGATATTAATATTAATATGGTAATAATATCTTCCACCTTTCCTTTCACCCCTGTAAAGAGGTTTTAAAATGCAGATACATAAAACACTCCATGAACTGTATACGTTCTCTGTAAACCTAAGGTATTATCAGTAGTGCTCATTTGTGATACGGTAAACAGAGTGACATCGTAGGTAGGCGGTATCAGAAAGATGCTGACATGGTGGGCTTTGACTTCAGAAAGGCATCTGATGGCATCAGGCAGCTAACTCTGTTGCACAAACTTGGAAAAGGCAAGATGATGACAATAGAGCTAGAGAAATTCACATCGCATTGTAGATTCCTACTGCAAACAGCTGGTTGACAGGATGAAGGAAGTATGCTTGGAGAGCTCCAAACGTATCATTGATCTGTCCCATGTTTTATTAATGGCTTAGATGTGAAAAGGATAACAATTTGCAAGGGACAGCTTGTTCCCTAGTTAGCAGAACAACTACATGTTTAATAGAGAACTATAAGCTAAGACTGAGAAGATGAAGAAGCTTAATAAAAATGTAATTGAAATTTGACATTTATATTTAAGATAAACTCAAACACCCAAGGTGAAGATGTATGAGACTTTGTAAAATAAAGGGCTTCGAGCTCAAAATAGGCAATGTGGTGAATAGTCAGTCATAGAATCCACATAAGTGGATTCTAACTAAGTTCAAATTTGTAGAAATATAGGCAGTCCTTGCTATGCATGGTTTTTACATATATTTCAGATACTGTGGTTTAGTTAAAAATTAGAAGAAAAAAGAAAAAATATGGGATGGTTTCCCTTATAGGAGGAATATGATAAAACCAAATAAGAGATTAGGGAAAAGAATAACAATCAAAACAAAAAAGAAAAAGAAAATGAAAAAGACAACTATAATTCAGAAACATTTTACCGGGGATGAGGAGGGAAAGAGATTAAAATGAAGGCAGGAAGAGCACAAAGGAATAAGGGGATGGTGCATGGGCGAATTGGTGGAAATTTCACAGGGAGTACACCTGATGTCAAATATAATTAAAAATAAAATTAAAATAAATAAATAAAATAAATAAATAAAAAAAACAAATAAAATAAAAATAAATGTCAGTCCTCCAGCACCACGGTTCTAATACCAGCTACCCTGGTTTATTAATAATGAGTGAATACATACTGTACAGATAGGTTTTTTAGTTGTTTTTTTATTTTTAAAGGTAAATCCAGATTGCATTCCATGGAGACCACACCAGTTTACATCCCTATTGCCCTCTCTCTCTGCATCCTCTCTGGCACTTGCTGTTGGCAGTCTTTTTAATACATGCCATTCTCAATAGCATGGTTTTATAATAAGAGCTTTTAAATGTCTCTGAATAATCATAATATTTTGCATTGATCATTAAGATCACTTGGCATGATTTCAGCTTTCCTGGTTATTGATTTTCATTCTATACTACTGTACCAAATGAGGATGGCCTATGTGCCCTTTCAGATTTAAAATACAGAAGTAGGAGCTGATTTTCAGTTGTGCAGGGATGAATTAAGTAGAATTATTTTTGTAGGAAGGTAACCAAAATGTGGGAAAGCTCCAAAATCAAAACATAAGAGGGAATTCTGAATGGAACTGACAGTATTTCCTCTGAAGAAGGTGTCAAGATGATTACCGTTATTGGAAATAATGGGAAAGATGTCACCTAAAAATGCCATTCTAACACAGCAGAACAAGTTGCAGTAATGGAGTATTTGGCTAATTGTTTCAATTTCATGAATAGAGAAGATGCTAACAATTAAAAGTGGATATAAATGGAATTCACTGACTCACACTGGAGTGAAACCCTCATAGTGCCAAGTGCACACAGTACCGTAGTGAACCCCACGGCAGAGCCAAGCAGAGGCTGGCTGACCATCTGTCAGGGACATTGTAGCAGAAGTTAATTTCCTCACAGAGTGAGATGAGAGGTTCCATCCAAAGCTCATATTCCAAACATCCATGTGGGGGCTGTAAATCATGTCCACAAATTCTTCAACATTTCTCTCTTCAAAAGGCAGAATCTAGCTCCTTTTTCCAACCTTGAGGTGGGCCAAACTTGGTGATGTGCTTGATATAAAGAGTTCATAATACGACATGCCTTCTGAGGATAGTTCATGAAAAAGTTAGTCTTCACTTTGCTCTTCTGCTCTTGGATTATAATTCTGGGGAAAGCTTCCAGTCATGCCAAGAAGATATACAAGTAGTCCTGAAAAGAGCTCCTGTGTGGAGAAACCAAGAATGGCTAACAATACATGTGAGCACTAGCTTATGGTCATGTGAATGGACTTGGACTCTGAAAGTGGTTCAGCTCCAATCAAGATTTCAGGTGACTACAGTGATGACCAACATCTTGACTTATGGAACCTTCTAAGAGATCTGGCGCCCGAGCCACTCAGCAAAACTGGTCCTGAATCCTGGATCCGCAGGGACTTTAACAGATAATAAAGTCTGTTTTGGGGTAACTTATTATGTGACAACAGCTGACAAATGGATTCCACTTTGATCTGAACACCGAGTACACTGCATTCTTAAGAAGAAGCATGCACACAGAGCATCTACTTTCCTTTAATGACAAGACACAAAAACTAGCTCCAATCACTGAAAGACAAATGATTTTCCAATAATATTCTGCTGTAAAAAGAAGAAAGTAGAGAAGAAATAAAAACTTAAAATTCTTCCCCTCTCTGACAATCAGCTCAAACTCAAATCTGCTGTAAAAGATTAATGAGGGCTAGGCTCATCCACCCTTTGTATCTGAAGGAACAACTGTGTGTGTGTCTGTGTGTGTGTGTAGATACATACATATACTAAGCATCTGAATGGAAGAATGAAGATAAAAGGACAGAACTATGGAAATCAAAGGAGAGTGGTTTGAAGGAGTAGAAGAGAAATGATACGAGGGATCAAAAGACATTGCAGATGTAACTAAATTAAGGGTGATGATATTGGGAGATTATTCTAGAATACCAGGGTGATTTCTAAATGAATCACAGTATTCTTAGTAGAAAGAAACATAAGTGCTGTTTTTTTTTAAAGATTTATTTATTTATGGATACAAGAACTGGGGTACAGACCAGAGATGTATGTGTGGGAGTGGGAGGGGATTCATCAGAACCAGAGTGGGGAGTAGAACAGGCAGACTGACTGAAATACACTGCTGAGGGGAGCAGCAGGTGAGACAGGAGAGGTCTGCTGCGTCATGTGGGTTCCCTCCTTGGCCAGGGATTGAACTTGTGCTGCAGTGGCTGCGGATGCTTCATAGTGTGGTGCTTACCTCTTGGGTCACCAGGAAGGGCCCGAGAGAGGTAAGTTTTGATATAAAAGCAAAAAGCAACATGACTGTTGACCCAATACACTGTCCTGCTAAACTTGAATATGGAAGGAGGATTTAGGAATCAGTATACAAAGAATAGAATCCTAGAAACTAGAAAAAGTAAGAAAGCAGATTCTCCCTTAAACATTCCAGAAGAACTAGGACTCTATCAAAATCTTGATTTTTGCTCATTTTTTTACTTTGAACAATGTAAGTGAAACAAACTGTATTATTCTATGTCATCACATTTGTGGTAATTTGGTATAATAGTCATGATGTGTTAAGTATTTAACTGACTGTGTGAGAATTTGGAGATAGGGTTTCTGTCTTCGTTACTGAAGTATATCCTCCTTAGAAGACAGTGATGCTCTTGGACCTTGGTATTTCTGGTACCAAACACTGCTAAACATACCAAAGCAATCAAACAAAGGTTTACAGAAAGGGTGGAAAAAGAAAAGAATCACAAATAGAAAAAAGAGGAAGGAAATTTCAAAACAGAGAGTGTTGCTGACTAAAGTCTGGGAATTGTGACTGATTTAGAGTCTACAAGGATGAGAGCAGCCTGACACAGGCAAACTGACAACAAGAATGCAGAGAATGTGGGCTAGGCCCAGTTCCATGCCCCAACCTCCCACCCACAGGAGCCTGTGATCCCAAAACAAACTAGGGCATACCACCAGGGTAGAGGGGAGATCTAAGATGAGCCTTAACTCCAGCCTAAGCCCTACCTTCACCCTAATCCAATATAGGGAGCTGTGGGTGTTGAGCCTTCTGAAAAGCCAAAGGAAACATTATTTGAGAGTTTAGAGCACAGACTTGGGAACTCTGAAGACCTGGATTTGCATTCCAGTCCTGCTTTTTAATATTTGAAAATCTCTGGACAGGTTATTTAACTTTTTTTGAGGCTGTAAAATAAATGATTCTTCTGATTAAATGAAGTGATGAATGGCAAGTACCACGCATGGAGTAAAGATTCAGGACATATTCTTTCTATTTTTATGATTTTCATTTTTCTACGAAAGCCAAAGGAACAGGAGGCATGGAAACTGTTGCTTGGGTGGAGGTTTCCCTGGAACCATGAAGGTTCCAGGGGAGGTCATGCTGGTGGCTGCAGTGGAGAGAAAATGGAGCTCCCTGGAGTCGGGTAGGACAAGGATTATCACACTGTCTCCATGCTAAAGAAGGAAGTGGGAATTAGTGTTATTGTTGGAAAAAGAATGGCTTTGCTTCTAAATTCATCTATATCTAAACTCTCCTCCCAGTTTATCTTGCAACTATAGAGTACTGGTAATATGTCACTCACTGCTTTAAAATGTCTCTATCTACGCTCCACTTCCAGAATACACAGAAAACTGCTTAGCAGAAAGCAAAAAAGAAAGTTGGCAAAGAAGAAGCAATCAGGAGTCAGAGTCCATGAGTTCACTTTCTAGCACTTTCCTGTTTGTAACAGCAATGCAACTGGAAACATTCTCATGCTCATCAGCTGGGAATGATCAGATAAACTCTAGCCCATCTCTACAATGGATAATTATGGAAGAGTGAGAAAATAAGGCAAATCTTTAGGAACTGATATGAAGGGATGTCTAAGATAAATTATATATTTTTAAAAATATTTTTTAATGAAAAAATTTGTTTTTAATTTTAATTTTTAAAATAAAAATATATATCATTTTAAAGCAAAGCATTAAACAATGCATTTGCATTTCACATACTATTATTTGTGGAAAAAAGAATAGATAAAATACATAAACATTTTAATAAAGAGATGGCGTGGGCCAGCTGCTCATGCCGCCTAACAAAAGTCTGGGTATGAGGGACGCTCCTGATAGATGCTCCAAAGGCTGGCCCCTGCCAGATTCTTTTTGTTTTGACTAACTTTATAAATTACAATTTGTGAATTTCATGATATGTGCTTACTGGAAGAATATTCATGGGGGTAGTTTAAAACGGGCTGTTTTGCTAAACAAAATAATTGGATGTTATGCATTTTGATGATGAACTACTGATCGGCAAATATTGTAACAGATATTCTAAAAACCAATACTGCAAAACCAAGCAGTATAAAATACAATTGGAATGTGGTTGTTTTACAAACTCAAAAGTTAGTTATTAGATAATTTCCCAGACCTAAACATTAGCTATGGGAAACTGACCTTGGGAACCAAAGAAGACCTCTGTAACTTGACCCATCATGGAAAGCTCTGTACCTCCCAGGTGATAAATGAGTCACGTAAACCCTACCTATCCTTCTCCCCTGTTCTCTGCCTCTGTTTTACTTAAATCATAATCATATATAAAAAGTCTCCCTAATAACAAAAAATATTGACACTAGTTTAACTCTAGACCTTGCAGTTAGTAGTCTGTCTTATACTCAGAGTAAAAACAAAATAATTAGTTGTGACTGCACGAAGTTGCTGTGCCTGCCTTAACATTAAAAAACTAGTGTGCTGATTGAAACATGCCATGCTGATAAAAACAATGTTAACATTAAAAAAACTAGTATGCTGATAGAAACATGTCATCTCGCACATAGGCTTTACCTCGAAACAGTATATATCCTAAATCTTTTTTTTAAATTTTTTTGTGCCCCTCGCCCACCCACACTCTATGTCCTAAATCTTGACTGGAGGTCATAAAGACACTGAGCTGTTCTTAAGAAAAAATGTAATGGTTATTATCTTTCTGCTCTATGCACATGATAATGTAACCCCACTGCTTGCTTGTAATGCATAAATAAAGGCCTGCTGAGACCCTCAGTAGGACGTTTGCTACACTCTGATCAAGTGAGAGCGACTCCTCAGTCCCCCTCATAGGCTGACACCCTCTCCTCCTGTGGGAACCTTGTTTTAGCCGGAGCTGGTCCCTGCCAGAAATGGTGCCTGAACAGGGACGGCTAGGTTTCTGCTCAAGGGTGCCGCGGAACTCTCTAGATAGACAGAGCAAATGGATCAGTAATCCTCAGAACTTTGAGAAGCGACCTAGAGCGACAGGTCATGGGCCACAATGAGTCAAAAGAGAGAAGACTCTTTACTGATATTATTAAACAAATGCTTGTTAAAAGAGGAATTAAAACAACTTGTGCACAGTTAGCTAGTTTTGCAAACTAATTTGTGTTGTTTTCTTGTTCTGTGTTTGACACTGGGGCTTTTGGCAGCCCTTTTCTCTTATCTTAAAGAACTTCCTTCCTCCTCTCTGCATGCTGTTTAGTTTTCCTGATGAAATTTCTCCCACAACATCTGGTTCCCTGACCGGGAAACCGGCCATGCTGGCTCTTTGTGCCACTGGCCGGGAATCAGGACAGTGACCGTGACTGGTGACTCTCACTGATAAAAATGAGGTGGCGCCTCCCGTCTTTGTTTGCCGAGTCCTCCTTCTTAGGGTGGGGGTTAACTGACCACTGCTGCTGCACCCCAACCAGACTCTGGGGACAGGTGGACAAAAATGCCAGAGGCTTCAGGACGTGGTAAGACAGGGTAAGACCCCAGGGGCCCAGCCCAGTAGGCCCAACAGATGGAAGGGGAGCCCAATCACCTTCCAGAGCCCAATTTTGGGACCAGTTAAAAACTGAAGAAAAAAAAAATGTTTTAGCCTCTGAATAACTGACTGTTTTAACTGGTGTGTGTGTGTGTGCGCGTGCGTGCAAAATCTTAAGCAGCTGCCTGGACATTTGTAAACTCTCCTTTTACTTTGAGATACTGTTCTGATCCATTCCATAAAAGTCTAAACTGTTTAAGGTAAAAACTTTGGACTCATGTATGTATAAAAAAATATATATGGTATTAAAATGACTTTCTAATTTATCTTGCTTATTAGATTATTCACCAACCTAAAAAAACTTTGGCATGTGCAGTTTCCGACAAACAACTCTTATAATTTTTAAAAAAAGTATTTTCTTTCTAAAAAGTGTTTATGTCTAAGTCATCTAGTCCAAATAAATAATAGTATTATTAAAAATGGATGTGTTAGAGGTCCTGAAAGTGAAAAGAGTGTTAAAGCTTGTGCAGAGGGTCTGAAAAAAGTGAAAAAGGAGGAAAGAGCGTTGAAGCAAGTGTTGAGGAGCTCAGAAAAGTGAAAAAAGCGTTAAAGCAAGTGTTGAGGGTCTGAGAAAAGTAAAAAAAGTGAAAAGAGTGTTAGAGCAAGTATTGAGGGGCTGAGAAATGTAAAAAAGGTGAAAAAAGTGTTAAAACAAGTGTTGAAGTTCTGAGAAAAGTAAAAAAGAGGTTTTAACAAGTCAAAAAATGTCTTAAAGGCAAAGCAAAAGTAGGTCTAGAAAACAAATTTTTATCTTATAAAAAAAAGTTTGTGTGCTGTGAAAGGATAAGGGTCTACTCAGCAACAATCGATCTAATTTTCTTTTTGTTCTCTTATTCGGGCCTTGCATCCCCAATGCCCTCATCAGAATCATCTCCTATTTAATACAGCAACAGTAGCTATTTCAATATTTCAATATCTCCAATTTTAAAACATTCTCCAGTTTTAAAGCACTGGCAATCTGATTTATCTCACCTAAAGCCTTTATGTGGAAGAATCTTTTAACAGAATCATTTAAAGAAAAACAGATGTATTACTAACTTGTGGGTGAGGCTAGGCTTGTGTTTTTCCACAGGACAAAGATTCACCCATCTGGATCCCCGATAGACTAATTCGACACCATGTCTCCCAGGTTTCTACCACTCCCACGGCTAACTCACAGGAGACTCATCTAACCAGTAGATATCATGCTAAGTACAAATGGGTCTGTGTAACTCCCCACCTTTATAATTCCTCGTTCATTTCATGGGATAACGTTAAAGATCATTTAATAGGTGTTTGGGACAATAACAATGTCTCATTTGACTTAGGTTCTCTTCAGGATAGCAGTAAGGCAATTAGTTTGACTCATATCTCCTCTTTAAAGCCTTCTGAGGTCGCTACCTCACTTTTGGTCACATTACAACAATATACTACAAAAACTGCTTGGTTCCCATCCTTCACTAATATTAGCATATCTTTATTAATTATTGTTTCTGTTTACAGTCGTCATCAAATTGCTCTGCAATTATGGACTCTGACCATGGCTGGAGCCAGTCACCAGCAGTGAGAAAATATATTCATTTGTATGTGTTTTGTACACTATTGACAGGAAAACAGGGTGTTTCTCTACCATCTATATGAGAGTGTCTGCAGCTCCTGGATTCCACAGTCTTAGCAGGATGCATTGTGTTATTCCTGGCACCTGGTGGGGGTGGGGAGTGGAGAGGTGGAGGGTGGTCTTTGCTGCAGTGTCTGTGGTTTGGTGACCTCTCATTTTTTTTTTTTTTTTTTTGGTATTTCTCTCTTACCTAACATGTAAGCTTTTTATGATGCATTAATAAAGTAAGTGACACACCTACCTGTCCATGACAATTCCAAGGACTTCCAAATTAGGACAGAAAAAGCATGGTAGTAAGATTCTGGGCAGTCTCCTCCCTCCCCTTCTTAGAAATCCATGAATGCTCAACCCCTTATTTGAGAAACAGCTTAAGAGAGAGCAAGAGCAGGAAAAAACAAACAAAAACCAAAAACCTGTGGCCACTCTGTCTACAGAGTGTCCTGATTGCTTGGCTCACTGTAATTTTTCCACTAGTAAGATGTTTCCTGCTTTAACTTTGCCCATGGCTCTACCCTTTGCAAAAGTCCAAGAACCCTCACTGGTGAGAAGGGGGTCTGAGACACCTGGTGTCACTGTCTCTAGAATAATGCACCATTGTTGCCTACCGAAAGAACACCATAACTAGGGAACACGGGAACAGGAACTCCTTATCTTTTATTCACTTTAACAAAAATCACATGCATGAATTTTTTTATTATGTTTGTAAAATCTCAGGTCTGTCATTTATCAACTGTGTAACATTAGCAACTCATTATTTAATCTCACTGGATCTCGATTTCCTCACACATACAATGAGAATAAAAATGCTACCTTCCTCTTAAAACTGTCATGAGTGTTATGAGATAACCTAAGTGTGCTCAGAAGAATGTATAGAGCAAGCATTCAATAAAATTGGTGATTTCTACTTTCCGAAATAAGGTGAGCAAGATACTTGGAAGTTCCTCTAGTCACAAATAACTTGTATGCTACATAAAATTTTTTAGGTCGCCCTTACTGGACACGGGGAAGTACCATAGGGTTTGCTTTAAAGACACCCTAGGCTGAAAGAGCCACAGTGAGCACAAACAAAATGCACAGTGGCCCCCAGTGTTCCCCAGCTCCCAACAGAGAACAACAGGAATCATCCACAGATGAGGAAGAACATCAAAAATACTACTTCATGATCATACACAATCCTTTGAGTAACAGAATCCCTTCTCTAGCTCACGTACCCCAATTTCCACTCCAGTATATTTTCTTTTATTATTTAATTTATGAAATCTCTTTTTAAAACAATTCACAAAAATCCAGTTTTAAGTTCTAAGAAAGATCTGTACTAAAATGAAAAACAGCCATGAGCTAGATTTTTCTCTCGGTCTTTATATCCATTCTTTGTTTCTTGCTATATGCCATATAGTACCAGGATGCTCATTTCTGCCAACCAGGAGCCTATCTTTAAAATTAATATGGGACTTTCCTGATGGTGCAGGGGTTAAAGTCTCAGCACTATCAAGCTATTGCTAGCCACTGTGGCATGAACTTGATCCCTGGCCAGGGAGCTGACCCATGTGGCACAGCAGATATCTCCTGCCTTGCCGACTATTCCCCTCAGCAGTATATTTCAGCCCATCTGCCTGTTCTGCTCCCCACTCTGTCTCTGGTGAATCCTCTCACCCCCTGCACCTCTGGCCCATACCTCAGTTCTTGTATGCACAAGTAAATAAAAATAAATCTCTAAAAGATAATAAATTTTAAAAATTAAATTAAATTAGTATGTACAAATGCCACCAGCCTCCTGAACCCCAAAGCTACTGAGTTGGTCGATTCCAAGAGCTCAGGGGTAATTATGTGTTTTCATGAGCACAGCATCCATCAGTCAAACTTGCAGGGCTAATTCAATTTTCTTGCACTTTTTATAGGCACCAGAGAATGGGATTTGATGTCATATTTTCTAATCTTAAAGGGGGAAATATTTAATTTCATCCTGTTTGCTTAACATACACTTCATCTTTCTTCCTCCCACTTGGTCACTGTGACACAGCAACTTGGAACACAATGTGTCCTCCTGGAGGCCCAGACTTCCGACACCTTTATGACACTCACAGCTGGAGGATATGTGTTTACGTTACTATTTTTTTCTATCATATGGTGAAATTGAAAACATCTTTGTTTCAGTGTTTGCTGTCATATTAATTACAAAGCATTTCTCACTTCCCCTAGAAAACCAAATGTTTTAAAATTCTAATGGCACTTACTAGATTTTTTTTCCTTTTTAAAATCAGATTGACTATAAATAACATGTTCAGTGACAACATTTTAATCCTGGTTTTATTTTTTTTTCTTCTGCCAAACTGAACAGAACTCCCAATATTTGACACTTACCATTGGGGGCCTCTTTAAAGAAGTCACATTAGGACAGTTACTCCAAGATTTGACTTACACAGCCGACTTTCAATATGAACATGTACAGAAACCACGTAGAGAACACACATTCAGAGTGGCTAAATCAAGTCAAATCATGGCTCCTTTCCAAAAGTGTGGACTTAAAAAATAAAACTTGAGGGCAACAATGAATATTCCATGTAACCTAATACTCTCTCCCTTCTTGTTTGTTCTATTTGCTCTGGCTCTAAATTAGATTACACAAGGCCAACATATTATGAGCTTCATTGCACTTTGTGCTTAGTTCAACTCCTAACGCTGATAATGAAACTCAGAACAAGTCCAGCTACTGGCCTTGCAAATTGCTCTCTTGTGTGAAGATGCCAGAAGCACAGTAACACTAGCTTACTTTTCTCCACCCCCAAAAGCCAATGACTACCTGCTTGGTTCTAAAGCTCTGATTTGTAATAATCTAAGAGTGTTATTAAAATTTCATTAAGAATTAGCAAATTGGCGACCTTGGAAAGGCCACACAGTTTTATGTAGCTTACTGACAAATTGCCAGAATGTCATAGGAGTTATCTTTACAAGACAAGAAGTCAAAGTAAACAAAATTTTGTAACAGAGATTGTTCTATAACATCTAGCCAACAAACATCTGAATACCAGTGCAGCATGTAATTTATCCCATAGTAGAGATGTTAAAAGTAAAGATTTTAGAATCAAAACCATACAGATTCAAATCCTAACTACATCAATTGCCAACTAACTGACCTTTAACAAGCCACTCAAACCATTGGTGACTCAGCTTTTTGACTTGCAAAATGAAGAGAAAATGGTTTTGAATTCACAGAGTTGCTGCAATTAAATGGGTTAATATATGTAAAAGACTAAGCAGTACTTGGCCCGTAAGAAGTGCTATACAGTCTTTTACGTTTATCAGAAATAATCAATTTCTTACTTATTCCCTAAATATTCTCTGAGCCATTTGATCTACAGGTGATGTGCCCAGAAGATAGAATGTGAGCAAGACAATTCCTGCCATCAAGTGGTTTATCACCTACATCAATAGCAATGCTAATAAAAAGAAACCGCTTTGTTAGTAAAACACGTTTACTTGCTCAACAACTTTCTGAAGAACACGGTAACAGTTTATTAAAATGCTACATTTGGTTGTTTTCAACTACCTGTAAGAGTTAGAGCAAATACAACAAAAACTGGAAATTGCTGTTGCCTGATGCTGATAGGACAGCTGGGTTCACAGGCCACTTAAGTGTTAATGACAATGCACCAATGAGCAATTTCCAATCAAACATGTACCTCTACAACACTGTAAATACCTTCCTGATTCATCTTTGAAAGCCACACCTGTGCACACCAAGGGCCTGTAACGGGGTACATGTCAATCAAATCACTGCATGCAAAGCTAGAAGAAATGCCTTGGTTTGACAGGGAGCTGCTTAAAATGTACTTCTTAGCCTACTTTTTGACATGTGTGATAATGCAGTATTTCAACTGATAAATCAAGGCAATACATATTGCTTAAATGTACATCATATACCCATAAAACTGCTAGAGATTCAGATAAATGCATAAAAAATAATCCTTGCCTTTCAAGAGCATTTACTTTATACACATATAAAAATTCATGGTGCCGTATTTCTAAAAGCCAAAATGGCATTATGGACGGAGACAGGAAAACTCTGAAGAAATCAGTGAACACTAGAATAATCAAGATGATTTGGAAGAGGTAATGGATAAAGTGTATGTAGGGAAGGGTGAGTGGCTTTCAATATATGGACAAAAAGACTAGGAAGTCCAAAGACACTAAAAAGTGTAAACTGATGTGTTTGTATTTAGTTATAATTGTCACTCTTTCCTCTCCAAATATTTTCCTCCACTGGCTCACTTACTCTACCTGCCCAGTGATCTGGCATCTTTGAAGCATCCAATCCTGTCTAGACTACATAGTTTTTTCCTTATTCTAATTGTAATTGGGGTAAATCTAGCAGAGGCTTCCTGTTTTTCTTCTTCTTACTTGCTTATCTAGCTAGACAAAGAAACAAAAAACAATGAATGATTGTATAGGCCTCCATTCATACATATAATGTTTGTAGCTTTTCTTCTTAATGAGTCATTTATATGTTGTCTTTCTTAGTTGGGTTAAATCTTTCTTGTATAGTCATCCACCCTGGAGGAAGGGTGAATTTTCTCAATTACTTTAAAGGAGGCAGAGTCCAAAAATGTTCTCCTAGGACCAGATTGCATTGTTGAGTACAGAAGACTTCTAACTCTATTGTCTTACCTGGCTTTAATTGTTTGTTTAAATTTCAAACAATCTCAACCTTATGGAAAAATGATGACTTACATGTTCTTTGCTATTGCTTTTTTTAAATTGAAATAACATTGGTTTATAACGTCATTTAGTTTTCAGATCTACAACACTGCGAATCATCATCTGTATATACTGTATTATGTTCAACATGTAAAGTTTACCTATCTTGTTTTAAGTAAATGTAAAGAATTTTACTACTACAATCAAGTTTAAAACAAGAATACTGATGAATGCCAAGATTTCTAGGGACACTGAGATAATAAATTGTATTTCTGAAATAAGATAGTAAAATTTTATTAAGAAGTTTGCAATGAAGCTCTGACAAATATTTGCCAATGTTTTTTCATCTGCCCAAATATTTGCAAATAGGTAAAAACCACATGTTTACATAACTTCTTGTGCTGCACCCTCTTTTAGATTGGTTATAACCAAACTGAGAATGTTGGTTAACTATGTCCTGTATACTCTGCCAGGACTATCTGTTCATCAAAAAGAATCATGTCTAGAGTATAGCCATCCATTCTACCCATCCCTTCTTTCCAAAGCACCTAGTGAATGCCAATTTTGTACTAAAGTACACAGTAAAACACTATGAGTGACAGGAGATGGATAATAAGAGTCATTTTTTATGGAGGGTCTACCATGTTCTAGGACTGTAAACTGTAAGTAGCAATTTACATGAAACATTTCAATAAATCACCATTTTGTGAAGAAGTGAACACTTAACAAACCACAATATAAAACCAAAGGGAGTAAGCAGCCTGTATAATCTATATTATTCCAGATTCTTAACATAGTCCAAGTTATAGGCATTTGAGAACTTTATGAGGTCTCAAAGTCCCAATTAAAACCTACTCTTCCAGTGTTCTTAATTATTCAGTAGGACATGAAACTAATTACAGTTCCCAGTGGCCAAATTCGTTGTACCAAACATCCAGATTAGAAACACCCAGAGTTCTTATTCAAACAATTGGATATAGGAGATATTTTTAGTTGGCTGTACATTTTGCTGACTTCTAAAATGAACTTTTGCAACCTAGTTTTCTTGCGGTGAAAATATTCAAACATCATTTACCCAACAAGTATTTATCTGAGTGTCCACTACAGGCTAGGAATTGTGAATATGAAAATGATAAAGCCATTGTCATTGACTTCAAAGTTAGGTTTTTGGAGAAGACTCACAAAGTTAAGTTAGAGTTGGAAAGAGGGATTAACTTTGCCTATGGACAAAAGAGCTGGAGCAGTTTCAGCAATATTCAAAGGCATAAATAAGATTGGGCAATGGTCAGCAACACCAAGCCTAGATTTATCCCACAATTAATAGGAAACCATGAAAAAAAATTAAATAAATTAATTTCAACTTGCACATAATTGTTCATAGGAGCAAAAAGTGGAAACAATTCAACTTCCCATTCACAAATGAATTGATAAACAAAATAGAGTATATCGGTATAATGAATTAATACTCAGTCATAAAAATAGAGATTTGACACAAGTCACAACACTGAAAACATTATGCTAGGTGGAAAAATCAGGTACAAATGTCACCTATTGCATGTGTCCATTAATATAAAATATCAGAATAGACAAATGTATAGAGACAGAATAAATCAGTGGGGAAGCGCTCTCTAAGAGTAAAATCCATTGGGCCATTTCCTTTTCAAATCCTCACTCGATTATCTAATAAACTCTGTGTCCCCAAAGCAATAAAAATGAGAGAGAAGATAAATAGGTGGGACTACATTAAGATAAAAAGCTTCTGTACAGCAAAGGAAACGTTAAACAGAACAAAA
>JAGFMF010011780.1:2279820-2335829 GCA_019455555.1 Galemys pyrenaicus
AGGGGAGGGGAAGGGAAGGGAGGGGAGGGGAGGGAAGGGGAGGGAAATAAATCAGTGGTTGCTGTGGGATAAAAGAAGAATGGGGAATGTCTGCTTCTCTGTTCTCAACCCTAATTCTGTGTTTTATAATTCCCACTCAGATGTCTTCTCCAAGTTCTGGACCTACAAGCCTATATACTTGATATCTCCACTTGGATGTCAAAAGGAAATCTAACACAACATAACCAAAACATGTTCTTGGTTAATGGGTTTCCCTTCGGGGGGATGAACATATTTATAAATTGATAGTGATTATTGTACAACACTGTGAATATAATAACAACATCAAATTGTACACCTTAAAATGGTGAATTTTATATTAAATTTTAAAATAAAAATTTTAAAAAGCCAACAATACAGAAAGTCAGAATGTGGGAAGTAAAAATTCTTCATATACCCAACTCTTCACTATATATATTGTATAACAATCACTCTTGAAACAAGATTGTTACTTGCAATATTGTATCTTCTAAGGCAAACAAATTGTCCATAAGTTTCTATAATTTTTCAAGCTCATACAGTCTTTTAGTATTTATCAATCCCTATACTATTTGCAGTATCCTAGGGTTATGGATAAGTAGCTAATATTTTTTATTTTATTAAGTAATATGAATAGAAACTTATAACCAATTTGAATAAATATATATATATAAGGTTCTTGGTCAGTAAATGTGGATAAGTATAAAAAGGATGGACAATGAAAGAGACATTTATAGGCAAAGAGATAACTCTAGGGTAAAAATAGTAAAAATATTTTGTAGATGGTACTTGATGTGAGTCTTAAAGAATGAGTTTGAACACAAAATGGAAGACAAGTAGCCAAACACTTGAGAAGAATATTTCTCATGATTGAAATAGATTTGAAATGATCAAAGAAGTTCCTGTTAGGTTCTTCAGTGTCCACAAAGCTGTATTATCAGCAAAGGCAAGTAGTTAACATTTACTGGTGTTACAAATCAGTTACACTCTAGACTTTTGTCAACGGGAATTATTCAATATCCCACTTGTTGGTGTCCATGAAAAACTCACTGGAAAAGACCACTCTTGGAAGGTGTAACTGTAGACACCTGTCTACATGCTTCTTATGTTCTGAAATCTATCTTCAAGTAATTTCAAATGGCCAAGATCTGAGTACCTGGATTACCTCTCAATGACCCACTCCCTAGCCTCAGCCTAATCAAATGGTCTTATAGACCCTTTTTGACACATCATCATATCACGTCAAAGGCGCTCATGGAAGGCAAACTATGAGCAGGAATTGTTAAGCATAATTATAAGATATAATCTCTATCTAGGAGAAATTCTGGTCTGATTCAGCATCAAGAATAGATGTGTTCCTCTTGAACAACTGCTTTCAGTACAGATAATTCCAACTAGGTAACATGTACCCCTTTCTCAGCATACTCTTAGGAATGTTAGAGGCCAGTAAGAGTGTAGATCAGTCCTAATTCCTAGCATTAGCATTGTTTTATGTCAACAACTGACTCTTTCTTCTTTTCTTAAATATTTAAAGGCATCAATATTGGCCTATGCCCTCCAGAGCTGCCTTAAATCCCCGTCTACATAAGGGCGAGTTGTAAACACAACACTGATAGGATTCCTCTTCTTGCAAGTAAGGGAAGCCCACCTAGTCTTTATCTCTAAATAATGAGAGAAATGCCTGTTAGGTGAATGGGCAGGCCACTGACTTGCAAGAGATACCACTCAACATTTCTGTATCTTTCAGAACCTCCAGGCAGTCGGTCAAGGTCAGGTGTACACCACACCTACACTGCCCCACAGCTATAACACCAAACTCATCAGGACTGCCCAAGAAATTCCAAGAATTCATAGACAACTTTACACAACCAGCAGTGACAACTCCAATTAGGCCCTGCAGTGTTGCCTTAAAGCCTCAAACAATAAGTCAATCCTGCTTTTATACTCTCTGGGGGTCTCCCTGGTGGTGCAAGGGGTTAAGTCACAGCACTATGAAGCTATCAGTAGCCACTGCAGCACGAGCTTGATCCCTGGGTAAGGAGCTGACCGACATGGCAGAGCAGACCTCTCCTGTCTTGCCCGCTGCTTTCCCCAACAGAGTATTTCAGTAGATCTACCTGTTCTACTCCCCACTCCATCTCTGGAAAATCCTCTTACCCCTTTGCCCTCTACACCTCTGGCCTGTACCCCAGTTCTTGTATGTATACATAAATAAAATTTAAAAAAATAAAAATCTCTCTGGAATTAACAATGTCTCTACTATTTACACATTACACATGAATGTCTTGGCATTACAGGTCACATTCAAAACACTTTACTAACAATCTATTTGGTGTTAAAACAATAAGACAGTGTTGAGGGGCGTTGAGGACAACAGTTTGAGTATCTTCATGACAGAAGGGAGCAGGGGCCCCTAGAAAGAACACAGATCTTGGGAATTAGAAAGGCATGTGTGAATCTTAACTTTGCCACTAACTGTAACATATAAATCTCTGCACCTCCATTTCCTTATTTTTTTTTAAAAAATATTTATTTATTTATTTATTTATGCATACAAGAACTAGGGTACAGGCCAGAGTCCAGGGAGGTGAGAGGATTCACCACAGACAGAGCGGGGAGCAGAACAGGCAGATGGACTGAAACACACTGCTGAGGGGAGCAGTGAGCAAGGCAGGAGAGGTCTGCTGCGCCATGTGGGTCCCCTCCCTGGCCAGGGATCGAACTCTGGGCTGCTGTGCTGTGGATACTTCACAGTGCAGCGCTGAACCCACTGCATCACCAGAAATGCCCTCCATTTTCTTATTTGTAAAGCAGGATGATGATGCAGGTGATAATTATGATGCTGTCTCATGTCAGGATTGTTGATGTATTTGGCAGAGTGTCTGACATGTAGTAGGATTTAATACATGTTATCTCCCCCTCCAGTTCACCTCCCATTTGTCAAAGAACTTCAAATCAATTCAGTGAGTGAGAACATTCTATAAAAGTAAGTATAATCAAAAGCAAAAATGAAATAATTATTTTAGGGAGAAAAAAATATTAACAATGGCCAATGTTTGAGAAATTTCTATGTGATAAGTGCTCCACACACATTATCTCATCTGCTTCAGAACTCCTTCAGGGGGCTATTATCTTCCACATTGTATAAATGAGGCTCAGATACGTTAGAAAATTTATTCAGTAAGTGACAGAGTTGGGATTTGAATTCACTCCAGAAGCCATGTTCTTAATCAGGAAAACACTAGTTTGAACATATATTTGCAAAATTTTATGGGAGGACAAGAAATATTTCAACTGGGGAATGGTGGTGAGGGAAGCCTTTGGGATAAAGGAGAGATCAGAAATGATGGTGAGGGAAGAGCACAATACTGTTTTGACAAAAGTGAAGTGGAAAGAGGGGTCTGAAAAAGCAGAATGATTGTGGACTGAGAGATTAAATGCAGGAAAGGAAGTGATGTGCTGGGAATATAATGAGAAATCTGCAGGGATGGACTCATGGACACATCTGGTATGAGTCAGTCATGGTAATCTTCCTCCTGTTACAGGGCAGGGAGAAGGGCACACTAGAACCCCCAAACTTGCTTTCTTTAAATGGGTTTTGCCACCCACTGCATTAAGACAAACATATAAGGCTTTTAATGGAAAGGAACTTTAATACAACTAGAGAATAATACAAAAAAATGTAAAGAATATAGTTACTAAGTTAAGCATTTAAAGTTACCCATCTTTTTGAGGGTAAAAGTTTAGCTGAACAGGATTGGCCCAAAGCAAGGCCCAAAAGCCTGCCACAAGTTGGAAGGGCTTTTTAGTAGAGACCCATAGAAAAGGGTTAGAAAGAGTCAGACAAATCCGAGAGGAAAAGAGCAAAATTAAAATTAAGATGAAAGCTGCCAATGTTAAGCTCCCCACAGTTGTTTTTTACCCACATCTTTTTTAACCAATCTAAGACTAAGAAGCAAGAGCAGTTTTTTAACATGTCCCCCTGCTTCACGTGCCTCCTCCATGCCTCTTTGCTGCTCTCCATCCTGCTTCTTTCTTTCTTTTTTCTTTCTGTGTTTTTCAATCTCCTCTCTCCAGCATCCTCTTAGTCCTACTTAGCTCACCCTACTTAGGGTGAAACTGGAATTTTTAAAACTTCCCCTTTTTTCTGGGACCACCCTGTTATACTCCCATTTGTCAAAGAGAAGGACAGAGCAAGAGGAAGTATTAGGAAAGCAGGTTGGAACCAAATAATGGCATAACTACTATGTCTTCCAAGGGGAAGTTGCACCTTTGTGGAACTAGAGAGCCACATACTATTGACAAAGAGGAGTTATGTGATACTACCCCAAGTTCCAAGGAAGTAACTGTCAGAATTATGGAGAAAATATTAGAACGAAGAAGGAAAAGTGATTAGGAGGCTTCTGTAATATTTTAGGCAAAAGACAATAGAGGGTTGGGTCAGGTCAATGGCAATACAAAGGGTGTGCACATAGAAATCTCAGAGGAAAAATGGTGGGATTGACTTCTGATACAGGTGGTTGAAAAGACATTGGCATTTCTGGTTAATAATAGTGTAGAGGGCCTCCCTGGTGGCGCAGTGGGTTAAGCAACGAATTATGAAGCAAACAGCAGCCACCGCAGCACGAGTTCGATCCCTGCTGCCGGCCAGGAAGGGGACCCATATGGCGCGGCAGACCTCTCCTGCTGTGCCCACTGCTCCCCTCAGCAGTGTACTTCTGTTGATCTGCCTGTTCTGTTCCCCGCTCTCTGTGGTGAATCCTCTCACCCCCCACCTCTGGCCTGTACCCCAGTGCTTGTATGCATAAATAAATAAATCTTAAAAAAAAAAAGAAATAAGAAAAACATCTTTAAAAAAAAATAATAGTGTAGAAATAGGAAAAGGAGAAAGCAGCTAACTGTCCTTCGAAAAACCATGGTACATTGGGAAAAGCAATGCAATGGTCAGATGCATACTTGGCTACAATTAACAGAGGTATAGTCAATAAAGACATTTCAGTGTTTCGCAAAAGAGTCCTGAAGGTAGTAGCAGTTCTAGGGACAGTTAACTATTCAGTGATGAAACTCACATATACATGCAGTGACGTTCAGAGAGGAATACGACTGGTGCCTCTGAAATCCTTTTAACTTTTCCTCATAGTCTCAAACCTTGTCCGCAGTAACTCTGTTTCTCAGATGACAGTGTCTAAAAAAGAGAGGAAGTCTCTTCCTACATCAGTGTTTACTTACTGGAGAGGAAAGTATTCCCCAGAGGCCTCTAAGTACATTTCCTGCTTGCCAGAAAGTTCTCACTGGTCACCACGAGCTACCAGGAAACTGTAGAACATCTATCTGGCAAATAGGAATATGATTACCATCACTAGCTTTACTCCATGAGGTATGTGCGAGCCTGGTACCTTGCAAGCTGAACACATTCAAGATATGTTATAAGGAAGAAAGGGTTCTGGCTACTGAGCGGGGTACCAATACTCTCATCTGCATGAGCACTTTGAACAAAGAAATCTGTCTTCCAGAAAATAGGGCTTTACAGGTTAATAATGTGATACTTGGGCAGGAACACATGTTTATGATGAAAACCAGTCTCTGACTTGGCAGTCTTAGAAGGGATAACTTAAGCCAAGTTTCCTTTTCATGATAGCATATTCTGAGGTCCAAAACTTGGCAGGAAGATAGGTCTTTACACTTCTGAGTAGAAGGAGAGGATGATATAGGACCATTGTGATTCACACTATGAGAACTCCTAGAAAAGCAAGATGATGTTATATTCTCAGGAGAAACATAACTTTTGCTCCTCCCAACTCTTCCAATCCTCGGGAATTGAACATTGACTCATTCCTTTCACCACGACTATTAATCCTTTTCTGCATGCTCAAGTCCTGTGTGTTCTTTAATGTCCAACTCAATTTCTGCTTCCATGTCACCAGTTAGTATCCCACCATATTATTTAATACATTCATAAACATCTTTCTAATCCTATTGTCAAATACAGTTGACTTACCTACCAGTTCTGTTTATCTCTCTCGATCTCCACTGCTGATAGTAATTAATGATTACTGGACGTGAGCCACATGCAAAGCAATAGTCTATGCACTTTACAATTATTAATTCATTCATTCCTTTCAATAATTCTTTGAAGTAGAGTTGTGATTATTTTATACATGAAGAAACTTGGAAATAGAAATATCAAATAATTTGATCAAACTCACAAGAAGTATTAAGTGATAGAGGGACTCTTAAGAGCTCCTATGTTGGCAAACTATAGATCTGAGGCATACAGAAGGAAGGGGAGAGGAGAGTGTCACAACAGGGGAGGGAAGAGCACAAGAGACTACGGTTCATGGTTGCTGTGGTGGTGGGAGAAATATGGGGACTATACATGAGGAGAGAAATCAAATATTGTACAAAAATGAACAATGATGCAATAAAACAAAAAAATAAATTTAAAAAGAGTTCCTGTCTTAATTGATAGACACCAATTCCTCTCCTGCCTTACCTTTCATCATCCTTCTCCTAGAACTTCGGACTCTATAAACACTGATTTTTTTTCTTCCTAAGGACCTTGGCACAGGCTCTTCCCTCTACTGAAAATGTTCTTACCTGCCTTCAATCTTGACTGTCTTACCTCCTTAACTTCTTATCTTTGGACCACAATTTAAAGGTCATTTTATACTCAGGAAAACCTCTCCAGCCCTAGAGTAGTTCAAATTATGATAAACCCATGAAGATTCTGTTAATGTATCACTAGATTATCAACTTCATGTGCCACATATTTTTATACATTATCTCATTCAATACTTAGCCTAAGGGCAGAAATTGAATGTTTTATTCATCACTGTATTAGCATATTTCCAGCAATAAGTAAGTCTTAGCCTCAGTCCACTTTTGTTACAGGTACACATCTTAGCTCCCTTGCTAAAAGCGCAGGTTCTTGGAGATCAGCAAATATGCCGCAGGCCTATTATGATGAACAACACATGGACTTTGGTTCATATTAATTCAAAACACAGCTACACCTTCATATCTGGTATTTCTTAAAACTTAACTTCCTCTTCCGTAAGTGGGAATAAAGACATGGTGATGACGAAAAGAGGTACTGATGTGCTAGTGAAGTTGGCTGTAAGTGTTCTTCAAATCTCTCTTTCCAGACACATCCCTTGTGTCCAGCAGGTCACAACATGATTGTGTGCAGTGAGGTTACACAGCTGATGTCCAGTGACCTTCCACCCTCTTTACACAGTTCACCTCAGGCTATTGCTGCCTTCGCTGGTGACTGGCACAGATACTGTCACCATGTGTAAATATGCACTGATGTTGCTGTGATTCAGAGGTTATGGACTTGTTAGGGGAAGAGAGAAGGAAGTGAACATGGTATGTGTTAATATCTACTGGGTGCCACATATTTTTATACATTGTCTCATTCAATACTTAGCAAAAGGAAATATGATTCTATAAATGAGGAAATTAAGGCTAAGAGAGTGTCTTATCCCTGATCTGAGAACAAGTAAGTAGTGGAGACCCGAACTTAGATCTCAGTTTCTCCATTGGATTCTTTCTGTCATACCAAGGCAATACCTCAAAAATGATTCTCTTCCTTGCTCTTGCTCATGGGTGAAGGTGTTAAAAGATCCAAGGCTTCTTTATGTATTCTGAAAGTCAACCTGACTCTTTTGCATATAGAAAGATTTAGGTAATGTAGTAACGTTTGAGCACAAAGTGTATCAAGATTAATTACGTATCTGCAAATGAGTTATTTGAGTCTTTCTTTTAAGAAGTTTACACGCCACTTGAATTGAAAAACTAACACTGAATTCAAAATGCCCAAGACTAAAATATTGACTAGAAAAAATTTGTAATTTACCTAATTTTGAATGAATTTTAGTTAATGAGTTAAAGTGGTCATGACCATTCTCCAAGTCCAAGAGAAATTCCATGGACTGAGGAGTAAAGTTTAGAAGGGAAAAGGAAAAAGGACCAAGGATGCTACCCCAAACTTGGGCTTGATGGAAAACTGCACTCCTTGACCTTATACAACTGGTTCCATCACACAACCTACACACCCAGTGTAATCTACCTGTAGGACAATCTCCGGGAGCCTTTTTGGAATTTCACTTGCCAGGGTCACTCCACCCCAGGTCTAAGGATTCAGATTCTCTGAGGATGATGCCCAAGAACAGCATTTTAACAAGTACCCCTAGAAGGTTCTGGCTTCTAAGATTTGAAAACCATTTTAGGAGCTCAGTCAAAATTGGAAGATCATGATGATTCAACATATTTATTTTTTCTATGGGAATGTAATTTTCTTTTTAGAAATTTGGAATTCTTAAATAAAATATTTATCCTACCAAATGTGATACAATCCCACTTTCAAAATGGAAGAAATTATATATATATATACATGTATAAATACAAATTACATATATATATGGTATGGTCGCCTTATTCACAGTCAAGAATCCACTGCCCTCACCAAGGAGAAAGCAATAAACAATTATTATATCTTATTGGGGAACAGCAGGTTTTCTAAATTTATAACCCTTAGTATGTTCCTTAGCTAGGAGTACACCCTGAGTCAACTACTAATGAATTGCACATTTGGGACACTCTTATTTTTCTTCTATGCAATCTCCAGAAGGTGGTTTTTTGGATAAAATACTTCCTTTTCTTATCTCAATCCTCTTCCCTGGTTAAAGTCAGTCCTTGAACCCACTGCCTTGCCTAATACTCTACTAATTAAAAATTTTTTGGATGATAAATAAGGTTTGTTTTTTTTTTGTTTTTGTTTTTTAAAGGAACCTAGGAGTGAACAGCTTTTTGTCATTAGGCAAACACCACTCATCTTTCCCCAGTTTCATAATCTCTGTTCCTGTGCTTCTTGGGACTTGCCCCAAGCCTAAGGAATCCCTAAGCCTTGAAGGTCAGGAACACAGAACAATGATTCATCAGTCTCAGGGTTTACTGGAAGCTCCCCATTTGGGAGAGCTCTGAGAATTGGATCACCTTGGAAACCACAGTAGGTTCTCTGAATATGCACAGAGGGAATATTTTTTAAGCACTTTAAGAAAACAAGGCTGAGTTATCCGCAAATGTAAGTCACGATTCAAAACTGTCACTGACTCGGAAGCTTCTCTAGTCAGGAATATTATCGTCAAGCTGACAAGTCACAAATACTTTTGCTAGCCAAACTGGTAGTTGGGAAAGAGCTCGGAAATATCCCATCCTTGTCTTTATTTTTCATTCTCAAAACAGTAAGGTTTTCACTTAGTCAACTAGCCAGGCAACTGTTGATACAGTTAGCATTGGAACAGTAAATATTAGACACCCAATTACCCATTCATTTGTAGAAATCCTGATTCTGGAAAAGGAAGTGTAGAAAATACACTGATAGAAGACATTTTGAACCTTAAAATGGAACTGCTTGCTTTGATGCAAATAGCTATGGGTATGGAGGGGATGGTTAGGAGAGAATAATATCTCTTGGATTATCCTTACTAGTATTACCAACTGTCTTGTCTGAATCATTAGTCTATTTCCGCTACTGAATAAGCGGGTGAATGAAATCAGTTCTTTGCTTTGTTCTATATATTAAGAAGGACTAAATAATATCGGTCAAATATCCCCTCCTCTGTTAGTTCTTTTACAATAAATTCAATCGAATTTACGGAGCTCCTTCTGTGCCAGGCACTGTGCCAGGCACTGGAGATACAAAGATGAATGAAGAAAAGTCCTGGTTTATTAACGATCTCTTAAGAATTGCAAAGGAGGGGGGAGCAGAGTCTCTCCTGTCGCTATCCCCTTCCCCCTTCCGCGGCTGCTTGGACGGCTGCCGTGGGTGTGAGTACTCCACTATTCCGGGTTCTGGGAACGCGTTACTCCCTGGCCAGCCCACGAACCTAGCGCCAGTGCGGTCTCGTTTCCAAGAGCCAAACACTCAAGTTCAACTCCAGTGCCACGGTGCGCGCTCCGCCACACACCGTGCTTGACTCCTTCCACCTGTCCGCCCGCCCGTCCGGGTGCGCCAGACCCCACGCCCGCTTACTTTGCCGCTGTCGCTCACGCCCAGAAGGTGGTCCCGCAGCACCTCCATGGGGCAGGTCCAGGTGGAGTGGACGAAAGTCCCTCGGAAGATGTGCGCCAGGGGCGGCATCCGCGCGGCACACATGTCAGCGGCCGAGAGCAAAGTGGGGTCCGCGAGCCGAGGAGGGCGCACCGGGCTGAGACGTGGCTAGAGTCCGTGCGGCTGCGGGTGGCTGTAATCCGGCACCGCTCCCGTCTCGTCCTGCCCCCGCTTCCCCGGGCAATCGCCTGCCCCCTGCAGGCCGCGCCCAGGGGCCGGCTCCTTGCCTCCTCGATGCCAATAGGATTTTTCTCCTGGGAGTAAGCTCCGCACTCCAGCGAGGTGTGGTCTCTCTCTCCTCCCCTGCGTTAGTTTTTGATGCGTTAACTCTTTGAGTTTCCCAAATCTCCGCTCAAGTAGCAGTTCCTTTAACCCGGCAGCTGAGTCACCCACCCGGAGGGCAGGAGATAAAGGAAAGAGCTGGAGAATTCAGGATTCTGGTACTTTTTATTGGAGACTAAATTTGCTTCTGTTCCCTGTCCCCCAGCCGCCTCCAACTTTCTTTAGCTGGCACGCCTCGAGCTTTCTCTGCCCGCTAAACTCTTAGGGCTATTTGTGGCCAAACCCTGGATCTGTGCAACCCCAGGGCGCCCACACGGTCAAAACTGTCACAAGATCGAAACTGGTGAAACGTCAGTTAGATTGTCATTAGTTTCATTTTCAGATTCTGCCGGCTGCAGAATTCGTCGTGACCTGATATTTTGGAAGCTGGTAGTATTAGAAATATCGAAGGCCGCATCGCTGGAAATGAACTTCAATGCCAAAGTTCCTCTCTTCACCTTGAGGCTAATGTTTTGGTCCTTGTGTCCATTCACACAATTGTAACTCCAACTTTGATTTTTCTCGTACCTAAAATAAATCTCTTCGATGTACTTGGAAGAAAATGAAGTCCTCAAGTCTGTTCCCTGGGAGGGGCAGTGTGGCATGGGTTGTTGGAAAGCACGCTGGATCCGGGATCAGGAAAGAGCTCAGTGCACATGGATCTCAACTTCCTGATCATCTTCAGTTGTGAAAACGGAACCAGGACTGGGTGGCTGCTAGGACTTATCCTAGGTCAGCATTCCTTCCTTCTGCTATGCGAGCAAAATCCTTTATCAATTTCCATTCAGGACCTTTGCACATGCTGCTCCTCCTGCCCCTACTGTTGCATGGGAGCTTCATATGGCTGAGACTTCTCATCGATGTCAAATGTACACTCTTCATGTTACAGGGTAACCCTAATATAAAATGGGTTCCCCACACTGGGTTCTTTACCCGCGTGCTTAGAAGACTTAAAAGTTTTAACTCCAGGTATACGTGGCAAAAATTATTAGCACGTTTTATTTTATGAAAGAAAAGGGATAAAATAGTAATAATACTAAAGGAAAAAGAAAGGGATATAAATTTACAAATACTTTACCAGATCTAAGCAATGGCGCGTTGAGAGCTGGCTCCCAGTCGAATGAGATGGCTCCGACGGAAGGGGTTTGGTTCCTCAGTAAAAGGGGAAGACTCCAAGCTCACCTCTGGTTTTATAGCCAGCCTGGCTGCTTAACTTTACCCTTAGGTTCCAGTAATTCACTCTTTGATAATTATCTTATTGGATTTGTGGTTTTGGAACACTGATGGTTTGGAGTGGGGGTTGGAGTTTATACACTCATAATCTATTTAGGACTACCTTTCCCCCTAACATTCAGAGTAACCTTCCCCCACCAACTTAGTATACACACCACAGCCCCACATTCTATACTATGAATGTATCTTAATTATGCCATTGCGTTTTTCATCCCCACCCTCATTCTCTTCCAATTTATTTCTGCTTCACACACACACACACACAGAGTGCTGTAGATACCACAAGACCAGAGGTTTTAAGCCTAGGAAAGTACCTGTTGTTCTATATATATTAACTGAGTAAGTGAATTAATGGTTTTTCTAGAGACAGAAATATTTATACAATAACCTGGCATAAATATCTATTTGGGCTCCTATATAACGGATGAGAGTTTCACTGAAGTGCATAGACAGGCTTCCTCTGAGTTGCTGTTTTTATGGCATGGAGCTAGTTTATGTCAATGATTCATTCCTTTCTCAGTTCCTTCACCTCCCTGTATCGATACCTATGGTGACCAACTCATTCCAGTTTATGGAGGACTTTCTGCATTTTAATACTGCAAATCTCAGGATTCAAGAAGCTGTTCAGTCCCAGGTATACAGAGGTGGTTGGTTACCCATCAAGGACTTGGGGTAGGAAGCCCTAACACTGACAGCATTGTGCCTGCCTCATGGAGATGTCAGCACTTTCTCCCTGTCATTTTCTCCTGATTCTGCAGATCAAACTCCCTCCTTGCAGTTCCAACAGCCAGCACACAGAAAATAAGCTTGACCTGGACTTATATACACACAAACTTCAGAAAGGAAGATGAAGGAAATGTCTGACTTTTAAGAGGAGTCAATTAAATGTTTCTAAAACATGTATACATTCATTTAACAAAAGCAATCTGAATTTCCAACAATTAAGACTAGCTTAGTGAATTAAATCTATCTACTCAGTAGAATATTTTACAATTATTAAAAACAATGAGGAAATATGAAAAACAATGTCAAAATATGTAGCCACTTGAGATTTACATATAACAAGATTTTGGGTATTTTAAAGTGCATTTATTCTGTGGTTAAAATCATGAAGTCTATAGGCTTAGGAGCTAGTATGGAAAAGTATACCAAATAGGGACATGCCTTGGTTGACATAATGAAATTGCTAGGGAATTTTGGTTTGAGTACTCCCTAGATAGCTTTAAACAAAGGTAGTCTCTTAAACAGAAGGAATATGGTCATGGGCTTCTGGGTGACATGATAGTAGTACTTCTCAGATAAGAGTTCTTTGGAGCAGTACACAGTTCTGTTGTGCCAAGTTGAAGGTACCTTGCTCAGAATCCAATACCCTTACTTCAGGGAGAACTCTTAGATTCCCAACTGTTCTCATCTATTCTCTACTCTCAGATTTGGTGACTCCTTTAATTTGCTGGTTCTCCTGCAATTTTGTTTCCCATACTGGTGTAGGGAGCAAATAGGACATATTCCCTACTCAGGATTCCCAGGTATGCGTGGATCAAGAAACCTGCTCAGAAGAGGCAGAGGCAGGGGAAGACATGGGAGACGTCTTGTTGCAGCTGTGGCAGCCCAACCCAATAACCATGACAACCGCAGCTAAAAGGCAGGCATGGCTAAAGGAGAATGGAGAGTGGTCTGGACTGATAAACTTTTTGGACTTCTTAGCCTGATAACCACAGCAACCACAGGGAGTGACATGCACAGTGTGAAGACTGTCATGAGCTGACAAACTTTTTGGATTTCCTAGCCCCAAAACTGACAACTGCCTAAGAGTGCATGCGCAGTTGAAGGGATTTGGATGGCCCGGAGTGATAGACATTAACTCTGTGTGTGACGTTTTTCGAAACTTGGTGTGTAATTGGTTAAAAAAGGATACAATTGCTATAGGTATGTGATGTGATTGGATAGTAATTAGGTAACTAGAAAGGTAGAATTAGGATAAAAAGGGCTCGAGACCAATGACCAGTTGAGCTTGTCTCCGACCAGCTAGCCTGCTCCGCCGCATGTTGAGGCTGTGCCAAAAGTGCAAGGCCTCAACCAGCTCCACACCAACGCAAGTCCCAGGTGAAAGACTGAGCTGAAACTGCCATCTCGTGCTCATGGCCTTGCTGTTCCACTGGGGCCTCTTTGGAAGCCTTGATTCCCTCATAGATTGGGCCTTGCCTGCAGCAGATTCCCGAGCCCAAGCAACAAGGGACTGTTCCTGTAATTCATCTCCAATCTTCACATCGTGACGGGTGGGTCTCGAGTCACAGACTTAAAATTAGCCTTAGACTTAGACTTAGGGGGAAGTGATGATATCTATCAGTCAATAAAGAGGAAGTAGTGTTTTGCTTTGTGGTGATAGTTTTTGGAGTGTTTTCCCTTATCCTTTACATAGTGTATAAGTGTGACAATAAAATTTTTGAGCATTTCAATTATATTGCGTCTGACCCTCTAATTCCCTACCATCTTGCTCGTGACACCTGGTATGCCCAGGGAAATGTTCAAAAGGCTACTGAGGTCTGGAGGAAGAAAGGTCTGCTGAGCGTTTATATTCACTTTTGAAACATAGCCAAGCACATCACAAGGCAGTTTATGATTAATATAGTTGTAATGACTAGGACAAACTATAGAACAAATGGTATTTATTGTGCCTCCAAATTCTCACAGAAATAACAGATCTTATTCCTCAGCAATTTCCATAGCCTTTTTTAAAGTTCATACAATATTAGAACTGCAAGAGTATTAATGATATATTATTCTGTGTGCACTTCATTGCTATTCTCTGGTAGTCGTATCCCCCATCAGTAATGGCTCATTTCAATCTTTCCCAAGTCACTTCTCCAATGGAAATCCAACAATGGTATGCACTACTGCTTTGTGCCCTAGTGTTCACATGTACCCTTCAGAAGAAAAGAGATTCTCCTCAGTAGAGATGCTTGCTGGGGCCCCAGAGGCTTCTTTAGGTTTTCTTCCCTTCAGTTGCCCATATTCTGTGCTTTTGCTTTGCGCATGATTTTCTCTCTGCCTATGGTGCCTTATGTCATTACTCTGTGCTTAGCTCATGTTTCAATCCATTCTCCCCTGGCTAAATCCTTCAGCTTAATTGCCCACTCCTACTCCCATCCAGGAAATCTTTACACCATCTCTTTTTCTTAAGAGCTCCTTCTGAGTATGTGGGATGCATAATTGTTCCTTTACTAGTCAATTTCAAGCAGGAGATTGTGGTCTCCTTAAAGATCATATCCTTTTCCTTTGCCTTCCCTTCACACAGTGATTGCCCAATAGGAAGTGCTTAACAGCCTGATATGAATGTTGAATTTCAAGAGATGGAATAAGAATGCTATGTGCTAATGGTGAGTAATTTCATTGGAACTAAAACCAAAAACAGAGCTTTACTCTGCTTATTTCGTTTTCCAACACTTAACTATGAAATGTTTCAAATATACCGAAAAACTGAAAAGTTTCATTTCTTAAGATCACATTGCTTCCTTCTTCAGATGGAGCCAAATTGTCTCAGAACTCCCCAACTACTGGGTGGGACCTCTCACTGCTATAGGCAAAGAATGGGACCATAACAGCATCATCAGTTTTGCATCTCGGTCTACTTATTAGTAGAATTACACCTGCAGCTAGTCAATCCGTCCTGCTAGATAGAGTTTGAATATATAAAAAGGTTTTCCTTTCTATGATCTCACAACAGCCCCATAACATAGGAGCATTTAACCATTTCACAGATGGAATACCTGAGGT
Organism: Galemys pyrenaicus; assembly: GCA_019455555.1. Lineage (NCBI taxonomy): Eukaryota > Metazoa > Chordata > Mammalia > Eulipotyphla > Talpidae > Galemys > Galemys pyrenaicus. The sequence goes on from JAGFMF010011780.1 coordinate 2,295,281, forward strand.
TCAGGAGGTTGGCTTTTCTATAGATGGACCTGGCTGGTGAATCCAATTGTTCTCGCACACTGTGACGTGCATCTCAACACAGCACACTTCAAAGAATTGTCTATTCACTATTACCATGACTCACTTGGTCACTGCATTGTAGGTTGTCATCTACAACTTTCTCATTGTTCATGGTTTTCTGCAGTTGCCAGTGACACTACTACCGAAGTGAAACCAAAGTGGGAATAACAGACCTAGAGGAGAAGAACAATCCAATCAGCATAGGTCAGTAAAATGAACCAGTGAGAATAACTCTTGTTTTCACGAGGCAGAGAGTAAAGGACAGGCAGGTTAAATGAAAAGCCACTTTTCTCTCCTATCCAGGAGAGAAGTTGTCACTGCACAGTGAAATAAATGCCAGCCTATTTTATTTATTCTTTTCGTGTAGCTAAATCCATCAGTTTCCATGGTGCCCCATCTTCACCATGGAAACTCTGACAAGCTCGTTATGCTTTAAGAAAAAAAAAAAAAAAAGCACACCAAAAATCCGAGATGGGATAAATGCATTCCTTTTAAAAATGTGTTCTTCTGAGTGGGAAGTCTTGATGGACAGAAAAACATAATGATCTCAATTTTCCAGTTCTTAAGTGAGAATACAGGTTTGCATACCCATCAAAGAAGCACCTTTGGCCCCCACGCCCACACTACTTGATCTGTGTAGCAGTACTTATGTCTGTTAGTATTTCATTTCTGTGTGTACTGGCAACGGAGAGATGGCTCAATTCCTGTTTAGCTGATTTTTATGAGAATATAGGGCTAGTCCCTATATATTTTATGCCGTTTATTCATTCCACAAGTATTTACTGGGAAGCAATATTATGATAGACACTATACTAAGCACAGTGGTTATGACAATGTATGAAACATGTTGCTGTGCCATATGCAACTCGCACTACTCATCTTCCATCACCTCTAGTAGCAGCAATGAACATTTTTCATAGTGTTATCATAAGAATTCCTTAACATGATTGGCAAACAGCCTATTATCTTCATGCTGCATATCAAATTTTAAGTGCTAGGAATACAGTTAAAAGCACTTAAGACTGAATTTGAAATGACACATTGATAACAATGCAGAGGTATATGATTTTCTTAACATTATTTGTCTTAAAAAGATCTGTTATTTCTAAGTAGCAATTTTATTACTTTTGTAAAATTGATATATGGTTTGGTTTAAAATTTTGAATTGTTAAAAAATATTCATATCTCATTACCCAGATATAGCCTCACCATTAGAGGTTTTCTTAGAAAAGTCAACATATGGAAAAGACTAAGATAATACATAGCCTAGATGTTTGGAGAAGGGAAAAGTAAGATACAGAAAAGCTAACTCTGTGTTATAGAATAGCAATTCAATTTGGACAAATGTGAGGGAAATTCATAGATTTTATCTGAAGCTTAGTGAAGAAAAACTTCAAGACAATAGGGTTGAGTTTTACTTTGAGTTAGGTTTTATTTTTTTTTATTTTATTTTTTTTAAATATCCTGAGTAAATAGCAATTTAATTTTTTTTTTTTAAAGATTCATCTATTTATGCACACAAGCACTGGGGTACAGGCCAGAGGTGTGTGTGGGGGCGGTGAGAGGGTTCACCACAGAGAGCGGGAGCAGAACAGGCAGATCAACAGAAGTACACTGCCGAGGGGAGCAGTGAGCACAGCAGGAGAGGTCTGCCACACCATGTGGGTCCCCGCCCCAGTGGCAGCAGGGATCGAACTCGTGCTGCAGTGGCTGCGGTCTGCCTCACAGTGCGTTGCTCAACCCACTGCGCCACCAGGGAGGCCCGAGTTAGGTTTTATACCAGGAAAGCGCAGCAATTTTTTTTTCCCGGCTGGGAAGCTTTCAGTATGTTGGGAGTAGATGGCTCCATCACCTACTCACACTGTTTTCCTTAGAATCAGGTGGTATCTTAGCAGAGATTAGCTGATGCCACTTCCCTACCACGATGACAAGCTCAAAGAAAATACTCTTGAGCTGGTTTTACTTTATCTACATTTCTGCCCTGACATGTATTATAAAGATCAAGCATTTAATATCAAGTGATAAGCAAAAGAATGAATCAGTATCCTTAGGTGACTATTCCTGCTCAGCCACTAGTTGGCGATGGTTTGGGATTCATTCCATCTCTTTTCACTCTAGTTTCTTCATCTGCAAAGTGAGAGTTTACATTTTACACTGGTTCTGTCCATCTTTACTCCCAATAATTCATTTTCTTATTTCTTCCACTAAGCCCTAAATTTTAAAACATTTTGTCTATCAAGAAAACAGAATATACACTCAATAGAAATAGTTATTGAATGAATTACTTCCCTGCTTTCTCCTAAAGACCAAATTAATAACCAATGAGCACTTCTGAGTAACATGAAATGTCGGTATTATGTTGAATTAACATAATTAATATAATTATAAATTAACATAATTTAAACCAAAAGCAGATCTAATATTTTACTTAGCCCATGCAAATTATCTCAAGCTGGACAAATTCTGTTAGGCTTTGTGAAATGTTAGAAACAGTTTGTTTTGAATGTGTTGAAAAACCCTAAGTATCTAGGACTCTAGGTTGTTAAAAACAGGAAATCACCTACATGAAATCATATGTTTGGGGGAACTAAAGTTGTTAATTGCTCACTCTTGAACTAGAAGAGTTTAGACGTGTGCCACATGAACAACTGAAACCTAGAGGACGAAATGGATCCTATTTAGGTGCCAATTCTTGAGATCATGGAGAAGGATTGGTTTTCCTCCAGGATATCAAAGCACAGCTCAAGTGGCTTAAGCTGACAGTAGTTCCAAAATTGAAAAGATGCTCAGCCCAGCTGATGACATGATAGCCTCAATACTGAGGTCAATTCCATGCATGTAAATCAATGCTCCTAAAAGTCAGGCACATTTGAACTATACCTTAGCAGACGGCAACTGGTATCATCCTAGTATCTTTGTAAGAAAATCGTATCAGAAGAGAAATTACAAGTATTCCTTTGGAAAGGTGCACCTTTCCTATGGAAATTAAAGATTCACTGAAACTCAAGTTAAATGACAAAATATATTTTTAAAGAAAAAATTATGAGGAATTCGTATAGTATTATTTGAACATATAAAATTAAATTTATTAAGAAAATTATAAGTGAATGTAAAAAATTCCTTCTTTACATTTTTCTGAAAGTGGTGATTTTAGTACCATGTATAAATTAAGGAACTTTCCATAGGAGATACAAAAAGCCACTAATTATATTTGTGATAAAAACCTAGCTCCAGTGGGATGATGGTATAAACACACATAAAAGACACAATTTTTGTTGTGCTTCTATTTATTTTTTAAAAAGATTTATTTTATTTATTTAGGCATACAGAACTGCGGTGCAGGGCAGAGGTATGGGGGGTGAGAGGATTCACCAGAGACAGAGTGGAGAGCAGAACAAGCAGATCAACTAAAATACACTGCTAAGGGGAGCAGCAGGTAAGACAGGAGATATCTGCTGTGTGTGTGGGTTACCACTCTGGCTGGCTGGGGATAGAACTTGTGTTGCAGTGGCTGGTGATAGTAACTCCTTGCACCACCAGGGAGACCCTGTTGTGCTTTGATAAGTTTGGTGTATGTTTTTCAGAATTATTTGTTCAATGATAGGTATTGATAATAGCGACTCAGTAAACATTATATAAATGAGTGTTACATAATATAAATTAAAATGCAAATGTAGACTCACCCATTTTTCTTCCCCAAAGCATTAAAATTGCCATAATGTACATAATACTATAATATGCGTGACTGGAAAATACTAAATGCCTAATTAATGTTAATTCACTTCTACTCTACTCTTAGAACTTTTCATTTCCACTCCCAAGATTCCCTTCAGGGTTCAACGCCTTTAAAAACCTGATGTAGTAGGTAGGGTTAATACAAGTTTTGGAATTTTATCAAACTGAGATCAAATCTCAACTTCACTGCAAACTAGACTTTCTGAGATCTAGTTGCTTTAAACATCATCCAGGGGTGTTGTGAGATTGGCATATAATTTGCTACATAACAGGTCTTCAATAAATGGCTCTCTGTTGACTCTCACTACCTGGAAGTTTGAAGGAAGACACCTGGAACTGTTGGGTATTTTGAAACTTATCTGCCTGGATCTGAACAGGATACTTCTATTACGCAACCTAAGATTACAGCCACCCCACTGGCGGCCATCTCATGTTCTTAATGTGTTGTGTACTCTTAAATCTTTCCTAATCTGTTATTAATAACAATTCTATGCAACTTCCTAAACCAAAATCGAAGGCTTTACATTATCCTTGCTTACCTTGTTTGTTTTCAATCCAATGTGTTTGTTATTTCTCAAAGTCATATGCCATTCACATATGTATATGCCAAAGAAATCAATGAGTAAAAATCTATAAATAGGACAGTGCCCAAAACAGAGCCCTCTGGAACATCCCTAAAATCTCACTCCAGTTTGGCCTTGACTATTTTTTGTGGATACATTTTGATAGCAAGGCATCAATCAGCTCTGAATTCCCCCACATTATACATAATTTACCTATTTCTACATACTCTACTTAAGACTACCCACTCATATATGTGACTTTATCTTAAATCTCACTTTTTAAAATAAAAATACAGATATACACTCCCAGTTTCACTATTATTCACTGTTAGAATTGAATAAAACAATATACATATAATTCTTAGCATAGTAATTGGAATCTAAATTCTTAGCATAGTAATAGTAATTCACTGTTAGAATTGAATAAAACAATATACATATAATTCTTAGCATAGTAATTGGAATCTATTATTGCCATTTTAATTATTACAGTTTAATTACATGATCAGTGTAATTACTTTTTTTGACTGAAACTGAAAACACAAAGAAAAAAAAAGTAGGCCATGATGACCAGAACCATACCTTATTTCTTTATTGGGTCAAAATATATTTATTCAAAGAGAATTTAAAATGGGTTGCTCATACCCATAAAAAATTGTGGAAACTGATGGAGGGAAAAAACAAAACGAAGAGAGCAGGAACCCTGTATTCAGCTGACACTGTCTTCCCTAAACTGTAGAATCTTGTAGTCCCCAAGAAGTATTGCTCAACAAGGAAATAGTCAACAAAATAAACAAAGTGAATTTCATTAGCAGATGTGATAACTACCTTCTTTGCTGTTGCCACAGTATACCCAAAGGAGTATGGTTGACTGGGAGTTCTCAGCTCTGTGGCAGTAGCAACAGAATTACTACTAGGCGCAATTGTTAAGCAGAAGCTTCTCTACTTCTTGATATATCTCAGATAGTTATTCAGTTCTATGTACTCTTTTGTACCAAACTTCTTTCCCAATAGATTTTGTGGCAGGATTTATGCATCCCTATAAACCCATAACAACAACCAAGTATCTTTCTAGAGCACAGTATTTTCACAGAATATCTCCAAATAATGAATTTGGGTCTCACAGTCAGGGAGTAGGGAGATTAAATGTAGTACATTGCACTTCATGATGAAGGAATTGAGACGAGAAAACATTAATTACTATATCCAATATCACAACACTGCTTTTCTAAGATCCTCAGATATTTGACAATTAGTTCAAGGTTCTTTCCAACATCTGATTTGGTCTTTAATTTGAGCAAAGTATTTCAGCTAAAAACATGTTTGTCCATATTTGTATATATATTAGTGGTTTCCACTGGAGTAACAGGGAGTAATGAGACAATGGTATAAGATCTTATATAATAAAGGAGAAACACAAAGAGATTTCAATATGTAACTCAAAGGACCAGAATATTAAACATTGAGTGAAACTTGATGATAACACATTCCTGTATTAGCTCAGATTTCAATATAATGGGTTTGGCAATTGAATTCAGACCTCATGGCCAGCTCCCTAAGTTTATGTCTTGAACTTTGCATTAAAGCAGTGCTGCATGTATACAGAGTGACTGTATTTTGGACCCATTTATAGAGTGAGGGCAGTGTTTTACTATAATGGACCTTTTAGCATTATTTTGTGAGAATATTTCTAGGAAGCCAGTCAGGGCAAGAAGAAATGAAGGAACTTTCCTTAAATTTTAACTATGGGAAATCAAGATGATGAAAATCCATGGTGTTTAAAAACAAAAATTCAGGGCATAATTTCCATATAGGCTAAAATCAGTTGGCTAATCTAAAAGCATGCAAGCATTCTCTGCTTGGCATTCCCAAAGAGCAATGTTGTTGTAGAAAGAATATACAAATAGCATCCAACTATACATCTTGCTATTTTTTAAAACAGAAAAGAATTTGGGTGAAATAGCTGATATGCTGAAACATGCAAATCAATAGACAGCATAGATTGAGGACAGAAAAGCAAAAACTCAGAGACTGCATCCTAAGTAAAAATTGCTTCTTGTTTTCAGAAAAGAATAGTTCTCCTGAAATTGATGATTGCATACAGGATGTTTAGCGCCTGGTTTTCTTCCCCTGTTATAATTTGTTTTTGAAAATTAAGCACCCACCCTCAGACATTCCTGGTGATGCAGGGTTTAAAGTCTCCAAGCTATCAAGCTATCACCAGCCACTGCAGCGTGAACTCAATCCCCAGCCAGGGAGCTAACCCACATGGCACAGCAGATATCTCCTGTCTCACCCACTGCTCCCCTTGCAGTCTATTTCAACAGATCCTCCTGTTCTCCTGAGCACTCTGTCTCTGGTGACTCCTCTTACCCTCCCCATTTTTGGCCTATAACCCAGCTCTTTATTAAAAAGAAAATCTTCTAAAAAAAATAATGGCCCCCATCTCATAGTCAGGAGCCGAGTTGCCTAGTAAGCCAGAACCAACCACAAATCTGGAGAACCAGATCAGGGGCAAGGAAATTGTTCTGATTGTGGATGGGATGATGAGAGGTGAAGAAACTTCAGGAACTGAACTACAGGAAATTACTTGGTATGTTGGCCACTGGGTCTTAGGGGACATTTTTGAAGTACTATTCATGTTACCAATCTGTATCCTCTTGATTGATTTGGAGCTCTTCAGAATGATGTAGCAATAATTAAAACATGCCAAGATCATGCATACATCATCTAGGGTCAAGCTGGGCAAAGGAGAAGAGTTACCAAACATGTTCTTTCCTCTCTCCATGTAACACTGTCTAGCACAGCAATTCTTCACTTCCACCTCACTTAGTAGGGATGTTAGGGGGAAAAGATGTCCTGAATGAACTACAAATAGGTTTATGGACTCTACCCCCCACTCCAAACCAGTGATCCAAAACACCAAGAACTACAAATCCCACAAGGTTATCATCCCGAAGATGGGATCCCTGGACCTGAGGGTGGAGTTAAGCAGCCAGATTTGGTATAAAACCAGACATGTGGGCCTTGGGGATCTCAGTTTTTGAGCCAGCTCTCAGCGTGCTATTGGGTTCCAGCTCAGCAAAACTGGTAGACACATTTACGGATTTATCTCCCTCTCTTCTCCCTGAGTTGTTCATTTCTTCATCTCCTCTTCCTTTGTAAATAAAACCCTTTATTAACCTTCGTTGTGTGTGCCTGCAGTTGAGTCTTATTATAAGTGCCTTTTAAGTGCACAGGTGAGGATCCACAGTCAGGCAACCTATTTATATCAGGATTGCCTTGTAACAGGGGCTCATTGCTCTTTCCATGCTTCTAGTCACTACCCTATAATATGCTCCAGCTCTCTCGCAGGTCCTTACTAGGGTATTATATCCTGCATTGTAGGAGATGTCTTTCATATTGGTAAACTCTCTTATACCCAAATTTATCTTCTACCCATCTTGGTTGGTGCCCTCAGAATTCAGATTAATGTACATCCTCCAAGCTGGCAAATGTTAAAAATGGATAACAGGTTGTGAGGAGAGATGGGGAGATCCTGAAGAGAAGGCAAAAGTGAGGCCAGTGCCTCAGATTCAAGTAAAGAAGGGTGTGTGTGTGTATTGAGCCCTTAATAAAGAGAAAGATTGGGCCAATTGTACTGGCTTGGTGGGTTCAGACTAATATGGAGATTCAGTATTCTGGGGAGAGATGCACCAAACACAGAGGTACCCACTTTTCCTAATCTTGACATAGCAGATGTGCTTCCGACTACAATTAAGTCTTGGTTTTGGTTCTTATTTTAAGTCTCCCCTTCCTAGTTTAAGAGATAAGAATTTTTTGTATGTTTCAAGAGAGGAGGCTCTCTGGCCTTCACATTTAGCATTTAATTACTAATTAATCAATCTCAGCTTTTTGTTACCATCTCCCTAAGAGAAAAGTTTAAGAATAGCCATTGTCCTCATGGTCACTATTTCCCTCTTATTTCACAAATGCCTGATATTTGGTACTAGCTCGTCCATCCCCTTCCACTGCTGCACATCCAGGTCTTGATAGTTGAACGTATTAATGATAGTATGGCTGCCCTGATTATGTGTTTTCCACCTACAAGTGACAGAATCCTCACAAGCAGCCAGGAGATGGTGCTCAGCTTTAAAATCCCACCCAAGTGTGCATTCTCAGACCAGTTATGTTATTTACTATCATAGGTTGAAATCACTGAATCCAGGACTCAGACCCTGAGAAGGAACTTGGGGTGAACTATTAGGACCAACACATATGGAAGAATAAGGAAAGAAACAGGACTGTGCACATACATGGAGAAGGTTGAATTCCCATGGTTCATGGGCAGTGCTGGTGCCGAGATGGTTCCTCGGCAGATATGAGCTAGGGGCTAAGGGATCAGGTCTTCATACCACCCACAGAATAAGTCATTAGATGAGGCCTTCCTCAGAAGAGTCACGACCTGAAGGGAAGTTTTCTTCCAACTCAGCAGAAGGCTGACAACTAAGTGCTATGTTTTGACAATTGGGGAAATCAACCTTCATTCTGTAGGGGGAGCAGGGTGGCACATCACAGCATTCACCAAATGCACAGATTCTTATTTAATCTTAATAAAAACGTGCTACAGCTTTTGTAATTATTGCCTCGTTACTCATAAGGAAATTAAAGCCCAGAATAGTGAAGTAACAATCATCTCAAGGACACACAGCTTAGAAAGTCATACCATCTCTGAAATGGCTACTTAATTTTCTGTTTTAATATAAAAGCAGTCATAGATGATACTTAAATAAATGAGGGTGGCTGTGGTCCAATAAAACTACATTTACAAAAGAGGTGGTGGGCTTGTTCTGACTAACAGGACATAATTTTCTGATTCCTGGCTTGGAGGGTGTCACTAGAGGGAGGACTTGAAGGATAAGGAACAGAGGAAGGGCAATGCTATAAAGAAAGCATGGCAAGATGGAAGTATGGAGGGACCGAATGAAGCATGAAGCATTATTGGGGTTTGGGCGGTGGGCATGGAGTGAAAACATACATTTGTAGAGGTTTGAACCTATAACCCCTAAAACAGATACAATGAGATATAATGATGTAAACCAATTTTACCTCATAATTGGGGAAACAAAAGAAGGGAACAGAATGTTCCAGTGTCTAAAAAAATCCAGCAAGTAGGTAGTTCATAAAGTCAGGAGTGCAGGGATGCAGGATATGGCTTAAAACCATAGTTATCAGTGGGGATAGGAGGCGAGGAGGATGGCAGATAAAAAAACTGGAAATCTGAACATTTGCTCAGGTATTTTTATCCACGTGGAATATTTCCCCCATACCATTTGCTTCATTAAACCCTATTTGCCCTTCATGACTCAGTACAAACAGGAGCCACTTTCACAGGGAAGCATCTATGGACCCTCTCCCCAGGCTCAGGCTGGATTGGGCACCTACTCTATTATTTTCATCACACTCAAGAAAACTTGATCCTATAAAACCACATCTTGTCATCTGCTCACATTTATGTCTGTCTCATCATATCAATGGCTTTCAACTTCAGCTGAAAGTTGAAAGCAGCACTCAGGCACTTATATTTTAAGTTCTTCCATTGATCCTAAACTATTGCAAAGATTGAGAATCACCACACTATGTTGACTTTCCCAAGCGCAAATATCTCCTCTAACTTGCCTTATATCTCTATCAAGAGGCACATATCACATCGTAGATATGCAACAGATGATACTATATTAGAGAATGAAGGGAAATTCAAGAGTTTAGATTCAATGTATAGAGACAATTTAAGAAAAACTGTTATCAGCAATCGCCTGTGTTATAAGGTGGTACATTTGGATGACTCAGCACTTAAAAAAAATTGTACTGACCCATTCATTACTCAAAATTTAGGTCATAGGTCATCTCTGAAGAGCCCTTCTTCACCACTCCCAACAGTTCTATCTTGATATTATCACCTTGCCTTACACACCTTTGGATCATTGGGTTTAACATGCAGCACAGGAACTGCTAAGTGGAGGCTACATAAGCTACTGTGGGTTCTTCAGGGCAAGGGCCATGTGCTATTCATCTCTGTATCCTGTGTTTTAGACCCAGTGCCTATCTCACAGGTGCTCAACAGCATAGAATGAAACAAAACGAGATTGCTCCTTTCTCCTAAATTATCTGTTCACCAGCATCTCCAGGTCTTAGCATCATCATCTTCCCACAGCGCTATTTTCCCTCACATACTTGATGATGACTGTTTTGTGTTTTACAAAGCCAATATAGTTGAAGTTGCAGAATAAAAGTCTACTAAAAAAAGCTGGCATGAGAGTCACCAACTATTTCTAGGAAAACTGCAGAAATGGAGATTCCCATCATGGGTCTCTCTACCCTACAACCTCCCTTCAGGATTCTACTTAGACCAATTCAGCCCTACCAGTGTCTCCTTCTCCAAAACACATCCCTTCCCCACTCCCCAACACTAAATTCCCTTTCCTTATCTGGTGCACATCAATGGGGTAGAAAGAGAAATTAAAGTCCACTTAATTGTGCAAAAATTATGAATTGAGAGTTAGTAAAAGTAAATATAAATTTTTACTCTACTTTTAACCAGCTCTGTAGGGCTTAGCTTCTTTTTATGTAAAAGTTCTTAATATCCATTTTCTGTAAGTCAACCATTAGACCACACTTAAAAATTTTAAGTGCACTAAGTTATAAATATTAGATAACGTTTCAGCCTCCTGGGAGTATTTGTTTTTTAAAACAGTTCTTATTTACATAAGTAATAAATGGCATTGAATATATATATCTATATGGGATTTGCACCCCCAATACCTCTCCCCAAACACAGACACATTGTTCACACCTCTTTGGGTTTATTTTAACACTACCACCTTTATTCTCTCAATAATAAATAAAAGTAAACTACTTAGGATATTATGTCAGAAAGATGTCCACTCCCTAATGTGAATGTAGGATTAGCATAAGGGTGTTCTATGCCCTTGTGTTTGGGGTTTGTTGTTTATCTTTCTCTTATTGCTGTTCAGTGCAGCGCACTGTGGGAATGCCCATGGGTCAGGAGAAATATTTCCAGTTCCATCCAACAATGCCCAGCAGATATAATTCATTTCCAGGAAAGGAAATACGCTAGCTCAATAATTTGCCTTTTCCATCTCAGTGGTGACCAGAATCCTAGAACCAGACTGATAAAGGTTGGGACCTTTAACTCTTCAACACATTCTACTAACTCCCTTCTCTGCTCTTATGCTTAGCAAAGCAAATTTCTGATTACCCTTTAGTTACTTATACAGAGTTTACCAGAAGAGATTCTTTCTGGCAGTTAGATTTCTTAGTGTCAATAAAGTATTTTAACATTTTAGTTCTTACATGGAGTCTGTTAGGAGTTAGATGAACATGAATTTGTCCCCAATCTAGAAAACTCTTGGACTCTAGCAAAATCCTATCTGTGGAACTAGAAGACTGAAGACCAGGCAATGGGATGTGAAAAACACATTCAGCATATGCCATGAGTCCTGAGTGGTCCCAACCAGTCATCTTCCTTCAGTGCCAACATCCAATCTGATCTGGAAGCACAGGGGTAGGGAAGATGCCCAAGATTCTGGAGGTAGAGCAGGAGGACAGTCCAGTGCCATGGCCAGGAGGAGCAGAGCAGTCAGTGGAGACTCCAGTTGTGCCTGGCTTACTCCCTGGTTTACTCACAAAGAGGCTGCTGGCCTATTCTGTTGAAAGCTTTAATAATTTTTTAATCAAAAGAAAGCTAAAATTTGAATAATTTCCTTTCATCCCTCATTGCCAGGCAAGAATATACATTAGACACCTTATAAGGAACTCCAAAGAGAACACACACAATCTGAAAAGTGTATTAGTATTTTTTGATTGTACTGTTGTTCACTATTTTATTTTTATTAGCATGCATTGCTTCCTAAAAATAATATAAGTGCTAGACTGAACAATGCTTAAATCCTGCTGGCTGTCAGCTAGTCTCATAGAACCCTCCTATGGGGGGTTAGAGATGGCTTGAAATTTAGGAGTTAAGTCTCAGCACTATGAAGCTATCACCAGGCACTACAGCAGGAGTTCAATTCTTGGCTAGGGAAGTGACCCACATGGTATAGCAGACCACTCCTGTCTTGCCTGCTGCTCCCCTCAGCAGTGTATTTCAGTAGATAAGCCTGTTCTGCTCCCCACTCTGTCTCTGATGAATCTTCTCACTCCCCTACCCTGCTCCTCTGGCCTACAGCTAAGCTCTTGTATGCATAAATGAAATAAGTCTTTTTAAAAGTAATAATAAATAAACTCCTACAAGGAGATATCAAAATCCTAATGCAAATAATTAATCCACTCTTATTATAGTAATGTTATATTCTTATTATATAAAGCATATAAGCATTAGAAAGTGAATAATAAGATCCATCTATATTTCTTGTAGTGACGATAATAGATATAAAAATATCTAGCACATGTAAGTGCTCAAAAATTATAATCATTGTTTCAAATTTATTATTATTACTAATACAATTACCAAAGAGACTGTCAATGCAAAGCAAATTTTTTCAGAATGGTAAGGAGGCCAGACAACATCCTCCCACCCTACCATATCCCACCACTCAGTATTTGAACCCCTTACTTAAAAGATCACAGAATGATGAATGCATATATTTGTCACTCATTTATAGACATAACATTGTTAATACCTCAAGGAATATGTTGGTAGCAGACAGGTACAGTAGCAGTAGCTACTTACATTTAAATATCTCCTTCTGGTATGAAATTATTTTCCATTTATCATAAACCCCTTCTCTGCAGGGATGTTTGTTAACTGGTAACAGAATCCAGTAAACCACTTAAAAAAAACATATGGAAGTCTGACTCAAGTGAAACCACCCAGCAAAATAGTTGATAAGATTGAGATTGAATTCAAAGTCCTCCCTAAAGAATGAATTATAGTCTCATGTAGAGAAGAAAAAGGACAAACAGGTCATTAGTAAAAGATAAACAGATACATAAAAACTGGGGAAAATCAGATAAACTCCTTTGGAGAAGTGACTTCCTAAGCCATTCATTGACAGTGACAACACCTTATTTCTGCATAGAACAGGAACAGTAGTGCTTATAAGATCCAGTTTTATATATTATTTCATCTGATCCTTATAATGATGATGTAAGAAGATAACCTGAGAGAATGTTCAAGGACTAACCTAAAAGAAAAGAACAACTAAACCTGCAGACATACTGTAGATTCTCTCAGGGAAGATATACTTCCATATCTTTTTTGTTCTTCATTTCAGAAGATAGTAATTTTCTCACAAGTGAAATAAATTTAAATTGTTTTGATTCAACCAGGTTCACATGCTATTTTTTTTTTAAAATGGATATAATTTCTCCTCCAAGTTAAACAGCACATTAAGTATAAAAAAGTGTCAAGTAGTTATATACAGATCAGGCTAGTTTCTCACACCATATACAATAATGAATTCAAAGTGGATTGAAGGCTTGGAAGTAAGACCCGAAGTCATAAAATACTTAAAAGAAAATGTAGGCAAAACACTCCATGACACTGGCTTTAGTGAGGTATTTGGAGACTTGACTCCAATGGCAAGGGAAGTAAAAATAAACAAATGAGATTACATCAAACTAGAAAAACTTCTGCACAGCAAAAGAACCTATCATTAAAATGAAAACATCCTACCAAGTGGGGGAAAAAAATTGCATATCATACATTCGACAAGATACTAGTACCCAAGATCTACAAAGAACTCATACAACTCAACAAAAAGAAAACAAAGAACCCAATCAAAAAATGTGCAGAAAAGCTAAATAGACAATTTTTCAAGAAGACATACAGATGGCTGCCAGACATATAAAATGTTCAACATAAATTATCATCAGGAAAATGCAAATCAAAACCACAATGAGATACCATCTAACGCCAGTGAAAATGGCCTATATCAAAATAACCAAATACAGCATATATTTACAAGGGTGTAGAGAAAAAAAGAACACTCTTATATTGCTGGTGGGTAGTCCAGTCCCTATGGAAAACAATGTGAAGGTTTATCATAATATTAAAAATAAATCTATCATATGATCCAGCAATTCTACTCCTTGGTATTTTCCAAAGAATGAAAAGACAGTAATTTGAAGAGATACATTACAGCACTTTTGTAATAGCCAACCTATGGAAACAACAACTTATTTATAATTTTTTTCAAAGTAACTGTTGAGGATCAGGACTTTGGGCAGGATGAGGATAAAGTCAGAAGTTATTAGGGCTTAGGAGACATAAAAATAAGAATCAATTCAATCTTAGAAGCCACAGAAACCCAGTGCTCTGAATTTATAACATAACCCTATTCTAAAATCTCTCCAACCTTCACCCCATGCTGCCCTAATGTTCATAATTCTGCCACTGACCTGATACTAAATCTTATTGACTATGTTGATAAACATCTATATCACTGTTTCACAAACTTATTCTTTTAACATTTTGATAACACTGTATCATATAACTGATCTCATTTGTCATTAAAAATAGTTTACTTTATGTATATAAAAATATTATTTTAAGAAGTCCTTAGGTTTCTCCTCAATGGCAAAAGGGTCAATGGAACTACTATGAACCATTAGAAATCACCACTTAAGAGGCAAAACCCTAATTGGCAAGTTCTATTTCCACTTCCATCCAACTGGCAGAACTTAGCCACCTGGTCACATGTCATTGGAAAGACGACTGATAAATGTAGTCTTACATAGGCATTGTAGAGTTCTGTGAGTCCTCTCAAATTATCCCAGAATCAAACACAAATAGCAGACCACACCAAAAATAGTTTTCATTTGTTCTAAAGAAGGCAATGACTATTTGTTATATTATAGGTTTAAAACCCTGCTTGTCAATAGTTTCCAAGTAAGACTGATTCAGAATCAGCTGAGAGCTTTAAAATATGTGTTTTTTTCTAGCTCCCATCCCCTGAGGTACCAATTCAGCAAGTCTAGGGAGAATATACATACATGCATTTAAAATTTTGTACAGTGATCACCAGATTTGAAAATATGACTTCATAATTGTTCATTGAACATTAATCTGCTGGATCCAACAAGTCCCTCTTAATGTTTACTGATTATCTTGAATGATGCCATTAATGAAGAGCAAATTATATAAAATTTTGTAAAAACTCAAGTTTTCTTTTCATTCTTTTTTAAAGATTTTCAGACCTTCTACTTCTCACTCTTCCTCTCCAGTCTCCCTCTCCTTTTTGGTTAATGACCCATAATAAATAGGGCTCTATAATAAATAGAATAAATCACTTAATGAAGGAATAGCAGGTGACCAACATAATGATTATGAATATATAACCTGCAACGATATAGTAGTATCTTTATCTGTAAAGAAGCTTTTTCTTAAAAAGAGGGGAAGAAACTGTGTGTGTACATGCACACACATATACAGGTGAGGTGAGAAATGGAGATCCAGAGAGATATATACCAAGAAACACATGGTTCTAAGTGGTCACACTGGGATTCATGCCCAGAGGTCTGCTCTAGAAAATATATTCCAAGTACTTCATTATTTTGCTCTTGGCATCTGTGGGGCATGTAAAGTCTGATGTCAAAGAGGCAGGAGATAGCAGTTCTCAAAGTCAGAATAGAGACCTGGGCTCCATTGATAGAAACGTGAATTTACTGGCAAATAGGGGGAAACCCAGGGGAATGGATGAGGCTGCCAGAACAGTATTTGTAGTGAAAAGAGATGACATAAGATAGATCTGAGGAATCTGAACACCTAAGGGATAGACAGAGAAAAAGAAGCCATCATGATCCAAAGATTGATTAGGCAGAAGAGAAAACTTACAAAATGGGTGTTTTATGAAAGTGCGTGGGGAAGAGCATGTCAAGGAGAAAACTGTTGAGGCAAGTCAAACAGGCAACTGATGCTGTTGTTTCAAGCAGTTTCGGTGATCACTGGTGGGGCACATGCCAAGCTGCAGAGGACTGAGGTGTGAGAAGTGAAATGAGAGTAAGTGAACACAAATGTTTCAGGAAGTTTGTCTATTGTGAGTCAGAGAGAAACAGATTGGGTCCAAGAGAGACAATCAAGGGCAGAAGAGCAACATGGTTAAGATAAATCTTGCAGTCAGAGTTTTGTTTGAATCCCCATTTTGCCACATACATATACATATTGCATAATCTTACTTGGTACTTACCTTTCTGAGCTTCAGTTTCCTAATCTGCATAATATGGGAAACAACATCAACCTTAAAAAGAGATAGAAATAACGTTAACATATTTTAAAACCTTTAGCTCCATGCCAGGGATAAAATAAATGCTCAGTAAATATGAATTCCCATTTTATTAATGCTATTTATATTTTACTCAAGAGGATTTTGAGATGCTCATGGCTGAAAGTAGAGGAGATGGGGTTAATTTGTGGAGAACAGTTTCTGAGCAGGCAGGGGAAGATGAGACCAAAGCACAGAAAGGAGTGTAGATTGCTAAACTAGCTACGGTTGTAGTTCAGGGGAGCAAAGTAGATTCATTTTCTGCCTATTGCCTTCTATTTTCTGAATGATGCTAGTGTTCAGATCAAGTGTAAAGGGGCATGAGGTAGAAACACAGACTTGATAAAAGCAGGGAAAAAAAAATTGTATCCACCATGGAGAACGCAGGGAGCTACCTGGAAGCTGCTGATAAACATGGAAAGCTTTATAAAATATGCAGGAGATTGTGAATCATGTCTTAGGGGCAATTGGTTTACATCCAAATATAGATGCATCAAGTGGATGTTAAAATGCTAAGTTTTATGTTTACTGAATCACTTGTTTCTTATCTACAAAAATATCAATTGATCAAATACGACAAAGAACCCCACTGCTTCTAACAGCCCTTATTGTTCAGTTGCATTCAGCTGCAAAAACGGTATTTTGTTTAGCATTTTTTTAAATGCTGTACATCTTTGAGAAAAGTGTTGCTATTGCTCATAATTATTGATATGACTCACACATCCTATTGATAAGTGTGCTCACACTACTCTTTAAATAGCACTGGCAAAGAGAGAGAAGTACACAAGCAGCTTTTTAAAACATGAAGTTGATGTTCTTGTTTATGAGATTTACAAGACTGAAGCTTAATTTCAAATACAAGAGATTAAATTTTGAGAGTCAGATCTAAAATATGTAGTTTTACAGTATACACAGAAATCTGTAACTTTTTTGATCTTTAAAATATCACTTAAAAACCTGTCTCTTTGCTGCAGAATCACAGCGGGAAAACAACCCACAATCTGTCACAAAAATACCACTAATTAGTTCTTTATGTTTAGTGTGGTTGATAAAGTATATTATCTTTATCAAGTCACCTTTAGAAAGATAAAGTAATGACATTTGATTAGGAGTAATAAAGAGGAAAAATATTTTTTCCTCAGATCAGTCAATTGAACAAAAGAACATTTATTTTCTCTATAATTATTAAAGCAATACATGTTAAATATAAAAAGCATAAAAAAGAATCAGCAGTATTCCTTTCCTAGTGGAATAATAGTTCACATTATTTTTATATTTCCCATATATCTCCATTATATTTCATATACATTTTTCTAAGCACTTACACTTATCCATGTTTTTAACAAAAGAGATCATGATACTTTGAAATCTTTCTTGATTTGATAGTATACTTTTATAAACATTTTCAATGCCATTAAATAATCGTTTGCAACTTTTTAGTAACTGTTCTCATCTGAATATACTAACATTTAAAATATTAATCCCCTATTGCTAAACACCACTTTTTTCTTATTGATGCTATAAATTATGATAGTATAACCAGCTTTATAGATTAACTTTAAAAAAAAAAAAAGATTTATTTATTTATTTATTTACACATACAAGAACTGGGGTACAGACCACACTGGGTTACAGTGGGGATGGGGACGGTGAGAAGATTCACCAGAGCCAGAGTGGGGAGCAGAACAGGCAGATGGACTGAACTACACTGCTGAGGGGAGCAGCGGGCGAGGTAGGAGAGGTCTGCCGCGCCATGTTGGTCACCTCCCTGACCGGGATGGAACTCATGCTGCAGTCGCTGCGGATGCTTCATAGTGCAGTACTTAAACCCTTGTGCCACCAGGGAGGCCCTACATTAACTTTTGATATATAACTGTTATTTGTTTCATATATATTCCTAGAAACTTTAATGCCAGGTTAAAAACTATAAACATTTGTTTATTCAATAAATATGTAGTAAGCATTTAATAAGTAGTAGATAAACATTTAATAAATTATTAGGCAGTGCTTTAGATACCCCTGGTGGCATAGGGGTTAAGTCACTGCACTATGAAGTTATCAGCAGCCACTGCAACAGAAATTAGATCCCCTGCCAGGAAGGGGACCCACATGGCACAGCAGACCTCTCCTGCCTTGCCTGCTGCTTCCCTCAGCAGTGTATTTCAGGAGATATACCTGTTCTAATTCCCACTCTATCTCTGGTTAATCCTCACCCCACTCCCCCCCCCCATACACATACTTCTGGTCTACACCCCAGCTCTTGTATGCATAAATAAATTTTTAAAAATCTTAAAACAAAATAGATACAAGGAATCTATCTTGATGGGGGCACTCAATGGCCCTAACGAACAATGAAGATAGGAAATAAACAGCACTGTTGCACACTGTTAAAATCATAACCAGAAATGAAGCAGCTAGTTACAATCCCATCACCACTGTATAAGGATGTCTAATTCCTTACATACACACCAACCTTTATTTTTTTTTAAAGATTTATTTATGCATACAAGAGCTGGGGTACAGGCCAGAGTCCAGGGAGGTGAGAGGATTCACCAGAGACAGAGCAGGGAGCAGAACAGGCAGATGGACTGAAACACACTGCTGAGGGGAGCAGCAGGCAAGGCAGGAGAGGTCTGCTGCGCCATGTGTGTCCCCTCCCTGGCCGGCAGCAGGGATCGAACTCATGCTGCAGTAGCTGAGGTCTGCTTCTTAGTGCGTTGCTTAATCCACTGCACCACCAGGGAGGCCCACGCACCAACCTTTAATACTAAGCCTAAGAAAAGAATTGCCAGTTTGATGGGTGAAAATGTTTATCATGCTAATTTGCATTTCTTTGACTACTAGTGAAGCTGAACGGTTTTTTTTCCCCCAGATATTTATTCTGTTCTGACATGTTTGTGGGAAATTGCTGCTTTCAAAATCTATGCAATTGTTTGACTTTTCCATACATCTACTAGAGTTTCATTTTTCTTTTTATAGAATGTCTGCAGCTCTTTAGAAATAGAGTTGAAATAATCAATATTGTGTTAAAAACATATTTATGGTATATGGTTTTATAGAGCCTATTTATCTTTGTGACACTACGAGGAAGAACAAAGAAGGGATTTTTATATGGTACATACAAACATTATAAATTATGAAGGCATTCAGTGGTTCTAAAAAAAATGAAGAATCATTTTCCCTTCTCTCAATACATGAGTTTATTTTAATATTTCCTACCCTTCAACTAGTTTTTTGTGCTGTAGGAATATAGGTAGAATTGGTCTGTTGTAGTAAACCTTATAATTGACAACCATGTCTCTACTTCTTTTGTGCTTGCAGAACCCACTTTTGTTCTAGTTTCTACTCCTCAGGGAAGGTAATCTTAAACCTAACTCAGTGGTCCATCCTAATCAATCATATTTATCCCCTTCCTTTTGCAGCAGTGATTCGTTTTCATCAGCCTGTGACATGCTTTTAGCCATAGAGTTGAGGGAGAATTCCACTGACTCACTCTGAAACTGTTTCCTTACTTTTACAAATGATAAACGGAGAGAGACCATCTCTTCTCATGCTGCCAAACACTGGCATGTCAGCTTTTGACATCTAGAATGGTGACTGCCACCTCTAAACCCTACTGAAGAGGATTATCCAGGAAAATTATCTTCAGAAAGAATCTGGATCCTTGACATCACTAGTCACTGAGCAAAGCAACCCTGCCTTCTTCAAGACTTCCTTAAGTTCCTTTATAATTGAGATGTTTCACTTTTGTTGTCCATAATATCTCCACTGATACAATTGGACTGAAACTTACAGAGTAGCTAGGGGACTCACTTCACTTCTGAGTTCAGAAAAGAAGTGGGAAAGATGGTAGGAGGAAGGGAGAGATTGTTCTTTACCTCTCAAATCATCATTTTACAAAAGCAAAGTCATATAACATCAAAAAGGACATACTCTCAGGAAAATAATTTTTAGAGGTTGAATTCATTAAACCTTTAAAAAAAATCCCAACATTTTTATCTTATTTTTTTCATTTCTTTGGGGAGTGAAAAATTCCTACATGCAAGTGTGGGGTCTCTGGTTGTATGTTCAGTAGGATTTAGGTCAATTTCTTTTTCTTTTTTAAAAAGATTTATTTATTTATGCATACGAGAATTGTGGTACAGAGACAGAGTGGGGAACATAAGAGGCAGACTGACTGAAGTACAATGCTTAGGGGAGCAGTGGGCGAGGCAGGAGCGGTCTACTGCCCCATGTGGGTCACCTCCCTGACCAGAGATTGAACTCCTGCTGCAGTGGCTATGGATGCTTCATAGTGAGGTACTTAACCCCTCTACCCCACCAGAGAGGCCCCGATTTAGGTCAGTTTCTGAAATGAAAGGGGGACAGAATTTTAGGTAGGTGAACAGCATATACAAAAACTGAGGGCTAAGAACAAATGTGGTGTATGCACAGGCATTGGTAGCACTCCACCCTGAATAGGATGAAGGTATCATTCAGGTAATGGTCCCTAACTTTAGGACTTAGGATCCTTGGGGACTATACATGTCTCAGAGGTCTTTTAGTTTTCAAAGGCATTTTACATTTATTGTTTTTATTTCAAGTACAAGCTAAAAGAGTAATATATGTATATATAGATCATCCAATCACCACATAAACCTGGTCAGTGCTATATCATTACAGTGTCCATTTCCCTATTCATATGTGATTCAGTACAGGTTAGCACTTCTGGTTCACTAAAATAAAAAAGGGGGTGGGAGGATTTTTAATGAGGAATAGTCTTCTATATATTGATTGGTTTCTTTTCCTGTTTTAGTTCTCAGTTGGACCACATTTACTAGCCTCTCTTGCATTTGGTTGTGGCCAGGTAACTGAGTTCTCGTCATTAGAATGTGGCAGAAGTTAAGTGCCATTTCTGGGTCTGATCCACATAAGCACCCATCACACCACCCCAGCACATATAGTTCTTGTTCTCTTTTCCCAATTGTTAGGATGAATAAAAGGCCACTGAAGATTAAAGGCAGGTGAAATCACATAATGGAAGGCAACAATATGGGAGGCTGCCTGACCAGACTGTGGCATGGGTGAAAAATGGAATTTAACCAGTTTCAGACACTGAAAAATTTCCGGAGTTATTTCTTATAATAGCTAACCACTACACAAAACTTTGGAAACAGAAAAGTAGATGAAGAGATGAACCATGATGAAATGAAGCAATAGTTTAGACTTGCTGAACCCAACTGAATCTGTTTTCTGGGTACCAGCAGTACCGGTTAGCAATAGTTCAAGAATAGTTTTGTAAGGCAGTTACCATATAATGAGAAATTTTCAGTTTCAAGTTCTAGTGATAATTGATGTAGATACTCTTTAATGTAGACTTTTAAAAAGGCAGAATGCTGACCTTATCTTTAAATAATATAATCCACAGAGTTTGAAGTGGCTTCATTAAAATTGGCATCTGAGCATTTCTCACTGCCTTTAAATTATTAATAACATTCTGAACATTTATATGTACACCCATTGCTGTAGACTCTGATTATCTATAGCAGTGACTGGTAGCACCTTTTGATATTTTGAAAGCTAATCTGGCAATTTGGTTTCAGCAAAACAACACCTCTATCATGTTAGTGCTACTAATTTAAATTTTACTGGTTTTGTAATTTGCTTTGTATTTAATTTGTGATATAGCTTGATTTTATGCTTATATAAGATACACGGGCATAAAAGAAATTTATTTTATATATTTAAGTTTCTAAAAATAAAATAAATTTATGTTAACACTGAATACATATGAGTTGTTTTTCTTAAAAGTGAGGTTCATTACTCAAGATTAAGAAACTCTGGACTAGGTCAGTTTGAATCTCTCTGAGCTCTAAAATGAGAGCAGCCAGGAAGGAACAAGTGGTCTGCACTGAAACCCATCGAAGCTGGAAAATCAACTCTTTTTTTTTTTTTTAAGATTTATTTATTTATTTATATGTACAAGAGCTGGGGTACAGACCAGAGTCATAGGAGGTGAGAGGATTCACCAGAGAGAGTGGGGAGCAGAACAGGCAGACTGACTGAAACACACTGCTGAGGGGAGCAGCAGGCGAGGCAGGAGAGGTCTGCTACACCATGTGGGTCCCCTCCCTGGCCAGCAGCAGGGATCTAACTCATGCTGCAGTAGCTGCGATTTGCTTCATAGTGCATTGCTTAACTCACTGCGCCACCAGGGAGGCCCTAGAGAATCAACTCTTACATACCGATTGTGGGCCTATCATTCAACCTCCCCAAACTCTGTAACTTAACTGAAAAGTTAGGATATTATGTATTGCCTCTTAGGGTTATGTTATTGGCAAAGCACTAGCATATGATATTGACTATTTATCTGTTGATAAGTAAATCATTTTCATTCTCTCCCATTTTCTACCACTTCACCCTGGATGAGTTGTGATTTACATTTGAACAAGATTTTGACTTTGTTAAATTCATACCATATTCTAGATCAACTTACTTAGGAGAACTGCCAACATTTAAAAAGTTTGTAGTTTTTTTTAAAGTATAAATTAGTGCTACTAAGAACCAATAATGCATAGTTCTTACATAACAAGGCAAATTTAGGTAGATCTTGACTTGGAAATACCTTATACCAAATTAATTCTATTTCTTAGATGCAGATAAAAAACCCAAATGTTCTTACTAGTATATTAAACTGTAATTCAGAATTGCTATTAATTTTGGCTGGCTTCCCTCATAACTACCCAAAATTTATAAATCATTCAGATTGAGAAGACTGTGTTCAAAAAGTCTTTTGTTTTGGGGGATGTCTGAACAGGTTCTGTTGAATTTACATTTTATTAATAAGCCCACACTTGCTCCACTCAT
Source organism: Galemys pyrenaicus (assembly GCA_019455555.1). Lineage (NCBI taxonomy): Eukaryota > Metazoa > Chordata > Mammalia > Eulipotyphla > Talpidae > Galemys > Galemys pyrenaicus. The sequence continues at coordinate 2,318,748 of JAGFMF010011780.1, forward strand.
TTCCTCTTAATTTTGGTTCACATTGTAACCTGTGTACCACAGAAAAGAAACCCTAGCACTACTGGATTGAAACTAATCAGAGGCTTTTTTGACATAGAGTTGTCTTAACTGAGGCAGTAATTTAGAGGATTTTTCTGTGACACAGAGACATCAGGAAGCACTGAAAAGAAAGAAGGTACAAAATAAAGGAGCAAATGATCCCCCAGAGTAGTTTGGAACCCCAGGTGCTCTTGTCCATCTGGAACATTCAGTTTTACATTCTAGGGACACGAGTTACTCTCTGCCAGAGGGATAATCATCTATAATTTCTCCTGGACAACATAAGCGTCCCAATGTTTAGAACTTTTAGAAATCACTGGCATTAGTAAAAGGCCTCCTGTCAGAAAATGGTTGTTAGGAAGTAGCAGGGAAACTTTTTCTATGTGGAAAGTGTGTTCATAGCCATTAGAATGCAGAGTTGCTTAAATGGGAGACTGTGGACTTCTTGTAGAGAAAAGTGGAGGTCCTGTTGTACCACAATCACAAGTGGCCACTACAGAAACCATCTCTTAATGCTGTTTTCCAGCTTCTTGTATTTCACTCCATGCTGACTCTCAAGCAAACAACAGGAGGATCTTTAAAGTGTTTTAAAGTTATCAAATGTAGGTTACTTCAACTACAGTCTCAAGTATCACCAGATTAGCTGGGAACATTTTGGCAGACAGTGAGTGGCACAGGTCTTTGGCTGAGAGGACTATCCGTCTAAATCCCAGCTCAGCTGCAATGAATCTCAGAGATAGGGGTAAGTCACCGAACCATTCACCCAGCCTCTACTTCATCCCACATAAATGTAGGTGAAAATGTCTGTGTTGTCACTTATATATGGAATAAAGAGAGACTAAACAAAGTGTTAGATAAAACCAAATCAACAACAAGCTCTATAGAACTGAGGCTACCAGAGGAGGAGGGAAAGAGCAAGGTGGGGAGGGAGCAACATGGATTATGGTACTGGACTATGGGTGTCTTGGTAGTGAGTGTGTGGTGTGAGGCTGTACTAATAAGTTACATTGAATACTTGTCCAGAGTATATTATGAGGCAGAACCTCTTAGGGTCACTATTATTTAAGCACTTTTATATAAATTAAACATTCTCTTAGTTGTAGCTGAAAGCATTCTAATTGCAATAAAAGCTTTATTATTACAAATATCAAAAGGTTAAAGAAATATTCTAGGTAAGCAATAGAGAGGTTGATAATTTCCTCAATCACCAACCCCAGAGTGGTGTATCCATTTACTTGTACAAGTCACTCTATATGCAGGATTTATCTCCTCTCCCCACTTCCAAACACACACACACACACACACACGTACACACACAAAAGGAGGAAGGTTTTACATAGTCATCTAGAACAGAGCAAAGAATGAGCTCTTTTCAAAGAGTTCACAGTCTACCTCAGCTCTCAGAGACTCCTTCTAATGAAGCAGAAGTTATAAGTGAAAACTAGAGCATTATGATAACAGGCTTATGATAACAGACTTAAGGAAGCATTGCATACACAACAGTTCTAGGTGTCAAATTGCTGCTTAGGGAGAAGAGCATGTCCCAATCTCTGTACAGCTCAGAGCAACATTAGGGCACCTGTGGAGCAGGAATGCCAGAAAGCAGCATTCCATGAAGGATCCTGGCCACAGTGACTGTGCTGATGATTTCAATAAAAATGACTTTAGCAATGGACATCAATAATGATACAAAATTAGAATGTGTGAACTTATTCCTAAACTCAAGAAATTGCCATAATATTGGAGATGAGCTGAGGTCCTGACATATGGCAGAAAAGGTTATGAAGAAGTTTACCTCGGACCTTATTAATGTTCCAGTGACTTCATATATACCCACTGACTGGTGAGCGCAGTGGACATTCAGATTACATTGCAACATTAAATAAGGAAAATATTCCTTCTCTACTTTTTAACTAACAAATATCTATAGCTTTTTCTGTTCCTAAATTTAAAACTCCTGGGCCTCTCTAGTGGCCTAGGGGTTAAGTCTCAGCACTATCACCACTCTCGCCTGAGTTCGATCCCCGGCCAGGGAGCTAACCCTCATATGGTTCAGCAGACCTGTCCTTAATCACCTGCTGCTCCCCTTAGCAGTGTATTTCAGTAAATCTGCCTTCCCACTTTGTCTGGTGAATCCTGTCATGCCCCCACCCATAGCTCTGGCATATACCCCAGCTCTAATCTGCAAAAATAAATATAATTAAATAAAATAAATTTTAAAAAGTAATTAAAAAGAAAACTCCCTCAAAAAACCCCACATATATTTAATTTATCAAATTTTAGATGTTGAATATCTCAATACAGTGTAATCTTTTCCTAGAGAAGACAACTACATGTTTTTCATTAGAAAGTATGTGGTATGGAAAATAAGGAGAATATTATAGAAAACACTAGAAATTTACAGTGAAAGGCTCTTAAAGTTTGTAGGGTCAGAGACTACTTTGAGAATCAGGTGACTTTGGGGCTTCTCTGAAGATAAAGCCAATTTGCAATCTGAATTTTGTTTGTTCCTTACAATCTTAGATACAGTGGGAAGCTAGGTTGAATGCACTTGCATCAGATCTCTAGCTTCTAGTACTTCTGTATTTCTATAAGTGGGATAGGAGTGTGACTCTAGTAAAAGAAAGTCCACGGATTTTGACCCCCATGATAGTCAGATGGCACCATAAGGGCTCCCTAAACCTTAACAGAATCCACCAAGTGTAGGTAGGGTCAATGTGATGGGAATCACTCTCCAAGTAGGTGTCCTTCCTGACAATTAATAGTATCATGTTCCACTGTGTTCAACTGAGAGCCTCTTCTTCCAATACAACTGATCACCATCATACTAAAGAGTTATAAAGAGTAACTGACCCTTTAAACTCATAAGAGTCCTAACAATAGCCACTTAAAATGCTAAGCATTTTCCTTCCTTTAAAAATATTATCCCATTTCATCCTTACAGAAGCTATATGAGATTATAAAATATGCCTCTGATTTTATAAATGAGTAAACAAAGTCTAAGTTATGTGACTAAGGTAATAGGTAGCCAATATATATCTTGGTGTTATGCACTGAATGTTTATGTTCCTTCCAAACTCCTATATTGAAGTCCTAATCTACAATGTGATGGTACCAGGAAGTGAGGACTTTGAGAAAGGATGTGGTTTAGGTGAGGTGAGTAGGGCAGAGACCTTTTGATGGGATTAGCATAAGAAAAAGAAAAGGACACTAGGGCTTCCACACCCTACCATGTGAGGATTAGCAAAAAGGTGACAATCTGCAAGTCAGGAAGTAGACCTCACCAAAACTCGACTATGCTGGCACCCTATTTTGGACTTTCCAGCCTCTAGAACAGCAAGAAATAAATGTCTGTTGATGGCATTTTGCTATAGTAACCCAAGCTAACTAAGTCAACCAGACTAGTTAAGCCTGCATTTTTTACCTCTACACTTTTTTTTGCATTCCAACTAATATAAACACTAAATTTTGTGGTCTTGGTCCCAAGTGTCAACCCCAAATTAAATATGTTAATAAAAGCTCAACACAAACATTTCTAAGTCTCTCAAAATGATTTCCATTAAATAAGACTAGCTTTTGAAATACAATAAAATGTACTGACATTGAAAGGAAAAAAAAAACCGATATCTTTTCATTTAAATGTTAAAACCCCCATCTATATTCTGTCCACATTATTCTTGGCTAATAATAGCCTATTTCACTCAGTGTCAGCAAAGAATACAGAATGCTGTAATCCAAATGTGTGTTATTTTGTTGTACATGCCCACAAACTATAATTAGCAGATATCGTCTTTAAACATCAAGTCAAACATTTTTTAATTTATTCTTACAAAAAAATTCAGGAGCAAACAACTGGAAAAACACTTTTTTGTTAAAAAAAAACAAGAAAAACAAACCTTTTTATATCTTACATCATGATTTGATTTTTAATCTATCATCACATTTGTTAATTCTTTTTAAAATATGTCTGAAATAGGTGTGACTTGAAGCAAAGAATATTCCCACCACAATACAAACATCAAAGAAAATACATCAAAGATGACAGCAAGGACATGTCATGTAAGAAAATAACTAATAAAAGATTATGGATTTAAAGACATGATGATTATTGATGACCTTAGCAAGAGTATTTTTATTGTTGATGAATGTAGAAACACAACGACAGTAGGTTAAAAAAAAAGTATGGCACGTCTACACAATGGACTGCTCTGCTGTGGTTAAACAGACTGAGTCACATCTGTAAATACAAAGTCAGAAATATGTCTACTAGAAAAGCAAGTATCCCAACAACATGAAAAATATGATTTCATATTTACAACAGTGAAAATATCATTATTCAGAGAAGTATGGCGGTAGAGATAGATGGATAATTATATTTGTTTATATGTAAATGCATGAGAGAATTGTCTGACATGACACAAACTTATACCAGGTGGCTCTTGGAATGTTGTGTCACATCCTCTAGGCCCAGCTCTGACTTCAGACATAGATGTGGAACTGAGTCCATACAAGCTCAGATGCATGCTAATGTCCCATCAAAAGAACACACCTGTGATGGTTCTGTATTCTGCTTTGAGCTCTTCTTAAGGGAGCCTACTACAGTTTCAACATCTAATTCCATCGACAGAAAACAGAGCAAAGTATAAAAGAAGTAGTATAGCACATTTCCCATGGTTGAACATCTTAAGTAGCCAAGCTGGAAAACCCACCAAATAGGTGATGTAGCAAGTGATTAAAAAATAGCTCAAGCACATCATTATGAAATTTCAAAATGCTAGGAATAAATAAAACATCTTCAACGCTTTCATAAAGAAACAAAGATATATCAAATAGAACAGTCTAGGAATCAGAATTGTACTTAACTAGGACAATGGAACAAAGTGTTAGAAAATCTGAAGGAATATTATTTCCCCCTAGAATTCCATATCCATGTAAGCTATAAATATGCATCATTATACATGTAGAATATTAAACATTTTTAGAACTGTGAAATCGCAAAATAGTTCCTCTAAGAAATGCTTTCCCAGGAAACTCTGGAATATGTGCTACTCCAAATCAAGAGAGAGGAAGGCACAGGACCTGGGCACAAGGGATATCATAGGCACTTGGCAGAGGGAAGTTCTCAGAGGAATACAAAGTCCCAAGTATAACTGTGATTTAGGTCTGGAAAGCAGCAAGGGACAATTGGAACCAGGACTGCAAGCAGAGAGGAAATAGAATTTACAGATAGCATAAAGCATTGACCATAGGGGAAATGGTGTTCAGGAACATTTATAGAGCTTTTAGAGTATTTGGGAAGGACTAATAAAATGTACATTAAAAAAAATCAATATTTGCCTTTAGAATAAAAATTTATACAAGCAATGAATTAGTATACTATTTGTGCAGTGAAGACTAATGTTTGTTTTGTTTTGTTTTATAACAATATGTAAACCCTAAATATTAATTCAACCAAAAATGGGAAAAATACTGTTGGGATGTGAAGATGAGAGCACCTTCAGCAGTCAAGGGTAGAGTGGACTCATTTCTAGAGAGACTGGTGTAATAAACCTAAAGTTTCACATACTACAATTATAAGTAGTTGAATCTTGCCTATAATTCATGTCAATAAAATAATAACCTAAGTATTACTTATGAACAACTAAAAGAACTGGAAGCAGTTACCACTAGGGAACAAGGAACTTCTTGAAGGCACATCTGTATGCCTTCATGCTGATTATGCCAATTATGCTTTTCATGCTAATTATGTTTATTTATTATTTGAATATTAAAATAGTTTAAACTTTCCTCTAGAATTTATATCCAAATTTTGTATTTGTCCCATTTTTTAAAAAAATTTCAGGTCTATTTTCTCTCTCTTCTACTTCATAAGAACTTCTTTCATTAAGGCCACCATTGGTTCTGCTAATTCCTGAAACCAGTGGGCACTTATCAGGCATTATTTTACTTGAAATTCTAGCATCTGACACCTTCCTTGCTTCTTAAACTTGTATAATAATCTAAATAACCCAAATAAAGTCTAGCTCTCCTCTGATTGTTTCTTCTCAGTCTCCATTCTTTCCTATAGTCTAGTGCTCTTTATTTTTCTCATTCTCCCTGGAAATACTACTTATCCATAATTTTCTATAACACATGGCTACTGATTCCATCTCCTGGACAATCCACCCCTTTGTACTCCTGACCTATATATATATATATGTAAGCGCTTATTGGGAATCCCCATCTAGATATCCAATAGATATATTCAATGCAATAATTTCAAAGTAAAACTTTACTACCTATCCTTAAAAATCTACTCTTTCTACTGATTTTGGTATCCCAGTGAATGGCACTAATATATTCCATCCCATGTAAATAGAAATCGTCTCCATTTATTTACCCATCTAAACTTACATCAATCATATCCCATCAACTCCTAAATATCTTGTTTCTTTGCACTCATCTCCCTATCACCTCCCTGCCACATCCCCTTTCCAAATGAATAATTTAAAAGGGCCTTAGAGCTTAGGTAAATGAGTGTCAGTCCAAGAAATTTAGAGAAATAAACCACATCAGATCCCTAAGAGATCTTAGGGATCTAAGGAAAACAAGTATACTGGGAAAACAAGTATAAATAGAAAATTCAAAGCATTAGAAGAGTCATGGGACTCAACAGGCAGAGAGGGGTAGACAAAATTAGAGGGAAATCAAACCTGGAATAAGATTCCAGGTAGACAGGAGGTAGGATAAACATGATTAGAGAAGAGAGAAGTGCAAGAGAAGGTGCACCCAAGCAACCAGTGGGAAACTCAGCTTCTCTTTAAGGACTGACAGCTACATGTTTCAGCTTCATGATGTAAGGATGAGTTAAGCCAGAGAAGAGAGGCTTCTCTTTTCACTCTTTTTGGTTCCCTCTACCAGTACGTTAATTCAACCCTACAAGTTTTCTTTGGGACCACTGAAATAACACCTTTACCAGTATTGCCAGAGACAAGCTCCAGCTAAGGGCAGGTTCCCACAGAAGGATATGGTGTCCAGGAATGATGAGGAAGTGAGGAGACACTTGACACTTGATCAGGGTGCAAATGTTGTCCTACCAGAGTCTCAGCAGGTCTTTATTTATACATTACAAGTAAGCGGTGGGATTATATCAGCATATGCATAGAACAAAGAAATGACAATCATTACATTTTTCTTAAGAACAGCTTGGGGTCTTATGGCCATAGTCAAGATTTATGACCTATGCAATTTTAAAGTAAAGCTTATGACAAAACAATCATGTTGCTATTAGTATGCTAGTTTCTATGGTTATTCAGTTTATTTATCATTGTCAACACAGATATAGCAATTTTGTGCAATCACTACTAATTGATTTTGTTTCTATTCTGAGTATGAGATGAAGTACTAGTCACAAGGTCTGGTGTCAAACTAGAATCAATACCTAAAGATCTACAGACCCCCCAATAAAACAAATTAAAACTTAAATCATAGCTAAGTCCTATTTTAATCTTTATAAAAGGAACCACTAACTTCATTATGTCCTGAACCTAAAACTAATTAGTAATGTTTTTTGTTACTAGGGAGTTTTTCTATATACAATTATGATTTAAGTAAAACAATAGCAGGGGAAAAAGGGAGAAGGGCAGGAAGGGCTTATGCGATTCATTCATCGCAGGAAACATAGAGCCTTTCATAATGGGCCAAGCCACAGAGGTCACTCCTTGGTTCCCGGGGCTAGTTCCCTGGAAAACTAGATGGTTTAGGTCTGGGAAACTATTTAATAACTAACTTTTGAGTTATTATTATTAAACAATCACATTTCGATTACAACTCTTACTATTTAGTTTTTTGGTATCAGTGGTCTTATGGTATCGGTTTTAGAGAATTTTGTGTTACATTATTTGCCAATCAGTAATTCATCATCAAAATGCATAGCAACCAATTATTTTGTTTAGCAGGACAGCCAATTTTCCAACCACCCTCCGTGGGTGAATTTCCAGTTAGCACTTAATCATGCCTTTTACAGAATGGTAACTGTAATGTCAGCCAAAACAATGGAGATCTGGTAAGGTTAGCTTTTGGGGCCTCCTGACATCTCAGGAACATCCCTCATACCTGGACCCCCGTCAGGCAGCACAAGTAGCATGGCTCTCGCCACAATATCCCTTCTTCTATCACTATGCCATCGCACATACTACCATAAAAATCTTTTGACATATACAGATCTGCTCATTTCCATTAACAAAACCACTTCATACTGATATTTCACTAGAAGGTGGCATCACCAATGTAACTGTACACCACAGATGCTCATCACTGAATAGACTGAATTCTTGCTTGATGCAACACAATCTTTTACCTAAAAAATTGTGCCCCTCTTCCATCTTTAGGTAATTCTTTAATCTCATTAGGTTTGATTTTTCATCAGCAAAATAAAGTGGGAGACAGGCTCAGTGAGCAGCCATTGATTCTAACTATGTCATTAATCCTACAAGTGCTGTGTATTAGGACCCAGGTAAGTAAGGAGGAGGCAGAGTTGGTAGGAATCAGGGACCCCCTTACACTTATGTAAACTAGAACTGCTTCAGTGTAATCTGTTATATATCTGGCTCCTAAAAGAGCTTATTTGAAGAAAGTTTTTTCTATTATTTTATTGTTATTATTTATTTTATTATGACTATCCAGTATAACTGATGCAATTAAGCAAAGGAATGAAATAATAGAAATAAAAGCTAGAAAGGATGTATCTGAGTTATCATTATTTGTAGCAGATATGATTTTATATCTGAGAAATGGAAAATGCATTCAAAAGCTACTATAAATATATGTTATAAATAATAAATGAAATCAGTAAAATATGTAAAGCCATTATCTCCTACATTTAAAAACAATCAACTAAAACAGTAAAAAAAAATTATCTACCCAGGGATCAATTGAACCTTAAAAATGCAATATACATGTGAAAAAAATTTTAAACTTTAAAATACTGATTTAGCTTAAAGACCATAAAGATTTTTTTTATTAAATTATCCATAAATGTCAATAGGACTTTTTTTTTTACACTAAATAAACAGATTCTAGATCCTATTGGAAAAATAAGCAAAAATAACCAGGAAAATTCTGAAAAAGACAAATTATAAAGGTAAATAAACCTTCATATTGTAGAAAAGGAGTTTACATCTACAAGTAATTAAAACAGTTGATAGGGGAAACTGAAAAGACAGGTCAATGAAACAGAATGAAGAACCCAAAAATAGACTAAGGTACATGAGGGAACTCAGAATATGATAAAGGTGGCAATTTAATTCAATGCAAAAAAGACAGTTTATTCAATAAATAATGACAGTACAGTACTAAACATCTGGTAAATCCTAAAACTGAATCCTAATCTTATTTCCTATAACAAAGTAAATTCCAAACAAAAAAGAAAATTTAAAAATGAAATTGTAAATGTATTAGAAGAAAATATGGGAGAATATTTCCATAATAGTAGAGTAGGTAAGAAACAAAACTTAAAGGATATTAAAGAACCTATAGATATACTTAAAATACATAAATATCTCAGCATGAAAAAATACCATAATCCAAGTTAAAAGTAACACTCAGAAAAAAAATACTTGCAGCACATTAAACAGAAGGAAGGGTAATTTATTTAATACATACATAGATCAAATCAATAAGAAAAAACCCTACATTCCAATGGAAAAATGACCAAATAATGTCAAAAGAGGTCATAAAACAAAAAGTACAAAGGACTTTCAGACTGTAACAGGCTGATTCCTAGGAAAAGGGGAAGTGCCAGCTTCCCTCCTCCATCCAAGGAAGGGTGGAGTTCATCCAAGGAAGGGTGGAGTTAAGAGGGGAAAAGGAGAAGTTGGAGAAGAGATGGAAAAAAGGAAGGGAGGAGGGAGGGAGGAAAGAGATGGAGAGCAAGAAGGAGACCTAGAGGAGGCACATGGAGCAGAGAGATATGTGAAGAAGTTGCACTTGCTTCTTGGTCTTGGACTGATGAAAACAGATATGGGTGAGACCTGTGGGGAGGTTAACAATGGCACCTTTTATCTTGATTTTGATATTGCTCCTTCTGTCCCAGATATGTTGGGCCCCTTCTGCCCCTTTCCTATGGGTCGCCATCAGAGGGTACCTTAAACTTGTGGCAGGTTTTCAGGCCTCAGTGGCCCTGCTATGGATCAATCCTAACTGCCTGGGTATTTATGATGGGTAACTTTGGGTGCTTGATTTGGAAACCATTCTTTCCCTTTTCTGTATTGCATACTAATTGTACTAAAGTTCCTGTACACTAGAATATGTTTTATCTTGATGCAGTGGATGGCAGAACCTACTTGGGTAAGTAGGTTTGGGGATTCCAGGGTGCACCTCACCCTGTCCTATAACAAAATGAATGAAAAGGTGATAATTGCCCACAAAATAGTGCCCCAATATAGTTCACTTATGGGCAATATACATGCAATAATGCAATATACATGCAATAATGTTAGGAAATAGGCATTAGCACACATTTTTGGGAAAAGTATAATAGGGAATTTTGACACTACTTGACAATAGTTATCAAATTTAGATGCAAGAAGTCCTCTTCTTGGAATATATCCTACAGATTCATTTACATAAATGAATAAACTTAGAATGATAGTCATTGTAACTTATTTATAATAGAAAATGGCAAAACAATAATTAAATGCCATTACTAGGATTTTAGTTATGGTGTATCACTTTAATGGGAAATTCTGCAGCCATTAAAATGTGATAAGATAAATATATATCAACAGACATGGAATAATCTCCTAAATGTACTTCATACAGAAAAAAAAATCAAAAAACAGAGAGCAAATAATGAAGTGCAATTTGTAGGCTTCTAGTTGTGTTCAAAAAAAGCAGCAGGGGTATGTAGAAATGCATATACATGCTTGTACAAATACAAAATATGGTATAGCCCTTAAAGGCTACACAGTAAAATGATAATAATGGTTGCCTGTACAGAAATGAGTTCGAAGCAACAATTTTTCCCTTGTTATTTGTTTATATGTCCTTCTATCATAGAATTCCAGATTTTAGCTAACTTCATACCAAATGGAATAAAAATGGCATTTCCTAAGGGTTTTTTTTTTCCCCCCAAACAGATGTGGTTCAGTTTGTATGCTGTAATGTTGCATCCTGTAAAATATTGTTGTGCTCTTTCTCCCCATTTTTCCTATAGGCTAAATTGCAGGCCTGATTCCTAAAGCTAAAGTCACCTACTTGGAGCACAAGAGAAAAGTCCCATTTTGATGAGAGCAAAGCAGCAGACTCAGGGTCCCTGAAAACAATGGCCTCATCACACCAGCCTTGCACTGCTTGCCTCAGGACTATGGGAAAGTCTTGATTAAATCATCAGTCTGTGGGAGAATGTTGCCATTCATAGATGAAACTAACTCTGACTGATTCAGAAGAAATAGGGGCAGGTAGCTCAGAGAACGGGGGCCTTGATAGGCCCTGATTAGTGAGTCTGTTTTACAGTTTATAAATATGGCAAAGTGTGTATAATATCATGGGAAGTCTTTATAATAATGACTATTTTCTCTTAACTTTTCAAGGACTATTAAGGCATTTTCATCCCTTCAGATTATTATAGTTTCAGGATATTTTAATCATTCTAAATCCACATGATAGACCAAGTGATTTGTGTGTGTTCTGGCTATAGAAGTCTATGAAAACTTGTGTGTGTGTGTGTGTGTGTTGCAAAAACAGGAGAGCAGACTATTCACTTTAATATACTTCAATCTCAGTGGGATTCTTCCTAATTATAGATTTTTTGAAGCTCAGGCTTTTTATAACATTGAAAATGAAGTTGTTTGTTACTGGATCAATTCTTAATTGGAATCATCCCAATACCCTGCTCGGAGAGGATGCTATCTTATTTAACTTAAGATGTGCCGACAAGACCACTATCAGCAAGAAGCCAGAAACATTCTCAATCAAAAGGCATAATACACAGCAACAGTGTCAATAATCTCATTACTTTCAATTTTGATTTATGGTTATTGATTTAGAAAAGTCAAAGGAAAGAAAGTAAATTTGGGACACAACCAAGATGTTGGGGAACTGGCTGACTTCTACCTTCCCTGTGGATTAGAGAGCATTCTTTTCATACTTCTCATTTAATATTACTGGTTTCCAATCCTAACTGAGCATTAGTTATCCTGAGTGACCCCCAATTTTTAATTAAATAGATCAATTTAAGACTAAATCTAAATATTTTTTCAAAATGATTATAAGAACCAAATGCCAGTTCTTCATTTAGAAAGACCTGGAATGGATAATATCTTCAAATTTCTCATATATGCTAAATACCTTGCCAGAAATAAGGAGGCATGCACTGGCCTTGTGGCTATGGACCAGCATACTCTAGCTATCACTAGTATCTATCACCTTTCCCACAAACTCAGAAATATTGTGCTCACATTTCTTATTTTGGTTTGTCTTTTTCCAACAAATTATTGTATTATTGTTACAGGGCAATCCTAATATAAAATGGGTTTCCCTCACTGGGTCCTCACCCGCAAGCTCAGAAGACTTTTATAATAAGCCTCAACTTCAGGCACACGTGACAAAAGTTATTAAAGGGTTTTATTTTACAAAAGAAGGGGAATAAAATAGTAATAATACAGGCCTCCCTGGTGGCGCAGTGGGTTAAGCAACGCACTATGAAGCAAACCGCAGCCACTGCAGCACGAGTTCGATCCCCGCTGCCGGCCAGGGAGGGGACCCACATGGCCTGGCAGACCTCTCCTGCTGTGCCCGCTGCTCCCCTCAGCAGTGTGTTTCAGTCAGTCTGCCTGTTCTGCTCCCCACTCTGTATCTGGTGATTCCTCTCACATCCCGCAACTCTGGCTTGTACCCCAGCTCTTGTATGCATAAATAAATAAATCTTTTTAAAAAATAGTAATAATACAAAGAGAAGAGAGGGATACAAATCCGTAAATATCCTACCAGATCTGCTGAGTTGGAACCCAACTGCACGTTGACAGCTGCCTCTGAATCAAGGGAGATGGCTCCAAAGGAAGGGAGTCTAAGGCTCACACCTCTCTGGTTTTATAGCCAGCCTGGCTGCTTAACTCTACCCTCAGGTCCCAGTGATCAGATTTGTGGTTCTGGAACACTGGTGGTCTGGAGTGGGGGTTGGAGTCCACAAACCCATCTGTGTAATCCATTCAGGACTACCCTTCCCCCTAACATTATCATCAGTTAAATATGTCCTTTTGGACTTCATCAAACTTTATTGTCTAAGAAAGTTTATTCAAATTAGAGGAAGGAAATTAAAGTAAGGTGGCAAAATGTAGACAGATAGTAAAGGAGGAATCTCGATCAATGCAATAGTATCATGGCTTCCTATTGGATGAGGTCATTGTTTTGTATCAGTTCCACAACATTCAAGAGGTGACACCTATCCCGACCCTGGGGTATTTCATTTGACCTAGACTCAGGATAAAACTGCTCTGGAGTACCTCTTGAAGTCTAGAGAGAGCTGAAGTCTGGTATCACACACCAAGGAACACCAGGGCTGGGGCTTTGTGAGTAGTCTACCTGTTATTGGGGCATGGTCTGCAGAGAATTTGAAACAATAATACAAGTGATTACAAAGCAGTTTGCCTTTTTTGTTATCATCATGAGTTGGAGATTATAAACAATGCCAGTGATAAAATACCCTTCCCTGAAAGTGTTTTATTGGCCTACATTTTAAAACATGATCATTCTCAAAGCATGGTGTCAAGTCAGTCTCTCCTAAGAAGGCAGTTAGGCTTTTCTCAGGTTGAGACTAGGTCTCTTGTGACTTTGGTAAGAGCACTAGAGGTAAGGCCCTGTGAAACTTGGGAGGTTTATAATCGTTAAATGTAATATCGTTTTGTGTTGAGAGAGAGAACTTTCAGGTCTACCCGTGATGTATCACACAGCAGACTGATAAATGGACCTAACTCTCAATTGCACTACATTGGTTTCTCATAGAGAGCTGACATTTTTGTATCACTGTTACAAATGATTGATGAGGCTAAATAAAAACGAAGTCATAATTTAGAATAAGTGTGAAGTCTTGATGTATTTTATCTTAACAACAACTAAAAACCTATTCCCTATTCTAACCACTGAAAAGGCAAAGAACTGCAATCATGTCTAGCATCCAAATTAAATTTAATTTTCCTCTTAAGGCAATCAGAGCCTTTGGGGAAAAGATTAATTCTGGACCCAGAGGAGGAAATGTAAAAGATATTCTGGAACATCTTGCTATTCAAAAAAGTAGGAAACTATTAAAGATTACCAGGGTTGTGTCAAAGTATTCCAAAGTTTATCTAAGTAAGTTCCACTGTGCTACAAAAGAAGATTTGAGTATTAATAAGCATAATAATATCCAAAGGTTGAAATACTTTAAATATGTTTAAAGTTATGAATTTATAATTATACTGAAACCACTAAATGATCAACCTTGGCAGATGCCAGCAAAATATCTCATTACATTGAAGTCTGATAAAGAAAGATAAAGAATCAGCATTTACCCTGCTTCCTAGTCAGTCTGTATTAAAGAATAAACAAATTGTTGATGAGGGAAAGTTTATGACCATCACAAAAAGAAAGATAGTAAAACATTATTTTCCTCATGATAGGACCTAACCCCTATGAAGCAGTATTAAGAACAAATCTAAACCAAAACACATCATGACTCTAAGTCTAATTCCAATTTATATTAAATACAAGTAAAGAATATTTTAACCTCTCCCATGGAATGCATTCACAAAACATAGACTTTGGGAAACTATAAAGTAAACAACAACAACAACAAATTCAAGAAAAGAAAGCTAGAGGAAGATCTATATAATAAAAGATTTAGCAACCATTGGCAAACTATTTACCTTATTTGGATTTTGCAATTCAAAAGAACTGTAAAGAAAAAAGAGATTTTTAAAAATAGGGCAATCAGTTCAATATGAATATTTATGTGACAGTATTCATGAATTATTATAAATTTGTTATGTGCAATGACAATGCAATTATGGGTATGCTAAAAAAAGAGAATCCTTCATTTCTACACAAACACAGTCACACACATATTATATATATAAAAGAATATTTACAGAGAAAATTATTTGATGTTCAGGACGTGCTTCAAAATACTCTCAATTAGGGCCTCCCTGGTGGCGCAGTGGGTTAAGCAACACACTATTAAGCAAACCACAGCCACTGCAGCACAAGTTCGATCCCTGCTGCCGGCCAGGGAGGGGACCAATATGGCGCAGCAGACCTCTCCTACTGTGCCTGCTGCTCCCCTCAGCAGTGTGTTTCAGTCAGTCTGCCTGTTCTGCTCCCCACTCTGTCTCTGGTGGATCCTCTCACCTCCCTGGACTCTGGCCTGTACCCCAGTGCTTGTATGTATAAATAAATAAATCTTAAAAAAAATAATCTCAATTAGGGATTATGAATGAATACAGAGTAAAAGAGTTTGACCATGTATTAATAATTTCTGAAACCAATGAATGAAGATATCAGATTCATTTTCTCTATATTTATGCTTCAAATTTCTTAAAAAAATTAAAAAAAACAGCATTTATTAAGTAGCTAATTGAAACACATGGGTTTAATTTTGAAAATCTCTAAACACAAATGATTGGCTTTTTGATGATCAGTTTTTATACATCTTGGTATACATCAATCTTAGCACAGTGATTTTGTAGCACACTGATAGTAGTCACTCATTATGCATTTATTGAGTGACAATAACCATTTTAGCATCAGTAGCAAACAACCTACTCAGTCACATTTGTTTATTCATCTACAAATTTAGAAGACTGAATTTGTTCATAAGTTTTAGCAATAAAATAGCCCCGGCAATCTTCCTTTGAGAAAGACTGAGTACACCCCACAATGAATATCATTTTATCTAGCTATTCTTGCACTAAACCCCAATAGTCATGCTTGCATTAAACCTCTGCCATTAATAGTCATTTCTATTCTCACATAAACCTCCCAGAAATAACTAAAATCTTGGCATTTGTATTCTTGATGCAGTTTTGAGATTTTGGCCAAATGTTAAGTTTCTGCAATTTTTGCTGCTAACTCACTGAATTTAGCACTACCTACCTAGTACACTGTGGCTAGTGGGAGGTAAGAGGAAATCCAGCCAGAACCTGAAAGAAAAAATTATTATGGGAAGTAAAACTAAAATGTAAAAATGATAAAACTCTTTATACATTTCTAGAATTTTAAAAGGTAATTTTGATGCCACCATTAAAACCTAGTGTTCATAGTCTAATTTGGCTTGTGCAATGGGGATCCTGAGAAAGTGAATTTAAAAGGAAAAATAGCCATATGGGAAGAATGATTTGAATTTCCATTCACTTGCAGGTAGATCTTATTACCATGCAACAGTCTGCAGTGGGTAAAACAGAGATGCTTTAAAGGTATCCACTGATGTTCCTGAAGGACCCTGAGAGTAGCAACAGATGGGACTGCAGGATGCAGAAAGCAGCAGGCTGTTACTGAATACTTAATTGATCTGGTGACTTTGAGACCTCAAACACATTGGGTGACCCAGCAATATGGAAAATATCTTGGCTTCCTCTTTCCAAGATACTCTTGGCCACTGAATTGATGTTCTTGAAGAAGACATCTGCTTGTAGGTGATGACTGAGAAATGGAATAAGTATATAGCATAAATCTTCTGCCCACAAATCCGTACTCTGCCAGCCATTACTGGTACATGTGGGTGTACATTTGGTAGCTGTCCCAGATTTCAGAAAGGCAGAGATGGCTTTCAACTAAAAATGGGAACTCGAGGATACATTTATCTATCCTTTATTCCATGCAAGATTTTCTACTAAAGTAACTGATAGATATTATAAGCAAGAAACACAGCAAGCTGGTGATTAAGAAATGAAGGACGGGCCTCCCTGGTGGCGCAGAGGGTTAAGCAACACACTGTGAAGCAAACCGCAGCCACTGCAGCACGAGTTCGATCCCTGCTGCCGGCCAGGGAGGGGACCCACATGGCCTGGCAGACCTCTCCTGCTGTGCCCGCTG
>JAGFMF010011780.1:2338437-2359057 GCA_019455555.1 Galemys pyrenaicus
ATTTTTGTTTTTTTTTAAAAAAAAAAAAAAAAAAAAAAAAGGATCATATTTTAAGTGAAATCTAGATGTATTACCATTGAATTTTGGTATACTCACTATTGTTCTTTCTAAAAGAATTAGACCACAAAAAGGAAATGAAGACAAAAAAGATATTTTGACAACAACTAAACTGGCATATTTTAAATCTCTCTACCTTAAATAGTGTTTCTCACTTCCTTTCATCTTTGTGAGACTTATAAATTCAGGGCAAAAACTACTTACATAAAAATCAGGATTGCTAGATACATTTTGCTGAATTCTTATGGTTTCCATTTAACATGTAAAGAATTAATTCCTATGAATAAGACTACAAAACCCCTCACAGAGACTAGAGAAGACAGAAATGTTCAACATATGGTTTAACCATGGTTTTAAGATCAGGTTAAGGATAAAATGATCTAGGAGAAATAAAATTCCACATATTTTTTTCTGCCTGGGGTCAGGTTGGAAGAAGCAGGGGGAGAAGAGACAAGGGAGGGGTAAGGGTAGGTGGCAACTCTAGGGCTCATCTTTCCAAGCTTCCCCCAGTCCACATACCCCCAACCGCACCCCACCCCTGCCCCTGTAGGAACTGAGTAATAGGAATTAAGGCAATCACACAAGGCAAGAAACTTGTTTCCTATTAGCCTACTTGGGATTCTAAGAGGAAGCCATGTAGGAAACTCCATATTAATATCTGGCGGTGGCGTGTTAGGTCAAATCAACACAGACACACGGAGTGTACAGTATTTTATCAAATCTCTCACTTGCAATTGAAAGATATAGTAAATATGCTATCAAACCATGGTATGCTTATAAATACAGACTGATTTCAGAGGTGGTGTAATATGAAAAATAATAATAAATTAGAATCACAAGTTCTTTCTTGAGAGAACTTCAGTTTGCCCCACTGTATTAAATGGTCTGAGATCCTGAATCTATTCTCCCACTTCCAGTTTGGCCCTTCCTATTTCCAAAGCATATCTCAAAACATTTTTTTGTCTGTATTATTCTGGGAGCCAATTATGACAGGTAAAAGCAAAAGAAACTACAAAGAAGGCAGCTGAGACCACACTAAATTTCAGCTGCGGCACAACGCATGAAAGGAATATGGCAGTGAGCAAAGTGAGACATGTAGAGGCACAGCAGTCTCAGAAAGATTCAGCAAGCAAACCTTTGATTGCTCAAAAATACAGCTTTCATCATTTTACATTACAATGTGCTTCATGTGCGTGAATGCACAATGTATTTTCTCCTCACAGACAAGTTATTATTAGGTAAGATTACTGAAAGTAAATTCTAAGTGATTGAAAAATTGTAGAGTTAACAGGTGATTGCATAGCTATTTATAGCAGCAGCTGCCTTGACCTAAAAGATTTGCAAATATTCCGCAAATCTTGGGAAATGTCACAGTCTGTTTTTCCTCTATTTGGCTGGTTCTCCTTCTTGGCCTTTCTAACTTGTAACTGTTCCTCTTTCAGATTAGTGAAACTTGGAACAACCTCAGAATTCTTTCCCTAGTCCTCTCTTTTTCTTTATGTTTTATTTTTTATTCAACCTTTAAATTTTGAAATATTGGATGAATTCAAAACAGCACACGTAATCTTCTTGGCGACTTATAAAGCATAATAGTAAAACCACCCCATTCAAGGGCCAGGACTAGAGTAGGCAAGCAAAGTATTTATTTTGAATGCAAAATTTAAGGACCAAAAAACAATCTCATAATTAGAATAATATTCTAAAAATCAAAACTATTGCAGAAAGAAATCCATTATGGGACCTCCCTGGTAGCCTAGGGGTTAGGTCTCACAGAGGCCCTCCCATTGCAGAGATCTGAATTCTATCCCCCTCCGGGGGGCGCAGGGGAGGTGGGTAGAGATCTCTCCTGTTTTGCCTGCTGCTTCAATAGATTTACCTGTTCTGCTCCCCACTCTGTCTCTGGTGAGTGCTCTCACCTCCCGCATCTCTGGCCTACACTCCTGTTCTACGCAAAAATAAATAAAATAAAATTTGATAATAAAGGAATAAATTTTTTAAAAATTTAAAAATATCAGTGATAAGCAAGATATCACAAGCTTAAACATTTGATCACCTACACCCCAATTCTTCTATGCAAAAATAAAATAAAAATCTTACAATAAAGGAATGATTAAAAAAAAATTTAAACAGCCATGATGAGCAAGATATCAGAAGCTTAAAGATTTTATCTGACCCTGTTATTTTTGCCATACTACCTCACTTAGCTCATCCTAGTCCCAGCCCTGCTTCCAGTATACTTTTGTTTTAAAAGAACAGGTGGTTGGCCTGAATGTGGCTTGCCAGCTTGATATTTTTAAAAATAACAACATTCCAATAAGATTTATCTTGATTATTGTGTTTTTGGCATCTCTTAAATTTGTATCCAAAGAGAGTGTTTCATTTAATCTCTCCTTAGTTGCAACCCTACCCATATATGAAATGGAAAATGTCATTCAGTTTTTGCTTATAAACTTTACAAAATGTGAATGTATTCTTCTAAGCCATATTTTATACTTCATTTAATATTAAGTCTCAATGAGTCTTTTATTTTTTTTTTTCAATGAGTCTTTTAAACTTTGTGAGCAGCTGTAGTTCATTCATCTTTGTGGTTCTCTAGCATTCCATCTTATGAAATCTTTATCCACTTTCTTATTGATAGATGTGTGGGTTATTTCTAATTATTTTTCACTGCAAGCCTCACTTCTGTGAACATTCTCATATATGTCTGCTAGTCACTGGAAACAGTTCTCTAGGTTCCAAAAGCTACTCCTGGGAAGAGATCTGTCCAGTTACAGTGTATGCAAACTGAAATTTACTAAATAATGCCATTGCAATCCAAAATGCCATCTGTAATCCCAAATGTAACCCATGTTGCTTTTTCAAGCCCAACAAATTTCACAAATTTAAAATTTTTGCTAATCTCGGGGATGTAAAGTGGTATCTAATTGATGTTTTAATGTATATTTATGTGATCAGTTAGATGTTGGATCAGTTAGCATGTTTGCATATGCTCATTGAACATTCTTATTTCTCTTCCGAATCCCTACCCATGTATTTTGCCCTATTTTATAATTTGTTAGTCTTTTTCTCAATTTTTTAGAACGTCTCTTTAACTTCTGGATATCATTCTTCTTCAAGTTCTTCTCTCTTTTTACTCATTATGCCTTTTCATTTACAAAAATTCTAAGTTCTCCATCTCTCAGATTGATCATTTTTTATCTTTTACTGTTAGTACTTTTTTGTTGTCATGAAGAAATTGTTTCCTGTTCCAGCTCTCATTTAAAACATTTTCTTCAAATAGTGTTGAAGTCTTGGGTTAAAAATTCATTCTTTCTGCATTGATCTATCTGCAGTGCCACATCTTCCATATGTTAGATTTCATATGTAGGTAGGTTAATTTCTCTTTCATTGATTAACTTGTTCATCTTTGTGCCAATTACCATATGATCTGTCTTAGTATGGTTTTCATATACATTAATCTAAATCTAAATATAGTTGGTCACATCTCCTTATCCCATTCTTTTAGAAGATTATCTAACCTAGCCATATGTCCTGTTTAGAACCAATTCATCAGATTACATTGAAAATTTGTTGATATAATTCATATATACTGAATCAGTTTGGCAAGGTTAATTTGACAAAGATTGACAACATTACATTATTTATCTTCATAAGTAAGAACATGGTATCCCTCCATCAATTGGTTCTCAACTATAAGTAGGGAGTTTAATGGTGGCAACCCAAAAGATGTCTGTGTGAACATGACTTTATTTGGAAAACAGGTCTTTGAAGATGCAATAAAGGTGCTATCACCCTAGATTGTCTGGGTAGGTCTTAAATCTAATGGCAAATGTCATCAGAGACAACTGGGAAGAAGACACAGGCAGAGAAGAGAGGGCCATGCAGAGGTTGGGTAGAAATTGGAGCTATGCAGCTATTAATAAGCCAGGGAATGCCTGACTCTACCAGAAACTGGAAGAGACAAAAAGGAGTCTTTTCTGGAGCTTTCAGAGGGTGTGTGGCTTTGCCAACATTTAATTTTGGATTTCTGTCCTGCAGAACTATGAGAGTACATTTCTCTTGTTTTAAATCACAAAGCTTATAGGTATTTCTTTTCTTTTTTTAAGATTTGTTTTTTAGTTGATTTATTTCTGCATACAAGAACTGGGGTATAGGCCAGAAGTGTGGGGGTGAGAGGGTTCACCAGAGACAGAGTGGGGAGAAGAACAGGCTGATCTACTGAAATACAGTGCTGAGGGGAGCAATTGGTGAGATAGGGTGGGTCACCTCCCTGGCCGGGTATTGAACTTGTGCTGCAGTGGCTGCAGATAGCTTGATAGTGTTTAGACTTAACACCTTGTAACACCAGAGAGGCTCTATAGGCATTTCTTATTAAAGTCCTAATGTACTTTAATAGTTTTATAACTTCTTCATAATGATTTTGCATATTTTGTTATATTTATTCATAAATCCCTTTTATTATTACTAGTAATGGCATCTTTTAGAATTTATTTTGCCAGTGGTTCACTAATGATATTCAGGAAGGCAATTCATTTTTGGATACTAATCTTGTATCCAGAAACTTTGCTAAAATTAAGAAAAAATAAACATATGTCAACATCTTATAACAATCTTGCATGCATGGAAGAAAAAATGTTCTTTGTAAGACAATTAAATATTTACTCCTGGTAGGGGAATTTTCTTGAAAAAGAAAATGGATTAAGTCCAGGAAGGGAGAAAAGTCTAGTTGAAAGTCATCAGATTCTTGACAGGGAGAGTCAATTGTGTGGGTTATCCAGCTTAAATCAAAATTCATTAGAAACTCCCCAAAAGCATTTTTTATAAATGCTCATTTTTTCCCAGAAGGAGGGTGTGAATTAGTCTTTTCTTTCATGCTGGGATTATCACTTCACCAAAAAAGTCTTCCAGTTTCTACTCTCCCTCATCTCCAACCCATTCTCCAACCTACAGTAAACTGTAAATCTAATCATGCTATTCTCAATCACTAGCAAAACCCCATCACACTTGGATAGAAGTGAAAATTTTTAAATAGCCTGTAAGGCTCTGCAGACTTGTCTCCTTACATTTTACCTCCCATGACTCCTGTCCCAGTGCTCCAGGCTGCAATTGCATTCTAGTAGCTTTTGAGAACCAAAGTGCTTCCTTGCCTGATCAAGTACTTTTATGAGCTATTTCCTCTGCCTGAAATCCTATCTCCCCCACCTCTCTCCTGGCCAATTCTTCCTCATCCTTCAAACTCAGTTTAGCCACTTCCTCAGAATCTTCCCTGATCCCACCCAAATAAGTAATAAATTAGAAAAAGCTTCCCTTATTATTTCTTTTAAGTCCCAATAACTCTCCTTGTCAGCACACATGCGTTTTTTTCTATAATTAATTTTTTAAATTAATTCTTAAATTTATATTCACTAACGTTCACACAACTGCATAGTCAGTATAAAAAAATACAAAAGAGTTTGGTCACCCCTGAATTTCTTCATCCTATGTTTTTGTAGTCAGTTCCTTTTCCAGAATAACATTTAAGTGGTACCAAAGAATATGTAGCATACTGTTATGACTTCTATCATTCAGCATAATGCAGCTGAGATCTAATTATGCTGTTTGTGCATCAATAGTTCATTACATTTTTACTGTTGGGTAGTATTCCATTACATGGAATGCTGCAGTTTGTTTATGCATTTTCCAATTAAAGGACCTCTAGATTGCTTCCAGTATAAGGCACTTATGAATAAAGTTGCTATAAACATATACAGGGTTTTGTGTATACATACACTTTCATTTTCCTTGCATAATATATAGGAGTTAGATTACTAGGTCATATTATGAATGCATGTTTATTTTTATAAGTATGTGCCAAACTGTTTTCCAAAGATACTATGCCATTTTGCATTCCCAGCAGCAATGAATGAGAATTCCAGGTGTTCTGAATCCTCACCATTACTTGATATTGTCAGATTTCTTTTATTTTATTATAGTCATTCTGATACAGTGTATAGGTATCTGATTATGACTTCAATTTGCATTTTCTTAAGCCCTTATGATTCTGAGCATCTTTTTTATGTGCTTATTTCCCATCTGTGTATCTTCTTTGGGGAAATGTCTATTCAGATCATTTCCTATTTTTTTTAATTGGGCTGTTTTTCTTATCAGTGAATTTTTAGAGTTCTTTATAGTTTCTGAATACAAGTCCTTTAATAGACATATGATTTATGAATATTTTTCCCTGTCCATGACTTTACATTTTATTCATTTAACTATCTTTTAGAGAATGAAAGTTTTCAGTTTTGATGAATTCTAATTTATCAAGCTTTTTTCTCTTATGAATCATCATGCTTTTGGTATCTGAGAACTCTGTGTAATTAGCAACCACAAAGGTTTTCTTCTAAAGTATGTATAGTTTTAAGTTTCCTGTTTAACTCTACTCTGTACTTCAGTTAATTTTTGTATGAAGTACAAAGTGTGGGTTCAGGTGAATTTTTTTCATGAACATGTAATTGTTTCTGCACCATTTCTTGAATAAACTATGCTTCCCAGACCTTTGTCAAAAAATCTATTGACCACATATGTAAGTCTACTTACTTTCATTATAGTAAGAGAACACTCATAATTGACCACATTATACTAAGAGAACACCCATATTAACCACATATGTAAGTCTACTTACTTTCATTATAGTAAGAGAACACTCTTTCCTTTAAAGTTTTAATATGGGGCCTCCCTGGTGGTGGAGGGGTTAAAGTTTCAGTACTATGAAGCTAACAGCAGCCACTGAAGCATAAGCTCAATTCCCCAGCCAGGGAGCTGGCCCGCATGATGCAACAGACCTCTTTTGTTTCACCCACTGCTTCCCTTAGCAGTGTTTTTCAGTAGATCCTCCTGTTCTGCTCCCCATTCTGTCCCTAGTAAATCCTCTCACTCCCTGCACCTATGGCCTACGTCCCACTTCTTGCATGCATAAGTAAATAAAATAATCTTTAAAAATTAATAATAGGGCCTCCCTGGTGATGCAAGGGGTTAGATCTCAGCTCTATGACGCTATCTGCAGCCACTGCAGCACAAATTCGATCTCTGGCCAGGGAGGTGATCCACATGGCGCAGCAGACCTCTTTTGTCTGTCTTGCCTATTGCTCCCCTCAGCAGTGTGTTTTGGTCAATCTGCCTGTTCTGTTCCCCACTCTCTCTGTCTGTTTCCTACTCTCTCTGGTGAATATGCTCTCTCTCATACACACACGCACACCCAAACACCTTTGGCCTGTGCCCCAGTTCTTGTATGTATAAATAAATTAAATATTTTTTAAAATAAAAAAAAATAAATTTTAAAAAATAGAAAATTTAATATGATGGAACCAGAAGGGTTTATCCAAAGTGATGTGAGCCAGGGGAGAAAGATAAATACCAGATGGTTTCACTTATACGTGGGATATAAAAAACAAACAAATGATCAGAAAAAGACAACCTTTAAAACTGACCCTTGAAAGTTGACCCTAGATTTTAAGTTTCCAGTGTGTTGGGTTAGGGGGGACCAGGGCAGGGAGGAAAGAGAGGAATTAGAGCAAAAATCTATGGTGAGGACTGTGTGTGCTTTTGGAGGTAGGAAAACTATGGTAACTACACCTGAGGGGAGAAATCCTATACTGTGAAAAAGCAAACAGGAACATAAACTAATGATATGTCATTAAATAAATAAAAATTTTACTATGAATCTTTATATAGTATATCTCAGTGAATGTTCCATATGCACTTGGAAAGAATTCCAGGTCTTCTATATTCTTGCTGATCCTGTCCATTGGTTCCATTGATTACTAAAAGGTTTTATCTGTTATTGTCATTGTTTTAGCAGTTCCTGTAGTAATTACAACATACATGCTTTTCTTAGTCTACTTAGAGCTAATACCTTGCTGCCTCAAATAAAATTTGAGACAGAGCCTTAAAACCACATTAATGCCTTAATTCTTCATTTTAGTTCTCCCATGGACTGCATTAAAACCCCACCACATTTGTGCTGGTCGGTTGACCTTCAAGGAAGGTAACCATCCTAATATTCAAATGTAGTTAGCTGTTTTCTATTGCCTTGAGGGGCAAAGTCTATAATGGAAGCAGAGCTACCAGAAGTCTGGCAGCTCCATGGTTTAGCGTGTCCAGGCACAAGAACCAGGCCACACACAGTTGCATGGCACATGTCTCCCCCAGATCGTCTCCTGAGTCCAGAGCTACCAGAACATCCTAGTCCTGAGGCTGCTGACAAGAGGGATGTGGGCTTAGAATTCTCTCAGGAGGAATGAGGATGCCTGGACCAGGCTCAGGATTTGTACAGGTGTCACTGTTCTAAGCCAGACATGATTTCAGAACCTCCAGTTTTTCATATTGCCAGAAAAATGTCTCACTTCTCTACGTATATACAATTGCAGTAGGCAGTTCTATTCAATCTCATATACATGTTTCAAATAATATATTAAATGTGTATTTCCAGTCCTGATCTTTTCTGAGATTGAAACTCATAGACAGCTGCTGCGCGACATCTTTACTTGGATGTTTATAGAATACTGAAAACTCAATGTAGCCCAGTCAGAACCCATAATTTTCCTCTCAAATTTGCTCTTCCCCAGATTTCTCTATTTCAGTAAATATCCTTATGAACCACTCGATACTCAAGCCAAAAATCCTAGATATCAACCTTGATTCATCACTTTTTTCTTTTTTTTCCCACACGCAATCCAAGAACAAGTCCTATCTTCCCTGTTTTCAACATAGATTGTCAATCTGTCTACTTTGCTACACCTTCTTTTCAACCACTTTTGTCAAGACACAATCATGTCTTGTCTGGTTACTCCTAAGCTGGCATTCTGCTTCTATGCTCACTCTCCTCCAACCGGGCTCCACAAAGCAGCTATGGGATCCTTTCTAAACGCAAATCACATCATATCTCAATAACTTATAGCTCTCCATTTTCTTCCCATTACACTTAACAATAAAAACCCATAAACTTCTATTTATAGAACAGATGGGAAATGAGTATGGGTGGTTTGGTGGAAGTAAAAATAAAAAATGAAGCAGAAATAGTTTTAAAAGTTAAAAAAAAAAGTCACCTTATAATGCCACAAACATTGCAAAGATGTTCCAGATTCTGGCCTATATCATGTACATGCTTCCTGTTCTTACCACACTAAGGGTATTCTGGCTCTCTTTCTGTTTCATTAAGTATATTTCAGAATATATTTTATATAGAGCCTTCATACTTTCTGTTCTTTTTTGCAGGGATCCATTTGCCTAAGCTCTTGGTTTCACTGACCTTTCTGCTCAAATGCTATATCCTCTAAAGGCCTTCTCTAATCACTGCTTGATAGTCCCCCATTGTTTCTGCAAACACAGTCCACCTCTCTTCATTCTATTGTCCCCAGAAAGCTGATTTTCATGGACTACATCAATGAGATCTCTATGTTCTATTTTTCTATTGTTTTTTGTTAGTAGGAAGTAGTAGTAGTGGCAGGAAACAGAGGGGCAACAGGAAAGAAAGATCAGAATACATATTTTTCTGCCCCCTCCTCCCCAGGCTGAGAAGTTGATAATGTGGCTACATCTGGAGAAGACACTAGATTTCGTGGCAACTGAGATTTTAAAAATCTTAGTATTTTAATCTGTTTCAAGAAGGTGTATTATTTTGGATATCAAATTATTAAATTTTATTAAACAGGTTAAATTTAGAAATAAACATTATTTTTACAATTTTAAGTAATATTGATTTTTAAAAGTTAAATTGCTCTCTGAATGTGACCAGATCTACTCTAAAGATTATTTGGTATTTCTTTTTTATTAACTCATAACCAGGTACTTTAGACAATAAACAGAATTTTCCCACATGTTTATTTAAATTTGAACTAACTTACATTGAAATGTGTTCAGTAAATATAGTGAAAACAGAAACCTTCAGTCAAATTTATAATTGAATGATTTAGTCTTATTATGTAAATTTCATGAAAAAGATGATTGAGTTCTATATAGTTTAGCATGTTTAAGTAAAAATTTTT
Organism: Galemys pyrenaicus; assembly: GCA_019455555.1. Classification (NCBI taxonomy): domain Eukaryota; kingdom Metazoa; phylum Chordata; class Mammalia; order Eulipotyphla; family Talpidae; genus Galemys; species Galemys pyrenaicus. The sequence goes on from JAGFMF010011780.1 coordinate 2,348,517, forward strand.
CCTGTTCACTTGTGTAATTTTTACTGTTTAAACTGTTTAAACCGTTTAGAATTTAGACCAGAGAATTGCCTTGGTGGCTTCAGTTATAACAGGCAACACTGCATCAGTCATTTTATTTCTTGTTCTCCTTTAAAGAAGTTCAGGCATAAGAAAAAATCCACAAAACTTCGTAAATAAGGCAGGTAGGTCAAAAATAACTAAAATGTTATTTAAAGCCAATTCCTTTCCCTTCATTTTAATAAGAATAAAGTATTGATAATTATCAGACATGCCTTTCCTTAAAAATATGATCTTTTGCAAAGAATGCATTTTTTTTAAAGATGTATAAATAGATATTTTACTTTTGGAAATCCTTTAACAGGATATTACTCAAGAAACATCATCTCTCTCATTTCATATTTCTGTTAAAAATTGTCACCCAAAGGGGAAAAAAGAGAAAATGACATTTCATATTAAGAAAATATCTAAATTTAGGGTCCTCCCTGGAGGTGCAATGGGTTTAAGCAACACACTATGAAGCAAACCACAAGCCACTGCAGTATGAGTTCGAGCCCTGCCGGCCAGGGAGGGGACCCACATGGCTTGGCTGACCTCTCCTGCCTCAACCGCTGCTCCTCTCATCTGCAGATTTCAGTCTGTCTGCCTGTTCTGCTCCCCACTCTGTCTCTGGTGAATCCTCTCCGCCCTCCCCTGAACAACACCTCAGCCTACACCCCAGCTCTTGCATGCATAGATAAATAAATCTTTTTTTTTTTTAAATAGCCAATATAAATGTACAACTTCATTACTTCTCAGGAAAGATTTATTGTCTTTTACTTCCATCTTCTTTCTCAGCTAGAAATCTAAAAATGAGAAAGACTGTCTTTGGTGGTGTGTTTATCTTATTCTGCCTCTTCTATGGTAAGTTGTTAAGACAGCATAAGTTATTAAGAGGGAAGTTACTTAAGAAATTGCAGAATTACAATATAAGTAAAGGGTGGTCTTAAATAAGGTGATTCAGGTGTTGTTCTAACTCAGACCTGGGTAAATGCTTAAATTACAAGACCTAACATTTATTCAGCACTTACTACATGGCTGTTACTTAAACATCTTATTTGTATTGTCACTGAATCCTCATGACAACTTTTCAAGTTAAGTGCTGCTATTTCTCACTTTATAGATAAGAAAACTGAGCTGGCACATGGTGGCCCACATGTTGCTATTATCATCAGTGAGCTAGAACTAACCAACTAGGCTTGAAGACTAGTGCATGTGACAAAGAAAGCGAATTAATTAGAACCAAAGGCGCATAGACAGGGTCTCCTAGCACTTTCCCTGTTACATGTGCTTTTCTTCACCAACTCCAACATACTTTCATGCCTACAAGAATTCCATATAGAAGTCAATGGAAAATGTGCAGCTCCTTTTACAGAATTCTTAAGTCTCCTCAAACTAGGAAGATGTTCATGAAGATAATATCTCCAAACAGACATGTTCAATAACCAGGATGGGGATTTGCCCTCTTAGTGAAAAGGAAAGCTGGTACTGAAGCCAATGGCTCTGTGTTGAGCCCCAGGATTAAAAGGAATCTCTTAAAATCAGGAGATTTAATATACATATGAGTCACTTGAGGGTCTTATTAATATGCAACCTGATTCAGCAGATCTGGGCTGGGGGATGAGAGTCTACATTTCCAACAAGCTCCCAAAATGCCTAATGCAATTGGTTTGGAGATTACATATCAGAAGGCAGAATCTACAAAGTATCCCAGAAATAAAAAAATTCAAATATGTTGATTTTTGGCACCAAATACTGGGGTTACCAATTCAAAGTCTTAAAGTTTTTGGACAAATAAATTGGAGAAACCAGCCAGCAATAAAACTTGAGAGCAGCTAGAACCCAGTTATAGATGTTGCCATAAGGGAGAGCCCAACACTGCCAACCCTTTGAAATCATCAGGAGAAGTTGGAAATTCAGGTTTGTAGGAAATTTTACCCATTTTTAAGTGTTAAGAATTAATACAATTTTTGAAAACTCTATGCAAGTTAAATAAACCAGGCCTGCTCCTCATCCCCTGCTCACCAGTTTGTGGTTTCTTAAGCATAATTCTTAAACACTTCTTAAAATATACCAGTTTGTGGTATCTGCTTCCCACCTATACTCATTAGTAAATACCGTGCACCATGGAGCTGTGATCATCCCTTGCAGAGAGGACAGAAAGAAAGTAAACTAGACAACTTAGGTCTCTGCTGCATTTTATGGCCTTATAATTCTCTCCTCTAAAGAAAATGGAGTGGAGCATACAAATAGGTAAAAACTCACAAGAAAACATCCTCAGTGGCTTGCATATCATTATAAGTGATTCAGGAGGATGTAAAATAATAGTACTTGATTAAAAAGTACTTTGAAAATTAATGATTCAAGGAGACAACTATATTAATTTTGTTGGTTATGGAGGAAAGCTGTGAAGGTAAAAGAAGAATTAAACATAAAGAGAAATTGTAAAGTAAGGAATACCTAGGAAAGAGATGTGGTGATTTAAAAGACCATTGTGGGGGTCTCCCTGGTGGTGCAAGGGGTTAAGCACCACACCATGAGGTATCTGCAGCCACTGCAGCACGAGTTCAATCCCCAGTCAGGGAGGTGACCCACATGGTGCGGCAGACCTCTCCTGCCTCGCCCACTGCTCCCCTCAGCAGTGTATTTCAGTCGATCTGCCTGTTCTGGTCCCCACTCTGTCTCTGGTGAATGAATTTTCTCACCCCCCACACCTCTGGTCTTATATGCATAAATAAATAAATCTTTAAAAAATATAAAGATAAAAAGACCATTGTGATTAATACTGTATGCTTAAATAATATTATTTGTGATGTGCATTTAAATAGTTATATATGTAATCTATCAGATGTTCTCTACTAATTAATAATGTCATAAAATAAAATAGCATATTTCAGAAGTAATCATGTTAGGAAACCTAATTTTACATATAACTTAAAGCTTCAAATTTAGTTGTTCAAGTGGAATATAACATGTGTTAGTTATGTTAATAAAATTAAAAAATTTTTCAGATAAAATGATACTGGAAGAAAGGAAATCAGATCTAAGAGTGCATTTATAAATATTCAGGCAACTAAACAGATACAGTCAGCAAAATGGTCTAAAATAAAGCATCATCTTCAGTCACAACCATGGTTTTAGGAAGTAGGCTATGGAGATGGGCGTGGAATCAGATCTTACCCAGGAAAACAGTCTAGGGGGTCTCAGACAAGGCAGAGAAAGATCATGTAAACTCTCCACCATGGTGGCCTCTGGCACCAAAGTTCTGAGCCAGCTTCCTAAGTATGTGTTGCGACAGTGACAAATCACAAATCCAAGAGGAAAATTCCTCAGAGATGGCTTGAAAAAAACAAATGATCCTGACATTCTGCTTTAGATGCCCTGCATTTAGGAAAAGTCAAACTCCAGCCTGAAGAGGGTGACATCAGAGGTTGTGAGATGTGCCTCAATGGAGGCAGCACCAATGACGTGGGCATAATGTGTGTGCTTAGAGTTTTGAATTCCAGTAAAACTGTTTTTGCCTCTTGGGTAATCTACTAAAACTTTTCAGGCCTGTTTTCTTTTATGTGAAATGTGAGGAACTATAGTACCCCTAAAAAAAACTGTTGTGAGAAAAGATTGGACCAATGCTTTCAAATTGCTAGGCAGAGTCCTTGGTGTAAGGTATAAGCATAGGTCTTAAAAAATATACCTTGAGTCATGCTCAGTAAGATAATCAAAGTAAGATCTCTAAGTTTGTCTTTAGATGAGGATGAATTAAGGATTCAGACATAATCTGAATAAGGATAGCAGAAGTAAACTCAGTCAAACTGTTTTCTAGAAAAACAATCTCTTCTAATCCCCAATAGGACAGAGAAGAGACATACTAGAATGCATAAAGGGTCTAGTAAATTCTTCTTTGAGGCTATCAATGAATGGGAGCGACATGGCAATGGTCCTCTATGAAAACCATTCTATTGAAAGATGGAAAATGAACACTAAGAAAAATTTTGACTCCGTTTCAGAAGAATCTTTTAACAAACTGAGCTGTTTATCTCCCCATCACTAGCCAGGTCTTATAAGGTGTTATCTCCCCATCACTAGCCAGGTCTTCTTCAGGAGTTACAAAAGATTCCTGAATTCAGCAGAAACAGCGATTCTAAACAACTGGCCCAGATCTCTATATCCAAATTATATGCCCTCTGCTCTTTCTGCATTTCTAAAATACAGATTCCTTATTCCCATCTCCTGCAGATCCTAACTCAGGTCTGCTGTGGTCAGGGACTGATCCAGGCAAGTAGACTCTAGATATCTGTACTTATTTTAACAGTTAAAGTAAATTTGATTAACGTACAAACTTGGAAACTGACTTAGTGTTCCCATCTTATCTACACTGACTAATTCAAGAATCTCTTGATTATTTCCACATAACCAAAATGAAAAACACTTTCAAGTCACTGAAATTGAGTATTTAAGATAACCAATATGGAAATATTAATCAAGGAGTAAGTATTCATAGAGAAATCTACTGCATATAATGTGCTGTTTAAAACCTTGAAATGAAAACCCAATAGTAGATATGGTTGAAATTAAATTTCCTGGTTAAGTAACTTTGGGGTTTGAATTAGACACTGAGGAACCAAATAATTTTGGCCAACTAAGTTGGTTAGACCTCCTGGCCTTATTTCTAGTTAATATTGCTAGGGCACTTCCATTTCTGGAAGGCAACATATGCTTTGAAATACCCCCCACTGAATTCTCAAAATAAAAAAAATTTAATGTATGTAAGATTTTAGATGTTTTAAAAATAATGCTTACTTTCAAAAGTTGAAAATCGTTGCTTTAATTTTGCATTTCTCTTTCTCTCTCCCTCCTTTTTATCTCTCTGGTGTCCACCTCTATTTCCCCCTGTTTTTTTCTCTCATGTACTGAGAGATGTAAGAGGTGTGCTCTGTAGACTGTGCAACCTCTCAATCCCTTTCCATGGATGTCTTTTAGATTTTGGCACCTGCAAAACAAAACATGGTCAGTACTGTATCAAAGAGGACTATACAAAAGGTAAGTCTTGACACTTTAAAAAATGCAAAAAGAACACAGGAAAAATCCTTATGTAAGAGCAAGTATTCACTGAACATTTACTATAGGCCATACTAAGGGCTTTACCTGGACTACATTATACCAACAATAATATGTGTTGAATTTTGTCACTATTTCCACTTTAAAGATGAGAACTCAAAGGCCAAAAACATCAAGAAGTTTATGTGATGTTATACATTAAAGTAAATATTCAAATGTAAATGCTTACATTCCAGACCATACATTTTTTTTCAAAGATTTTTATTTTTATTTATGCATACAAGAAATGGGGTGCAGGCCAGATGTGTGGGGGTGTGAGGATATACAAGAGACACAGTAGGGAGCAGAACAGGCAATTCTACTGCAATACACTGCTGAGGGAAGCAATGGGCAAGTCAGGAGAGGTTTGCTGCACCATGTGAGTCAGCTCCCTGGCCAGGGATTGAAATCTTGCTGCAGTGCTGGCGATAGCTTGATAGTGCTAAGACTTAATCCCTATGCCACTAGGGAGACCCCCAGCCCACACATTCTTAATGAATCTATATACTACCTCTCTACACACCCTCATAAAAAAAATTAATACTCAGTCCTGAGTACAGGACCCTGTACAACTGCAAGGGTTGTATTCCCAAGAAGCCAGTCTTGTCTGAATGGGTTCAAAAGAGACAACCATAAAAATCCAAATGATAAAAACAGCAGAAGAAAATATTGAAGAATATATTTAAGCTTGAAAGGAGAGAAAGAAACTCTAAAAGACCAACAATCTAAAAAACAAAAGTTTATTAGATGAAAATTTAAAGCAATTTTCAGAAGTGAAAATATAACCTAACCTAAAGACATAAAAAGTGGTCAAACTTAATAGAAAATAACAAAGAAATGCAAATAACAGAAATAATATTTTTAACTCATCAGATTGGTAACAACTTTGAATTTTATATTATCAAGGGTTAGTGACAATCTGGGAAAGTGGGGACTCCTATACATCTCCAATAACAGATTAGGTTGATTTAGTACTTTTTAGACAATGTGTGCATTTCCATAAAATTTCAAATGAGCATAATCTTCTATAATGCAGTTGTATTTCTTGGTATCTACCGCAGAAAAAATATTTACATGCAACCCAAAAAGCAAGTATCAAGTTATTATTGCAGCTTTATGTTTAATAGGGAAGCAGTGGGAGTGACCTAAATGTTTGTCTAGAGGAGAGTGTGGAACTATGATATATTCAGGTCATGGAATGTTGTGTAACACTTAGAATCAGCTTGATCTACTTGTTAACATGGGGAAACCTCCAAAACATTGTTGAATTGATAAAGCATCCGTTACAAAATAGTAGGTATTGTATACTACTTATGAGTGAAAATCTCCACAAAGCGAAACTCTAAATTTCCCTGTGGAATTGGAATGGGAGAACAAAATTAGAGGAAACTAAAGTTAATTAGAAAAAAGGAAGAGAATTTGGAGGTCATGTCTGATGGGTTTTGGTATTAAGAGACTTTCTTTAACCTGAGTAGGGTGGATTTGAAGCCCAAGATTCACTCTGACTTGCACCTTTGCCATCAGAACCCCTTACTTAACATAAAGGGAAGGTGTCCGGGCTGCTGGAACCACAAAATTCTGGCTTTCAGTGATTGCTCTTCACTGAATGTGCAATGAGAGCACTCTAATCAAGTTGACATTAAAACAAGTATTGGGCCTCCCTGGTGGCGCAGTGGGTTAAGTAATGCACTGTGAAGCAAACAGCAGCCATTGCCAGGGCGGGGACCCACATGGCTTAGCAGACCTCTCCTGCCTCGTCCACTGCTCCCCTCAGCAGTGTGTTTTAGTCAGTCTGCCTGTTCTGCTCCCCACTCGGTCTCTGGTGAATCCTCTCACCTCCACAACTCTGGCCTGTACACAAGCTCTTGTATACATACATAAATAAATCTCTTAAAATAAATAATTAAATAAAAATAAAACAAGTATTGAATGACAACATTTAAGAATGAGTCTGGAAAGCTTACACAGATAAAGCTTTTCAAAAGTCATGCCATTTAAATTTTATTTAACTTTTACAAAAATATACATCTATACATGCAAAAGACGTATTCATGAACTGAAAGAAACCCGAGTGTTGTTTTTTTTTTAAAGATTTATTTATTTATGCACACAAGAGCTGGGGAACAGACCAGAGTCGCGGGATGTGAGAGGATTCACCAGAGACAGAACAGGGAATAGAACAGGCAGACTGACTGAAACACACTGCCGAGGGCAGCAGTGGGTGAGGCAGGAGAGGTCTGCAGCGCCATGTGGGTCCCCTCCCCGGCCGGCCGCAGGGATTGAACTCGTGCTGCAGGGGCTGTGGTTTGTTTCATAGTGCGTTGCTTAACCCACTGCGCCATCAGGGAGGACCCCAAAAATTTTATTTAAATGAATGGTAATTGCATCTTCACGTGACTCCGTATCTGTGCTATGTTGGCTTGTGAAGTTTCTAGGAACACGCTTTCATGGAGCAGGAGAAGCCTGTCCAGTAAAATAAAACATTTTACAGCAATTCCTAGTCGGTCAAGAACCTAGAATGACTACAATATTGTAGAAAGAACGGCAGTTTTCCAACTTAAAATTTCTGCCATTTTACTGATGCAAAGCGAATAGAACTGGAATTGATAGTTTTGATAGTTTTATTTATCAAGTGTCTTTAATACTATTGACACTTTGGCAGGACAGTTCTTTGTTATGCAGGGCTATCTTGTGCATTGTAGGAAGATCTACACCCCCGTGGCTTCTGTACATCTTCCAAATTCATGTAACAACAAAAATGTCTCTGGATGTTATCTAATGTTTTTCTTTCTTTAACTTTATAGTGATCTGAAGCACCCTAAGACCAAGGTTTTCCACACCCTCTACCACTTTTGTTTCTCACAGGTGGAATTGCTTGGTTTTCAATTAAAGGTTGTACTCTCAACAAAAATGAGTGCTTCAAGAGAGGTTTAAGTTCTACTAGAAGTTACGTTACTCACTGCTGTAAGCGTCCTTTGTGCAACTTCTGAGCCAGTGGCCCAGATCCAAATGGCCTGCCCAAACAGTTCATCTCAAAACCTGACCCGGTCCTCACAAAATCACAGTCAGATCAACCCTGGGCACCAACTTCGGATCTGTGCACACATCTGTGTCTGTAAGTTGTGAAAGTTATAGTCTGAAGCTGAGTTTGACTTTCAGGTACCCCACTTCTGTCTCCAACTCATCTCAGAAACATCCTTCACAACACCATCTCTCTCCTTTCTCTTCTTAATTCCCCTTCTAGTGATTTCAAGGCTACCAAGAGTGAAAATTCGAGTGATGTCAAACTATGCACACCACCCACATTGGTTTGACAAATGTCATAAGAAAAATCACGCATGAATCCATAAACTAGGCCTGTGTAAACTGTGAACCCAAAGGGTTCAAGCAATTGAAGGTTGCCAGTGATTTCTCCCATTAACATTGGGATTTGTCCAAATTCTGAATTTCCATAACTTTACTATGCCTAAGTGCGTTGGCCCATCTAATTTTAGCAGATTAATTCACCTTTTGCAAAGGAATAGGCTCCCATTTATAAGGAATTTGTAAAGGGTTATGAATATACTTTAAAATGTATTTCATATTTTTAATTTAATTATTGTTTTACAACTGAAACTTGTTTTTCTCTGTATTTCAGAAGTTTGAAAAACACAAATGGTAAATAATAAATTGCAATAAAACCTTCTCTTATTGTCATTTTTTTTTCAAAACCTGGATAACATCTCACATATAGTAGGGCTGAAGAATAAGGATCCCCATGATGTCCTAAAAGGTGTCCCTTTTGTTTGTGGATTATTTCAAGATGATATCAGTTGAAATCCTCAAGTCTCAGAAGAAACATATACTATTCCCTTAACTAGCTAGAAGAATGAAAATTGGGGGTATTACCCAGAATTAGGATTTGTACAGTAATAACCTTTCTATCAGAGGAATCTATGTAGAGATATAGGTGAGATGAGATAATGATAGAGAGAAATAGATATGGCAGGACAAGTGGAATTATAGAACATCTAGGTTTTTTCATATGAGTCGTCATCTTCTGATCATGTGAGCCTCCCTCCTTTTTCCTTGAAACCTCAGGCCCCTATCCCATTCCTTAGCTCAGGACAAATACCCTCACACTTTACATCATTTACTTTAGAATTTATACCCAAATTGATTGTCCATACGTATATAACTTATTTTTCTCCTACTAATCTGCCTGATGTTAATTTGAATGCTCAACCAGCCTGAAAATAATTTAGAGGGAATATTGGTCCTCAACATATGCTTTTCTATAAGCTTTGATGAAAAACATTTTTTATAAAAAAACACTTTTTATAAAAAAGCATTTTTTATAAAAAGCCAGGAAACTAGATTTTTGCCACAGCATTCTTTTCAGCCAATTTCCTTAGTATTTCTGACCCTACAAAGAAAAAAAAAGTCTCTGTCATGAGATTTCAATCCACTTGACTTTATTCTCTCACTTTATGCACCAGCCACACTGGTAAGCAGTTGATTACTCCAGATCAATGAACTCCAATGATATTCTGCTTTTATTTTTCTTGCTTTTTATATATTATGTTCTTTATCCAATACCATGGGGAGAAAAATGACAAAAGGAGACTCTCAGTGACTACAGAGCACTTCCCAAACTTAATTCATTTAGTCCTAGTGATGTAATGAGACAAGAACGAGGAAGCAGGTGCTAGTCTGTTGTGTCATTAGCTGTTGACCTTGGCAAGTCACTTGGGTCTCTGTATCTCTCACAGATAAGACAAAGAGGAGTGTGTCACATAATCTCTCAGATCCCATCAAGTTCAAACATTATGACAACATTAACACCTGAATGCTCCTGTTTTTTCTTTTTTTTTTTAAATTGAGGTGACATTGGTTTACAGTGTTGTTTGTATTTGGAAGTATAGGGGTTCCCCCCCACTCTTTGGTACTTTTACCCCAGTACTACCACTACCAAAGACCTTCTGCTTTTCTTTCTTTTACTTTTTTTTTTTTGAAGATTTTATTTATGATTACAAGAACTGGGGTACAGGCCAGAGGTGTGGGTGAGAAGATTCATCAGAGACAGAGTGGGGAGGGGCAGAACAGGTGGATAGACCAAAATACACTGCTAAAGGGAGCAGCGGGCAAGGCAGGAGAAGTCTGCTATGCCATGTAGGTCACCTCCCTAGCCAGGAATCAAACTCATGCTACAGTGGCTGCGGATGCTTCATGGTACAGTGCTTAACCTCTTGTGCCACCAGACCAGAGAAGCCCCCTTCCTGTTATTTTAAATTAAAAATAAGACTTGGGGGCCTCCCTGGTGGCGCAGTGGGTTAAGCAATGCACTATGAAGCAAACCGCAGCCACTGAAGCATGAGTTTGATCCCTGCCACCGGCCAGGGAGGGGACCCACATGGCGCAGCAGACCTCTC
>JAGFMF010011780.1:2359107-2487919 GCA_019455555.1 Galemys pyrenaicus
CTGCCTGTTCTGCTCCCTGCTCTCTGTGGTGAATCCTCTCACCCCACCCACACCTCTGGCCTGTACCCCAGTGCTTGTAAGCATAAATAAATAAATCTTAATAAAAAAAAAATAAAAATAAGACTTGGTACTGAATATACTGAATACAGCCCATGAGCTAGGCCCTGGTTATATGACCATTGCATACCTAGCTCCACATAATCCAATAAAATCTCAGGAGAAATGCCAGCTCTGGCAACAGTCACCATTGCTGAAGCAGTTTACCTTTATGCCAATTGACCTTAAAGCCACAATGGAGACAAAAATAACCTTCCTTGATGGAGTATGTTGAATATTGGCCTCCAAAGATGTCCATGTTCTGAAATTTGAATGCTATGAACATGTTACTTTAGATGGCAAAAGCGATTTTCCAGACATACTTAGATGTATGATTCTGAGAGATTATCCCAGATTACCCAGTGGGGCCCAATGCATCACAAGGGACTTTATAAGAAGGAAGTAGCAGAGTAAGAGTCAGAGGAGATGTGAGGATAGAAGCAGAGATCAAGGATTTAAACATGATATACTGATGGCTTTGAAAGTGTAGGAAAGGGATCACAAGCCAAGGAATGTGGGCAACTATAAAAAACTGGAAAAGCCCCAGTTCTCCCCTAGATATTCCAAAAGGAACACAGTCACAAGGATACATTTTAGACTTGTAACCTCCAGAACAATGAACAATAAATTTGCTTTCTTTTAATGTGGCAATGAATTATAGCAGCCATGGGAAATAAATGTACTTGCCCAGAGAATATACTTGGCATTTCCCCTCCTTCCAAGGTAGACACATCCAAGCCTTGGTTTATGTGGGATCTTACCTCAAGAGACACCCTTCAGTGTCATATTGTCTTCTTTTCATTCTAACAATTTCTCAGTCATAATTTTCCTCAAAACACAGATGGCCTACAGCCATGCAGTCACTGTCTAGTCATCTTACACCTCCCACTCAAGCCCCCCCTCCAGTCAAGATTTCCTCAGCTCACAAGTTTATTCTTTTCCTACTCCTCATACCTAAAGACAAAGGGACACTAGATCAGCTTGAATTTAATCTATATGACACCAGATTGAGAGCTCATGAATAGGAGGACCTCTCTTGATTCTCCAAATACCAAATTGGCTTCCTCCTTGATTACATTTTTTTCTGCCTCTTAATTCATTTAAAAGAAATGTCTGCAATGGATAAATTGGGGGCATCTGAAGGATGCAGGAAAGAGATGAAAATGATTCTGTTAGTAAAGTAAGTACTGGTACTCAGTTACAAGGTGTTCTGAAGTTTAATGGAGCACACATTTTATAATGGAGATGGCCATTGCTGTTTCCCCCATAATACTAATGAATCTGCAGCCTCAGAGCTGGTATGTACCATGTGATTTTTCACTCTTCCACAAAAGCCACCCTTGGAGAACCAGAGGTGATAAGATGCTCAGCTTGTGGAATGGTACAAACCTGACTGACAAATGTTTTAAGTCTTTATTTGCATGACCAAGAGGTGTTGAAGGATGTACAGAGGCAAAGAAATAGAAGGAAATAGCATTAGTAATCTGTGAGTTTTATAACCTAAGACTGATGAAGGACTCTGGACAGAAAGTAAGACATTCACGTAATAATGAGGGATCAAAATCTAGACCCCTAAATGTTGCAAGCTATGGAAACGGGGTCAGCTTTCAGTTTCCAATTTTCTACAGTAAAAAGGATCATGTGCTAATACCTTTATGGCTAGAGCTGTGAAACATCACATCTTTGAGGAGATCTGACTCTTCGTACTCGTTCACATTCTCTCTCCCAAGGGCTGACCCACAGAGCTGCTAATCCTGTAAGTGAAGGCATGAGATGTGGCCACACCTGCGAGTGGACACATTTATTGCTTATCTGGCATATTCCATTGATGTTTGCAGGTGGCGAACGGTAAATTATGCTCTAACCTCTTCCAGATGAATCTCAAATCCTAATTAATGCTCAGATTGGCAGGACAGATACAGAAAGGCAGCTCCACTGTCAAGCCTTCCCAGACCTTCCTGGTGTAGGTACACATTTTTTTTACTATCTCATCCCCACACATACTGAATAAAGTTAGATCTGCCATCAGAAACTGTTCTGTAGAATGGAACTTCCAGACAGAGCTGTAACTAGCAATTTTGTTGCCAGGGCAATCATAAAACATGCCCTCAAATTAACTTGGTAATTCTTGTCTTGGCTCACATATGGGTGTTATTGATAACACTTACCATCTGGTAGTTTCCTATTTTAACTAATTGTTCTTGCCAACTAGGTGTTAAACTTAGTGATACTATGTTCATGTACTCTTGAATTAATTGCACAATCTTATTTTTTTAAAGCGTTATTTATTTATGCATACAAGAACTGGGGGTACAGACCAGAAGTGCAGGGAGTGAGAGGAGTCACCAGAGACAGAGTGGGGACCAGAGCAGGGAGTCTACTGAAATATACTGCTGAGGGGAGCAGTGGGCAAAACAGGAGAGATCTGCTGTGCTATGTGGGTCCCCTCCCTGGCCAGGACAGAACTCATGTTGCAGTGGCTGTGGATGCTTCCTAGTAACTGCACAATCTTTTTAAAAAATTGCCACACTGTAAATATCAGAGCCCTGGAGCAAAGGCATAGTGGTCTGTCACATTACCACTCTGATTAAGAAAAGGGAAGACCCAGGAAGAAATAGTAGTAAATGACAGCAGACATTTGAAGCACTTAGAAATCACAAACCATAAATATTCATTAAGCAGTTCTTACATGTCAAGTACAAAAGAAGTGATGAGGATACAATAGTGAATAATTCAGATTATTCACTGCAGTTAGTTTTTGGTACAAGGGAAGAAACCATACAAAGTGACACTTGTAAAATACAGTTTTTGATATTATTAAGTACAGGGGGACATATGGGACTATAGTAAGAACCTACTCAGTGACAGTCACAAAGTTTTTCAGTGAAAGTGTGACCAGGCTGAACTTTGAAAGATATAAGTCATTCAGAAGAGCCCATAGGTTGGAGGGTTTCTGTTGTTTGAAACCCAAGGTCTAGACTAGCAACACGGAGCCTCCCTAAAGAGTTTAAGAAGAGAGTGGATAAATGGCTCTACATTTTAGGAAGATCACAGTGGCTTCAGTTTAGAAAATAAGTGGAACTAAAGGGAAGGAGAGCATGCAGGCTTTTGAAGCAAGCAGGTGAGAGATAATGGTCTATATTAAGAAAGTAACAGTAGCATCTAAGAACTATTTCTTGCACTTAAACTATGCATGGGAATCCTTCTAGATTCTAGGGATACAGAAGGGAATAAGTTCTTATTATAGTGGAGAAATGAGATAACAAACTAATAATTAATTTCCATAAAGCAAGTATATTTATGGGAATGAATTGGGTTGATTAGGCAGGTGGTGCCTGCTTTGTTTCAGATAGCCTGGGTAGAGCATGGCATCCCTGAGCAGAGATCTGAAAGAGTAAGCCAAGGACCCTGTGGAAGGTCAGCACCGAGGGCAATCGGGACGTCAATGTGCCCTCCTAAGTTGATCAGTGTTGAAGCTGGTTGATGAGTACTTGGGAGTTCATTATATTCTATTTTTTCTTTCTCTGAAAAATTTTTATAAGGTGTCTTAAAAGAAAATATATCTAAAGGTGTCTTAAAAGAAAATATATCTAAAAATCTTTTTTTTTTAAAAAAAGTGAAAGAAAATATATCAGACTGCTGAAGCATTCAGAAGTTCCTGCTGTCTAGGAAATGACTCCTGGATCCCTGAGCAGCCCCACCTGGGTTAGGAAGTAGGAAGCCCAGTCACCCCGTGCACCCTTCCACCACCCTGACTGCTTCAGATGGGGCATAGGCAGGAGGTGTGGGTCAAGGCCAAGTCTGTTCTTGTTTGGTGGGAGGAAGGAGAAACTGGAGGCTGTTCTAGCTCCACAGGATTTTCTTTAGAGTAAAGACAGAGGCTGACCTCTTCCCTGCCTTCATTCAGTGCTTGCAAGGCTGCCGTGATGGCAGATCCCTTCACACTCGCTACAAGGACACCGCGTGTATGCATGCACACGTATGATTTTTATCTGTCCCCCCCATCAGAACTGCTTCAAGCAGGAAGCGGCAGGACCACAGTGGGTTTAAACTGACATTCTGTCCCACAGAAACTTCTCTATCTTACTTAAACCTTCACTGTGGTATGGCAGTTGCTGGTAGACAGTAACCACTGCCGGGAATGGACTGAAACAACAGTCAGTTACCCCCTTAATTTGTTCTCTTCCTGGTTTGTTTTTTTTTTTAATATTTTTTATTTATGCATACAAGAGCTGGGGTACAGGTCAGAGTTGCAGAAGGTGAGAGGAGTCACAAGAGACAGAGTGGGGAACAACAGGCAGACTGACTGAAACACACTGACGAGAGCAGCAGTGGGCGAGGCAGGAGAGGTCTGCTACGCCATGTGGGTCCCCTCCCGACTGGCAGCAGGGATAGAATTTGTGCTGCAGTGGCTGCGGTTTGCTTTATAGGGTGTTGCTTAACCCGCTGTGCCACCAGGGAGGCCCTCTCTTCCTGGTTTTACACCAAGGCCTTTTTCATACAATTCCACCGAGTGTAATACTCATTAACCCAACAGATACTTTAAAGGTCAGGTTCTGGGGATATAGTACTTAAAGAAACAAACTGCCTTCAAGGAGATTATACTTTATGTACTGAGGGTGCAGTGATGGGAAATGCTAAGAAGAAAATAGAGCATATGGGGTGGAGCCCAAGAGTTTTGACTGTTTTAGGTGAGTTATCTAAGGAAATACGAGAGTCAGGTGTTATGGGGAGAGGGGGACAAAAAACAAGTGCAACATGTGTATGTGTGGGGCACAAGGCAAGTGGAGGAGGAGGGTCAGCTTTCTTAAATATTGCTGATTGTTTGAGAATTGATTTTCGGGTACCACCCTGTGGAGGTCTTTGGTAACCTTGGTAAGGGCATTTTTTGGACACTGGAACAGTGCAAGAAGGGCTGGAATGGGTAGAAGTAAAGAAAGCCACTGCAGACAAATGTTAGCAGGTGCTTCTCATTGTAAGTGGGCCAGCTGGTCAAAGTGAGGTGGGATTCACAGTGTTGTGTAGCACAGGGACTAGTGTACTTTTGCTGGCTCAGCAGAGAGAGAATATGTGTTTAATGGATCTTGTAAATGGCCCACTGGTATGCTTTAGCAAATATTAAAATGACCCTGAACATGATATAAAGCCCCGAGGGGCCTAGTTCAGTTCTTTTTCCCATGGAATTCCCTCTTCTCTGTACTAGAAGTAAATCACAGTCACTGGACTATTCTCAAAATACATGTTATAGCAAGCTTTAATATTTTATCTATAATCTTTCTCTAGTTATCCAAAGGATTCTGAACTTTAGGGTTATAAATCTCAATCCTTTTGACAGTCTAAATCTATGGTTATGTTCCTTAGAAAAAAATATGCTTAGTACAGAACCAGGCATACTCTTTGAGGAGACTGATGGAGCGCCGTAAACTTGAGATGCTGATTAGATGTCCACGTGGAGACTGCTAATGAGGTAAAATATACAAGTGTGAAGGTTAAGGAAGAGATCTAGCGAGAGAGATCTGGTGGGTGTGGGGCCATGTGATTTTGCAGTAAGTAGCACTCAGATCTCAGTTCAGATAAATGGAGAAGATTCGTGTGTCCAGGGCAATGCTAGAACCTCACTGCAATGAAATTCACTCACATTACACAAAGACCTTAATGAATACCCTAAATATGAACAACTTTCTGATTTTGCCTGGAGATTATGTTCAGTCTGTTTTCATTTTATTCATTCATCTTGTGTTTTGATCTTGTGACTTTGAACAATCTCCACTTGCAACACACACACACACACACAGTCACACAACCTTAAATTTTTAGTTTCCTGCCATAAATCCCCCAACAAGTGAGTCTGTTTGAAACTCACCAATGAACCCTACTTTCTACCTTCTGATTTATATTTGTCCTCCTTACTGAGAAGTGCAGTAACAAACCCTGCTGCCCTTAACTCTCATACCTGTTCGAGCTTCAGCAGCAGCAGGCCTTCTGCTTGCCTGTTAGCTCCAGGATGCAGTATCTTATGTGATTCTGTCATCTGGTGGCCAAGAGTGGTAACTGCATTCTGTCATCCACCCTAACAGCTCTGCAGGGCCCTCTCCAGGAAAGGTCAAGCCAGAAGAGTCATGGTTAGGTCCTCCCAGGGTCCTGCATTATGTTCTATAGAGGAAATAGCTCTCAGTTATCAAAACATATGCGAAGTGGTCTTTCCAGCTAGTAGATGAGCCAAAACCTGTACTAGTGCCTGAGAGTAGTTTAAAGATGGACCATAGGGAACAAGCATAAAAAACTTATGATGAAGAAAGAAGGGAGGGAGGCAATTCATGAGACATAGTGAATCCAACTGACCCAGTAGATCATGTAATTCTGAAGTTCAAAAAGCAAGTGAGAATTTATGCATTGTTGAGTCCACAGTCTGATTCTGTCCTGCGACGCAACTGACCACTGTGACACTCTCTGATCCTCACTTTCTTTAATGACAACGAGGTGATTATATTTACCCTTTGTAATTGTGCTGAAAGTAAATAAAATACCAGTGCTGAGTCACTGATTACTCTAATAATGTTACTATAGAAACGGTTCAAAATGTTGAAACCATTTTTTGGTGAAGACCTGCATTATCTTATCACTCATGTGCTTGTGGTAAGACTAATGCTAGAAATTTAGAAGTGGTTCAGAAATGCAGGAGAACCTTAGGAAAATATTGGGGCTGGGACTTTTTATTTTAGGGACATACCATTTAAAGTCCTTTTTAAGCTTTTAAAAGGTTCTTCTATGGAAAATTACAATGGGACGCTGCCCTACCTCTTGTCCACTAAAGGAAGAACCAGCAGGAATGAGGCCAAATGGTTTGTCAGTAATTATGCTTAAACCAGAAATACCCTAAGAAGTTTATGGATCCTTTTTGCTTTTAATCTCTAAAGTATCATATCTCTCCTCGAACAGAATAAAGTCCCAAGATGTAGACTGGCATTATTTGACTTGAATTGCCACCTCCAAGGTAGAAGAATGTAAATCTACTACCAAGCAGCTGGCATATGTCCTTAGGGATTGTATCCCATTAAGGGTTCAGTGTCACTCCAATAGAACATTCTGGATATAGGGGATAGTCTGTAGCCTATCGGTCAGTTTTGGTGAGCAGTAGCTCTTTCAGTTGGGAGTGGAGGCTCCACTCCTTCCAGTATAGCTACTCCATTCATGGGTCCATTGCTGATACACTGAGTGATAAGGGAGAGGGTAACAGTTGATACTCCCTGGATAAGCCATCATGTCTACTTGGTTACTGACTATCTCCTCTCGAGCATTCTTTCCTATAAGCCCACCCACATATCTCTGATCTTTTGATATCACTAGTTTCCTGCCTCTGACCAACTAATCAAGTCATTTTATCCCCTTTCTAGAAGCCTGTGTCAATCTGTATCTCTGACCACTTCTCCCATACAAATCAAAACAAGTGTACTGGTAGCTCTGTACACTGGGAAGCTCTTTGAGGGTCAACATTGAAGGACTATGACATGGCAAGTGTTTTCTTCTCCCCAATACACAGAGCAAAATCACCTAAGAACCAAACACAAGAAGTTTCCTGTTCCACACTCAGAGCATGTGGAAACTTGTTTGAAACCACTTGCATGAGATGAGGAAGAGGCGCCAGTGCCACAATGGAGACACACCCTCTATACTTGCTTGGCCTGGTCATTATGAGCCATCTTTCATCACACCATGGATTGCAGCCACTCCTTATGATTCAGTGGTTGTGAGGATGCCCAGCCCACGGTGAGCAACTCCATTCTCATAATCACTTGGTATTGTATGGTGAGGTACGCGGGCTCCTCAATCACAAATAGCCCTCCGGAACTTCTTTGCCTATGGTGAGTGACTCTCTGCTACCAAAGGCATGATGATGTCCAGAACACTGTGACTCTGTCCTATAATGCCCCCTTAGGATCTTATCAAAGACTGAACAGAATCCTCTCCACCACAGCTACTGCTACTGGGGCTGCTGGATCATTTAGCACAAGCTAGGGGGCAGATTCAGTGCAAACCTAACCTAACCTTCTGTGAAGTTCTTTATTACTCTGGTCTCATTCTCAGTGGACCAGAGTCTCTCCACTGAGACCACTCTCCTATATACCTCCTTGGCAGAGAATTATCTCAGATTGGTTATTATCAAGAATCTGCAGAAACAGGCAAATCTCAACACTGAGTAAAAGTTACCCATTTGTAAGAGATGTTGACATCTATCAGGGAAATTTCCATTGACAAGTCTGTCTCCCTCTCTGTACCACTAGAAATATTTCCATGAGTTAATTTTCCTGGGTATCTTCTCTGTACAAAGAAGGTAAATATGCTTTTAAACTTTCATTTGTCTCCTGTTAATCTTTTATTATAGGGGGATCTCAGCCAAGAACCTAGTAGAGTAAAGGGAAAATTATTTTTCCTCTCCTACACTATTCAAAACTTGCTGTGTCCAAAAATCCAGCACTGAGCCTCTTTCCTACCGGTCATGGATCCAAGGTGCTATATTTTTTTCCTAAAAGGAATACCCCAGACAATAGACCCGAAATAATGTCATCAGTATGTCAGTCTTCTGGATCTTTTTCATTTTATCATTCATCCTTTGGACCATTCTAACTAGTGCATCCACAGTATTTGCTACTTTCTGTTTACCTTGCCCAATTAACATTACATTATGATATAATGGGCCAGCATGTTATGCTGCAAAATAGCAAGATGACGAAGGTCCACAGAGATTATTCTGTATCAGAGATCAGGTGAGTTAATATAGCGGTGGTCCAAATCAGTGAATTCACATCACCGTCTTATCCACATTAGTGACTTTTAGCACAGGCTGTCCTACAGGTGCCGGACACAAGACTCTCCCTATGCTGCCAAGCAAGTGTTCTGGCTTTGACAGCTTCCCTTGAGCCAATAATTGGCTGACCTGCATCTGTTCTTTTCCTTCAAATCTTTCAATGTAGACATCCAGCTGACTCCGTGACCTTTATAAATACCAATGCCCCATGTCACTCAAGTGTTGAGCTCCTGAACAGCTTAGTGCTTCCCTTTTACTGATGCCTCATCTCAATGCACCACACAAAAGCCTTAGCAATTGTGATACTGCAGCACGCCACTACACCCCATTTGCCACCAGCCACTGATGAGTGAATAGACATTTCCAGAAACCCATTCTAAGGGTCTGCTTTCTAGAGCTAAGGCTGGTACCAAAGGTCTTAGTTTAGATTCTCCTTAAAGTAGAACTTGAGACAAAGACTTGAATACAGGTTGTTTATTTGCAAGGAGATTCAAGGAAACAGGAATGAGGAAGAAGGTAAAGTGAAGGAAGAAAAGACAACTAAGTTTGCATTATCAAGGTTCCTCCTATTCTGATTTCTTAAGAACCTCCTGAAGAGTAAAATCATCCACAGGAAGGAGAGAAGACTGGGGCACTTATTCATTGGCTCCCATTCCCATTGGGTGGGGACTGACCCTTGGCCATTAATTTCTCTCCATTAACCTTTGTCACAGATTGCCTTTGGTAGGGTACTGGATAGCAATTAAAGTAAAAATCTAAAGAGGGAGTAAAATCTCTTAACTTCTGAGCCCCTTGTATAGCGATCCCTTCTTTAACCCCAAAATATCCTCATGATCGTAGGGTTATAGCTAATGTTTATGTTGATTTTTGTATTTACTCATGGCAACATTACCGATTGACTATATAGATTCAGTGAAATATACCATTTTAAAGGTCCCTTTCAGTTCTTTTCATAAGACTGGAGAGCCCTAGAAAAATAGGCAGTAGAAACTTTAAATGAGTTTTTAGCAAGATTAAATATAGAGACCAATTTAAGATTTCAATAGGTCTATTATATCTTAGCCTTATTGTCTGAAATGCAATTATCTTGGCACTGAACTTAAGACTTCAGAAGATTGTTCCTGTACAAATCTCATAGTTATTAAATGCTACAGTAAAAACATGAGCACACAATAAGCATTATAAATACTCCCTTCAACCTTAAACAATGACACATACACAATTACATCTAATAATACATTTAGAAGATTTGACTGTTAAAAAGCAATCATAAGAATATTTTAAGGCTAGGGAGTCTCCCTGGTGGTGCAAGGGGTTAAGTCTCAGCACTATGAAGATGTCCACAGCCACTGCAGCATGAGTTCCATCCTCAGCTAGGGAGCTAACCTACATAGCACAGCAGACCTCTCCTGTCTCACCTCCCCTTAGCAGTGTATTTCAGTAGATCTACCTGTTCTGCTGCCCTCTTGTGAATCCTCTCTCTCTCTCTCTCTCTCTCTCTCTCTCTCACACACACACACACACACACACACACACACACAGACCCTCCCCACTGCACCTCTGGCCTACACCACAGGTCTTATGTATAAATATACCTTTTTTAAATGAAATATTTTAAGGATAATGAGGATGTATAAATATACCTTTTTTAAATGAAATATTTTAAGGATAATGAGGGATAAGAAATTTCAGAGAAATAAGAGCTGAAGAACTTATATACATCCATGACTGTGACATTCTCTTGCCCCAAATCCAGTTACTATGTGTTTGTCTTTGGGTAGATATGAAAGATACCGAGTAACAATTGGCTCAGATCATTGAGAAAACACACAAAAAATAAGACAGGCAAGCAACTAGGTCTGTTACAAATAGGTCATGTCCCCCCTGAAATCATCTCAATCTTAATGGTTCTCTGAAGGTTGCCACTTTAACCAGCTCTACCTTGTGGAAGAAGTTGTAGCTTTAAGCTTTGAAACCACGTTCTTGGTCATGCCTTCTGGGAGGGCTCTGCCCCTAAAATTCTGCAACCTCCTCTCAGCAAGATTCTTCTCAATCCAACTATCTCAGTGGATTAATAACAAGAACACATGAAATGCTGTTGGCCCAGGTTTAAGCATTGGACTTCTGGTTCCAGTGAAAGAGGAGGCACCTCCTGGCAGATCCTAAGAGGCCGCAGAATGTAAAGCAAAGAGCATGGATTCAAGCATCAGCACTCCTGGATTTAAATCCCAGCTCATTGAGTGAAGTGACCACAGGGAAATTATTTATAGTCTCTGAACATCAATTAGCTGCCAGGTGATGCAATTAATAATGACCATCTTCCAGGGGTAGGTTGTAACAATTTCTATTATCTATTCAATAAACACCACTGTGTTATGGGGTTGACAAATATGAACTCTAGAGTTGTTATGACTTTTTTTTATTTTAATTTTTAAAAAAATATTTATTTATTTATGCACACAAGAGCTGGGGTACAGGTCAGAGTTGTAGGAGGTGAGAGGATTCACCAGACAGAGCAGGTAACAGAACAGGCAGACTGACTGAAACACACTGCTGAGAGGAGCAGAGGGTGAGGCAGGAGAGATCTGCTACGCCATGTGGGGCCCCTCCCTGGCCAGTGGCAGGGATCGAACTCATGCTGCAGTGACTGTGGTTTGCTTCATAGTGCCTTCTTTAACCCACTGCACCACCAGGGAGGCCCTGACTTACTTATTTTTATGCTGCAAAATAGCAGTCTGATTCAGTTCCATGGAGATCATTTTGTGTTGGCAATAAGGAGACTTAATATAATATTGGCCCAAGTCAGTGAATATGTATCATATACTTTCCCAGATTAAAGTGGCCTCTTTGATCATCTTTACTGAGAGAATTGAGGGAGGGGTGATTGGTTGGATGGGTGGGTAAAGCATGTAAAAGAGTGTCTGGCACAAAGTCTGCGCTTCTTAAGACTGAGCTGTCACAGTATCAGTGTTATTCCTTAATTCTAGAACTCTGAAAATCTAGAGACTACTGAAACTAGGTCCTCTGTCCTTCAGACATCTTTGACCTCCTCCAAAGTTCACTGAATTTGTGCTGCATATACTAGTCCCATAAGAAATTTCTATCTATGTTATCTCCACCCTTCCCAATTCCTTTATCATATATTTAGAATGTGTGCAAATAAAGTCCAATATCCATAATCCCATCTTTACCAAAATCTAACTTTGCACTCAGCTGTGGCCCAGACAATAATGCTGGACTTGGCAGTTGAAAGATCCAAGTTTCAGGTTCTGCCTAGTCCTTGGTAGGTTACCTTTGCATCCAGGGTGGTAAATTTTCAATATTTTCCCTTCTTTGTCCTTAACTTCTAATTACTAGACTCTGTTGAGAAGATTAAGTGAGATAAACATTATATATACAAATTATAATGCTTATCACACGTGTGTGTGTGTATATATATATATATATAGAGAGAGAGAGAGAGAGGGAGGGAGAGAGAGAGAGAGACATGGACATATATGGTGCTTACTATATCATTTACCTGATCCCCGCTCTTCTTTGTCCTTAGAACAATATCTAAGTGTTTCATCACAGCACCTCACCCCATTTACTTCTCTTCCCCTCCCTCTGCTATAAGCACATTGGCTTCTTTCTATTCATCAAACACACCCCATTTACGAATAGCTCAGAACTTTGCCCCAGTGTTTTTCCTTGTCTATAATGTTCTTCCTCCAGATCTTTTCAAGACCATTTGGTCTCTCTCTGTGTCTGGGACATTCAGGCCAAATAGCCACCCCTGGGAGGCTCCCCCATAGTCTGCCTCAGTCTGAGTGATGCCACACCCTGTCACTAGCACGTCATCCTCTTGTATCTCCCTCACTGTACTTATCACTGCAAGTACTCATTTGACAATTTGCACCAAGGGCAGCGGCCATGTCTGTTTGTTGCCCACTCTCCCCCCAGTATCCAAACAGGCCTCGCCTGTGGGAGAAGCTCCCTAAATATCTATGCATACATGGATGTGGACACACTTTGCAGGGGTGTAAGGACTCAGAAGTCCTGTGGGGAACTTCAGGGACTGGCTATGGGTTCTCCCTGCTACAACTGTGGTCAAGACCATAGAAGTCACAAAGGCCTTCTCCCTTAGTGACTTTCTGGAGGAAGTGTTGTTACCCGGCAGCAGCCAGCAGGAGGAGTGGTCTCTGGCTCCCCTGCAAGTTAGTGTGGCAGTCCTTCCTCAGAAACCTTAGGTGCAGACAAAATGGACCAATCAGACAGTGGGGGGGTGCACCTGAAGAAGTGACTATAAGGCCTGGTTGAAGGGAGAGAGGGATTCGTTGGGAGACATTTGAGGAGTTCGTTGGGGGACATTTCAGAGAAAGAGCTGACGGGGATTCAGAGTGACCTGGAGGAGCAGACGGAGAAACAGCAGCAGAGGAAGAAGAGCTCCTGCAGAGGAAGAGGAGAAGACGGCCTTCGAAGGAAGGAGGGAAGCCTCCAGCCGCGGCCCTCCAAGGAGAGAGAGACTGGGACTCGGTCCTGGCTATGACACTGACTGGAAGGAGCACCAAAGGCCCTGGGCCTGGTGTCTCAAAGAGCTGTCTGTTGGTGGCATAGAACTGGTGACTGGTGATTGCCAACGCTGATGCTGTCTGGATGAAGCAGACAGCCTCTTGTGGATACGTAAGCACTCTCATTTCCCCTATTTGTAAATAAACCCCATGACTGTTGTTCCAGTAGCCTGAGGTCCCTTGCACTTGTGCGCGGGTGATAACCCATAAACAGTGACCTGACTGGGCACTGTCCTCTGATAGGCTATAGCCCCTGTTGCTATAGCCTCGATTCTGGTTTGTGGCCTTTTGGCCTTTAGGGGCTTTTGGGGCCTCTGACCTCTGTCTCAGTCAGAGCAGCTTCCTCCCCTGCCCCCCTGTTTCAGTGTCACTGTAGACAAAAGCAGGGGACAGACTTGTGCAGGGAAGTCCTTTTGAGAAAACAAGTGCCTTGAGCCTGGAAAGGAGGGAAGGAACTTCTCATAGCACTGAGAAGAAAAAGCAACAATGTTTGAGAGGGAAGCCATGAGGAGGAGAAACCACATAGACGGTATCAAATATGGGGTCAAAGAGAGAACAAGCAAATAGGCATGGCAAAGTGAACTTGACATTGGGATAGCAGCACCGGGGAAGTCAGCTGTGAGAATGGTCTGCCCTAGCAGGAAGGTGCATTTTATCACTTTCCTTATATATAACTCTGTGTAATGGCTTCCTGCCTTGTAAAGGGAACATTAGTGAGACTGTGACTTGGTGCTTATAAAATGACTGTAAAAAAGGCAACAAAACAGGGAAATGCTGGCATGCCCAGTTGGTGTGAAGCTTTTCAAAAGAAGGTCCTTCAAACCATGTTACATACTTTATTGATTTTTTAAAGTTGGTATTGGTGATGCAATTTAATGATGATGCTTGTGTTTGTCCCAAAGTCCTGCAAAAGTGTGATTCATTTCAGGTAATGTGAAGAATGTGAGCTGCAGAGAGGGAAAAACATTCAAAGCAATAACAGGATGTGCTTCAATCCTCCTTTCTCAGTAGGATCATTGACGTGGGTGCTTTCTTTTCAGTTCTGGACCACTCCCAATCTTATAGTACCTGTGCCCAGAAAGCTTCATACAGGGTCAGTTGCACTCAGTAGTATGTGGTTGCTGGTTTCTCTGGCAGTTTTCCTAGCCTCGGGGCCTTTGCCCTTCCTTCTCTTTACCTAAAACAGATTCTTCCCAAATATTCATATTACTACACATAATGATGCAAGACTAGACATAATATTATCTCTTCAGGGCCTCCCTGGTGGCACAAGGGGTTAAGTCTCAGCACTATGAAGCTATTGGCAGCCACTGCAGCATGAGTCTGATCCCTAGCCAGACAACTAACCCACACAGTCAGACCTCTCCTGTCTTGCCCACTATTACCCTCAGCAGTGTATTTCAGTACATTTGCCTGTTCTGCTTACCACTCTGTCTCTGGTGAGTCCTCTCAATTCCCTTGCCCCCTCGCCTCTGGCCTACACCGCAGCATGCATCAACAAATAATTTTTAAAAAAATCTCTTCAAAGAGATCTGCCACAGCAAAATAAATTTCCTGAGAGAAAGGACCTTGCCTTTGCCTATTTTATTCATCCCCTGGATCTTCCTGTAACCAGAACAATAGCCTATCTCATAGTAGGTATTCAATAAATGTCAATATATCAATATATTCATTGACTAGAATGTGAGTTCAGAATTTTTGCTGATTTATTTAGATTCTGCATCACCAACGTCTCCAGTGTGTATATATTTTGTCAGTGTTCCATTTACTCCAAGTTAAAAATGCTGACTTTAGAATCCACCAGACCTAGGTTTTAATCTCAGCTTTGGTATATCTAGCTATATGACCTTGGGGAAAACTATTTAATCCCTCTAAGCCTCTTTGCACATTTATTATTTTATAGATAACAACACTTTCACCATAGGCCAATTTAAGAATTATAAAAAACAAGTAAAAGGTTGGACACACATTAATGCAATCCATTAATGTAGATAAATGTTCCTTATCGTTGGCACTATTTTTATCATAGGTGCACTTTGTCCTAAAAACAACATGACAGTAAACTTGCTACCTGCTGACTCTACTTGGTCAAGCACACATTCCATACTCTCCAGTAAACTCCCACATGCTTTGAGTAGCTGTGGGAGTGGATTTGGAGAGACTAGAGACAGGCATGGGAGGGCATTTCACACTGAATGGTTCTGCATGAAGGAAGACATGGTTATGGTGTTGCGGGGTAGCTACTAGTTCTACATAACAAGACTGAGTTATTTTCATCCATTTATTCCTTGGAAGTCACTTTCCAGTCACTTCTTGTTAAGCAGGCACTGTGCTAAATGCTAGGAGTAAAAGGAATAAAATGTGGCCTCTACCCTTATAGACCTCAGTCTAGAGAGGGGAACATTGCTATAAATTGACATCTTTGAGGGTTGCTGCTATAGCAAGAATAGTAAAGAATGCAGAAGAAAGGTAATGTTTTGCTCCATGGGGTCAAAGCAGGGGTGGCTGAGAGTGGGCCTGGGCCCCACTGCAGAGATAAGACCAGGAAGAAAATGGAGAATGGAGAAGTTCTGGGCCTTTTTAAAATAAGGAATATCAGAACTAGAAAAATTAAATAAAACAATAAATATACATTTCAGAATTCATCCATATTTACCTACTAGAAAGCCCATGCTTTTATAAAGAGGAAAAGTAATATCATTTAGTTAAGTCAATCCAGAGCCTCTATAGAAAGCTAAGGATGGTAGACATCCCTTTGCATGGGAAGATGTAACAGTGTGATCCCCAGGGGAGGGTGAGGTTCTAAGTTCCCTGCCTCACCCAAAGAAGGGTGGGGCTGAGCAAGGAGGAGAGCAGAGAAGACTGGGAGAAGGGAGGAAGAAGATCAAGAAGTGCTGAAGGAGGCACATGGGGCAGAGAGATCTATGAAGAAGCTGTGTTTGCTTCTAGGTCTTGGGCTGGTACCAGGGACTTGGGAGACCTGGGGAACTAGGAAGGAAACACTTGAAACAGTCATTGGTGAAAGACCTGTGGGGAAGCTGACAGTGGCAGCCTTTATCTTGATTTTGATTTTGTTCTTTTTCCTACAGACTTACCGGGCCCCTTCTCCCCCTTTCCTATGAATCCCCATCAGAAGAGGCCTTAGACGTGGCTTTTGGCCTCAGTAGCTCTGCTTTGAGCCAACCTTGTTTGGCTGTGAATTTACCCTTGAGGGGATGCGTAACTTCAGTGTTTCATGTGAAAAGTATTTTACCTATTCTTTCCCTTCTCTTTATTGCACACTAGTTGTATTAAAGTTCCTTTCCATTATAGATCTTACACATTAGAGTGTGTTTTGTCTTGATGCAGTGGGTGACAGAACCAATATGGAGTAGGCAAGCTGAGGGTCTTGGGGAGCCCTTCACCCTGCCCTAAACAAAGAGACACTTGGGTTTAGAAACCTGGATTTTACCCTCCTGGATTGAGGCCCTCACGGAGGTTGTTGTGATCATATGGCCCCGAGAGGGCGCTGTTCCTCTTCGGTGATGTGATTCTCAACAGTGAACCAGCATCAGATTCCCAGGCAAGATTTACCTGGACCCCATCCCGAATTCCGTATGTCGCTGAGACCTAAAACTTTGTGTAATAACGAGTTCCCAAGTAGTTTATGATGCTGATCCAGAGATCAGACTGCAAACCAATGCTCACAATCTAAGACCCTTCTTTGGTCGTCAGAAGCACTGTGTAGCAGACCAAAACCGTGAAAACAGACCTCATTAAAAGATGATGAGGAAAAACCAACAAACACAAATGACAGAGGTAGACCCAGCCATAGAAGGTGGCTTATCCTTAGTGGCTCTGAGTTCTAACTTCCTGCCTGAGACGTGGCCTCTTTCCCCCAACCCCTTTCTGAAGAGCTGATGTGTATATCCTATAGGGAGAGTAAGTTTTACACCATGCTCTTAGTAGAAATAAAACCAATGAGATTCATTAAAATTAATTAATCAATTAATTTTTTAAAAGAAAACAAAGGGTCAGACAAAAAGAAACTATAAAACCAACCCTTGAAAGCTGACCACAGATTTGAGACATCCAGGAGGGGAGGAGGAATGAGGGGAAGAAGGAGGAAAGAGAGAGCACAATAGACTGTGGTGGAGGACTCTGGGTGCTTTGGTGCTGGGAGAGCTGTGGGGACCACACCTGAGGGGAGAAATCCTGTTCTGTCAAAATATTAACAAGGATGTAAAACAATGGTGCTTCATTAAATAAAGACAAAACAAAATCCCAAAGAGAACATAACAGAATATAACAAAAAAAAAAAACTTCATAATCTAAAAAGAAATACATTTTAAATAGCAGGAAATTTTTCTTTCCTTAACAGTGTCTTATTTGTTTTGCAGCTTCCTCCAATTTCTAGAGAAGAGCTTTGCCCCTGGCACATCCCAAATAAATGTTTGAAGTGAACTGAGTTATGACTTAAAACATTTACCAATGTTATTCCTTCGTTCTTATCTAGCTATACTTATCCAAAGAACTTGGAATCACTTATCATTTTTAACACTGCTAGTTTTACAGATAGCACACAAGCTCAATAAATATAGATGTGTTCTTTTTTGTCTTGGAAACCTGTGTTTAATTACTAATGATATTTATTTCAGTGGCATTGCTTATCCTAACTATGGCTTGTTTTTTGAAGTAAAAACATGCCTATGATTTCTCCTTTAAAAGAAAACAAAAGACAAAACTTGCAGGCAGCTATAGTGCTGAGGCATTTACTGGGGAGAGAGACAAAAAAGGGTCAAAACAGGGTAGGGAAGAGCAGAAGGGACTATGGTGATGGCATGCAGGTATTGTGGTGGTGGGAGATTTATGAGACCACACCTGAGGGGAGAAATCAAACACTGCACAAAGATGAACAAAGATGTAAGAAAATAAAAAAGTTAATAAAAAAAAAAAGATGTCTCCCTTTAAGCTTTCAATATCTAGTTACAGTTTAATGCATTCAATGATCCTCTTAGGAGTTCAAATTAAACTTCCCACTTAGGTTTTTCTTTTTAGCTGTCCTTTGTGGTTCTGTGCTTCTTATAGCTAGAAACCAATAAAGCCTACTTATGTTTTCTTCTGCAGAAATGTTCCCAAAAGCCTAGGAGTCCTTAAAAATAGCAAGATTAGGAGGAAATAAGGGCTGACAAGAAATGACCAGACAGAAACAGTAAAGGTTTTCTGTGGACATTACTGGACTCCAAATATAGGCATGGAAAAGATGTAAGATCACTCACTAGGACTGCAGAGCAGGCATCATGGCAGCAGCCATGGACACACCAGTCTGCCTCCCTTCCCTTTCTGTCTTGTCTCAGGCAAAAGCCTTGCACTAGAGAAAACAGGAATCGAAGCAGGTCTGAGTGAAAGAGAATGAAAGTTAGAGAAAACAAGTGAGAGGAAGATGGAGAGAGCATGAGAGAAAGACAGAGACAAAGATTCAGAGAGGCCTTTCTAAAAGGATGAATCACTCTTCAGACACACCAAGCTACAAACACACTCCCAAAAAGCATCTCATAGGTCCCTCAACCTGGAAGTCCAAGCCTCTGCCGCCTGAGTCACCACCCAAACCCTAAATAAACTGTTTGACCTAGTTTGGAAGAGGATTACTTTTAGCCACAGTCACTAATGGATTACTGCCTTACACTAGCAGTGTGCACCTGTCTCATCCACCCAAGGTGATTAATGAACTAAAGTCACCGTCCTAACATCAAGTTTGTGGAATCAACTTCATGCAGCCATATTTGTATCTGAAAGGCCATTCAGAGGCTGAAAAAAATAAAGCATATCCTTAGGATTCTCATCCAGATTCAAACAACTAGACATATTTCTCTATTCTCAGACCAGGCTAGAGAAAAAATCAAACAAACAAGAAGAATTTACAAAGCATTCAAATGTGCCAGTTGTCTGCCAGCCCTCAGTCAAAAGTTAATCATTTCTGACAGAATAACCCCTGGAGGAGAAATTGTCATCTGGCAGATCATTATGGGATGGAGGGATTTCAGAGTTTTCAAACTGATGGTTTGGGGGTAAAGACAATTGTTTTACCACATTTGTTCCCGGTAATGACCCAATGAGGAAAATGGACTTCAATTTTCACAGGAGAAAACTGAAGTTCTTAGAAGTTACTTATGTATGATCACACAGCAAGAGCTGGGAACTAGAACCCAGTCCTGACTCATAGTCCTGTACTGATGACAGTATATTGGGTAAAATACTGGTCCTCACAAAACTTGAAAAAAAGAAATATCTCCTATGGTCAATAATATTGTAAGTTCCCCACAAGTTTATCCCCAAATTTATATTCACCTACAGAAAACACAGTCTTATTAAAAAGTCAAATTTGCTTGGATATTTTTCCTACAAATATATGAAGTTGAAAGAAAGATAACAGTTAAAAATTAGATGCTTGGGGCCTCCCTGGTGGCGCAGTGGGTTAAGCAACGCACTATGAAGCAAGGCAACGCACTGCAGCATGAGTTCGATCCCTGCTGCCGGCCTGGGGGGGGACCCACATGGYGCRGCAGACCTCTCCTGCTGTGCCCGCTGCTCCCCTCAGCAGTGTGCTTCCGTTGATCTGCCTGTTCTGCTCCCCGCTCTCTGTGGTGAATCCTCTCACCCCCCCACCTCTGACCTGTACCCCCAGTGCTTGTATGCATAAATAATAAATAAATCTTTAAAAAAAAATTAGATGCTTAGTTCAAAAGCAATAGCAGCAAAGCAAATCCTCTTTATCCTTTCATTTCTGCTTAATCTCCCTTCATTGACTATGCTGTTTGTGAGGCAGCTGGAAGAATTGCTGGACATTTGTTGAAACCTTCAAGTAGGAGAAGTAGAGGCTTCTGTTTGAAGCCTTCAACAAATATCCAGCAATTCTGAACACAAGAAAGGAATTCCACACAAGAAAGGAAGTCAGAGAAACAGGCATTAATGTAGGGGTTAGAATAAAACTTTTTTAACTGCTATGATTTTTTTTAATGGGACAAGAGACCATATTTCATCAATAAAAACTTTCCAGGCCATTATAAAAAGAAATCAAGCATTTCAAAAAAGGTTATGCAAACTCAAAGAAAGTGCCCAACTTAAACAAATGAAAAAGACCTCCATGTCTCATAATAAAATTATGGAGAAACAGAGATTCTAACTACTTTCAGAGAGGGAAAAAAGAGTCACAAACAAAAAATGGAAAATCAAAAGGAGATTTAATTCTCAATAGCAACACTGAAATATGGTAGGCCAATTGCTTCAAAATGTTTAAGGAAACATGCCTGCCACATTCTCCATTACAAATAAAGTGTGCAGATAAAGAGATTATTAGACAAGCAAGGTTTCCAAAAATGTACCTCCCTGCCCTTTCTTAAGAAGTCACTATGGACTGAGTTTGGACACACTGAGTTATCACAACAACAAAAGAAGCAGGGAGGGATATGGTAAACAAGGACCCCACAAAAGGAAGAATGGAGTGGCAGGCTGGAGACCAGTCCTTCACAATGGGCCTAGGGACTGAGGAAAACAATAGTCACCCTAGAATCAGTTGTATACTCCAAACAAAGACTACAATTGCTTACCACTGAAAGATGCTTACTAGAGAAACATTAAAGACAATTCTGAAGGTGAAAAATGATCACAGTAGATAGAAGGATATAGGAAGAAGGGCAGAAATAGGCTGACATGTTGGTAAACATAAATAGATACTGCCTAAAAGAAAGTACATAAATAGATACTGCCTAAAAGAAAGTCTAATTTGGGAGGAAAACACGAGAAGATAGAATTAAAACTGCAACAAAAATAGTATATAAGACAAATTATGAGATCTCGAAAAAGAGTGGTGTGGGGAGAGTAGAGATATTGATTAACTTAGATGTGTTAAATTTGTGTGTTAATAAGTTGTACGGGTTAAAAGAAAATAATTAACCCTTTGTATTGTCTGAAGTAAGAATTACAATGAAGAATAACCAAATAATCTGCCTTAAAAAAAATCAAAACACTCTTATCAAAGAATTCCAGTTAATATGTGGAAAAAGAATAAAGAATGTATAAGTTATCATGTTGCAGTCCCTAAATACTGAAACCAATATATGAAAAGTTGATGGGAATAGGATGTTTACAAAGTAAGGCGATATCAGCCCACATGTTACTTGTGAGTCACAAGAGGAAAAACTAAACATTATAATAAAGGCAACAGGCTTGCCCCATCTGAGCCCAGTGATGAATATTTTCTACATTATTAAATGGAATGAAACATTATGCGTTCTGACCTGATGCAGTGGGAAGTAAACAATAGTGATGTACACCAAGTCCTTAATTTTCCCTTCTACTTTACAAAAAATACAGGAGCTAGAAAAACAAGTTTAACCACACAAGGAAGCAGTGAGGCAAATCCAGAATCAACATTCTACAAGACAACTGGCATGGTCTCTAACTAGACAATGTTATTAAAAGAAAAGGGGTCTGTGTGTGTGTGTGTGTGTGTGTGCGTGTAGGAAAGTGCTCTAGATTCAAGGAAACTTCAGGGACATTAAATATAATCATAAAAATCTGTGTATAGAGCAAGACTGGATCCTTGTATACACTAGACCACTGTAAAAGTACTTGGGAAACAGTTGGAGAAATTTGAATACTATGTTGATACTGACAGATAATAAGAAGTAATAGTTGATGGTAAGTGTGATAATGATTTTATGAATAGGTATAAATGTCCTTATTTTTAATGTCTTTTTTATCTTATGGGTAAGAGATTTATATTAAACTACTTAGCGTATTAACATCATACTTCTTGCAATTTACTTTTAAGTATGTAAGGAAATGATAAGCATAGGAAATAATTATGGCAAAATGTTAACACTGTAAAATATAGGAAATGTGTGTTCATCATAAGCCAAGACTTCTCACACTAGTCATGAATAAACTGGGGATCTTGTTAAAATATAGATTCTGATTCAGCAGGTCTGGGTTAGGGCCTGAGTGTCTACATCTCTAACAAGCTCTCAGGTAAACCCAAAACTATGCTTCATGAACCACATTTTGTGTGACCAAGTTATTATAATATTTTCTCTGCATATCTGATTATTTGAAAACAATAATCAAGGTTACTTACTAAAGAAAAAGAAATGCTGACTCTCTTGCCCCTCCCCGGTACCATATACCTGGGAGTCTTTATTCCGCCCTTTTTCCTAAATAAACCTTTCTTTTCAAGACAAGAAAAAGAAATGAGTATATAAAATCTAAAGCAGAAAGTAAAAGTCAAATTAAAAATAAATTCAGAAGAAAGCAATAATCGGAAAAGTGTGAATATAGAAGCAGAATGAGAAAACAAAAGTAAAAAATAATTTTGAATACCTTAGCACTCACAAAAATATTTAAATAAATACAATTCACCAATTAAAAAACAGAGGTTGGGGCCTCCCTGGTGGCGCAGTGGGTTAAGCAACACACTATGAAGCAAACCGCAGCCGCTGCAGCATGAGTTCGATCCCTGCGGCCGGCCAGGAGGGGGACCCACATGGTGCAGCAGACCTCTTCTGCTGTGCCCGCTGCTCCCCTCAGCAGTGTACTTCAGTTGATCTGCCTGTTCTGCTCCCCGCTCTGTCTCTGGTGAATCCTTTCACCGCCCCTACACCTCTGGCCTGTACCCCAGTGCTTGTATGCATAAATAAATAAAAAAAAAAAAAACAGAGGTTGCCAGATGGGAAAATAAAAAAAAAAATCCAGTCACATCACCTACTCAAGAGACATACTTAACACATAAGGACAAAATAAATATGGATGATCAAAAAAACATAAAAATATATGCATATGTGGACAAACACTAACCAAAATAAAAGTTGTTATAACTATAGTAACATCTGAAAAATAGAATTTGAGGCCAAAAAAATGTTTTTAGGTTAAAGACATTCACTAGGTTGATAAAAGTTTCAAGTACTAAATGATGGTATTCTCATAAAAAGGAATACTCTAAGAGCAATGAAAAGTAATGAATTAAAGTAGAAACTATAAGTTACAGTAAGCTGTGTATACTATATTATTACTATAAAGTTCAAAACCAGGCAGAATAATAATATATTTTAGGAATGATGATGATGATAATGTGTGTGTGTGTGTGTATGCATGGCTGAACCATGGAATGACATAGGGAGCTTTTTTTTTAAGATTTATTTTTTCATTCATACAAGAACAGGGGTACAGGCCAGTGGGGGGGGTGGAGGATTCACCAGAGACAGTGGGAAGCAGAACAGGCAGATTGAAATACACTGCTGAGGGGAGCAGCGGGTGAAGTAGGAGAGGTCTGCTGTGCCATGTGGGTCACCTCCCTGGATGGGGATCGAACACATGCTGCAGTGGCTGCTGATAGCTTCAAAGTGCTTCAACTTAACCTCCTGTGCCACCAGGAAGGCTCCTGAACTGGGGGACTTTAAGAAATTACTGATACCTAGGTCCCAACTCCAGAGAATCTGATCATACTGATCTAGCATGGGGGTTGATCCACATCAGGATTTTCTAAGTCTTCCAGGTGGTTCTATGGGAAGCAGTGGTTGGAACCATCAGTTGGGGAACACAGCTTTATGATGTCAGATTTAGTATTAATAGGTCACATTTTGTTTCATTTTTGTCATTTCTTAGGTTTCTCATCAGAATAGTGTTGATAGTCACCCTTTCTTGGGGCATATGATATGCTACATACTTGATAAGTTATCTCATTTAACCATTAACCACCTTCAAATTTGATCCCTGTTTACAAAGGAAAGTGACCATTAGATTAAATGACTCATTATAAAATAATCTGTCAAAGGTCACACAGGCTCATAAGTGACTGTTCATGCATCAACAGCTATTTCCACTTCACTCTTTAGTCTTCCAATAAACTAGGGTTAAACCAAATGATCTCCAAGAATGCATCCATTTCAAAAACTCTTTAATTTTAATTAAAATCTTAATTAAAGTTAACTGGAAATGTCTTACTAATACCTCTGTCAACGGTGCCTGCATACTCCAGAACTTCCACTTGTATAAATGAATACACTGTATCTTTTTCCTTTTTAAAGCAGGAAAGCATTAGCAATTCACTTAACTCTATTTCAAAAATAATGAAAAGTAAAGTAATGCTATAGAAATATAAATCAGAGCCCAGGTGGGTTGAGACATTATTAATAGTTGGAAGCTCACAGCGAGTTATTCTTTTCCTTATGTTTAACTAGATTCAGTGGTTTAGGTATTCATTTTTCCTAGCAGGCTGAAGAAAATTGTTTCCTGCTAGGTACATTCGTATCACTAAAGTAATTTGTTTAAAGATGTTTTATATTAAAACATGAATCATATGCCATCTCCGCCTCATAATTTCTGCCGTCAGCTTCCAAAAACATAATGGTAACTTTCTGAGAGTTCATCTATTCATTTCCTTATGGAATTACTGATGACCCATCATGATCCAGAAGCTGTGCCAGAAACTCAGGATCCAGTGGGGAACCAGACAACCAAATCCCTGTTTTCACAGAACCTACAGTCTAATGAGAAAGTCAGTAAATAAGGTAAGCACCGATTTGGAAGAAGGCTATGAAAAGATAAAACTGGGCCTTTGCAAAGAACCAACAAGATGGTGAAAGTGTAGCAGAAGACACGGACATTCTCAAGCTCACCTTTCACAGCGTGGACCTTGACCCCTTGCTGTGGACATGTCCTATTAGCAGATGAAGAAGTTCCACAGCACCAGTCTGCCGTGAAGTAGCACTCACTGTGGATATGCCTGTGGAAGGCCCAGAAGGAGGCACCACCACAGAGATGCCCCAGGTGGTGAAGAAGCACTTGAGTGATGACAGGGTTGTCCTATATCCAAGATGATGGGCAGCATGTGGATGTCTACAATGCCAAAGACCAAACCAAGTGGAAATTAAGTGAGATAATCAGTCACTTCTCCATCACCTACAACCTTGTGAAGCACAGCCACCAACCAGGTGTCTGCGACACTCACTCCTCCTGCTTCTTTTCTTCAAGGAACCTACTTGGCCAGGAAAGGCACAGACTTCTCTCATTCAGAAAAACTAGGATGAAGAAATGCAGAGATTCTGGGGAAAGACCCTTTAGACAGGGCATCAAGAAAGACCTAACTGAGGAAGGCTATTTGAGCTGAAACATGAAGAATACCAAGGAGGTGGATAGAGACTTCTCTAGCAGAGGAGCAGTTAACACAAAGTTCTTAAATCGGAAACAAGTTTAGTGTATCTGAGGGACAGCAAAGGTTGAATACACCAGGAGTGAAAAGCAGGATGCTGCTACTAGATGAAGTTGGAGAGTTCACAGTCCACCACACCTTGCACAGGCCCGAGTGCCTTGTAAGGACTCTGGATCCCATTCCAGGAATAAACAGGCAAGTAAGTGTGTTAAGCAGATGAATCTTCGTATATCCCTCCTTAGATATAAATCCCATTGGCTCAAGAGCCCACCTGACAGGCGGGTGAGGATAAGAGGTCTAAAATTGAAGAGGGGGACCTTTAACAGGTTTCAAAGGTGATCCTGATGAACCCCTAAGTTACAGCCCATTGCTCTCAGAGATCATAAGCTCGGGGGTATGACCCATCCCATTATCTGGTTCTCCTAGGACCATATTTCTTAATGGAAAAAAAAAATCCAATGAATTATTTATAACATGGATAAGCAGTGAGTGTTATTAGTATACTAACTTCTAGAAAAGTCAGAACAAAAAATGTATATAATTTTCAGGGTTTGGTTTTAAAACTATTTCTAAGTTCATTCTGATTAAGAAGGCAGCTACAGGAGCCTCCCTGGTGGCGCAAGGGCTTAAGGCATAGCACTATGAAGCTATTATCCACAGCCACTGCAACACAAATTCAATCCCCAGCCAGGGAGCTGACCCACATGGCACAGCAGACCTCTCCTGCCTCCCCGCTGCTCCCCTCAGCAGTGTAATTCAGTAGATATCCTGTTCTGCTCCCCACTCTGTCTCTGGTGAACCCTCTAACCCCCCCCCCACAACTCTGGCCTGCACCCCAGCTCTTGTAAGCATAAATAAATAACTATTTTTAAAAAATCATCAGGTAGACAGATCCTAATTTTCAGTAAATACCATGTGAATAAGAAAACATCACTGTTAGTTTAAATTATGACAACCTCTAAAATGAATTTATAGCCATAAGAAAGAAAGTAGACCAAAGCATCCAGTGGGGATGAAGGGTAAAAGTGAATCCTAACAATATCTATTTCTTGCAATTCCAATCCTGGGAATTTATCTTTTATCCAAAAGTGCGTATCTTTACAATGACATATATACAGTTATTCATTGTATTATTGTCTCAGCAAAAGAGGGGACCCAAATAGCAATAAGAGAGGTCTGGTTAGATTAGTCATAGTACATGTAACTTCATCTACTGGAATACCATGCAATTGCAAAAATAAACAGGTACTTCATATTGAAGCAACTTGAAAATAGTGTTACAACGAGTGGGCGTGGAAGGAGAGCATATTGCCAAACTGTGTATGTGTTACCTTGAGTGCATAAGGAAAAAGAATATGAATCTACTATGTATGTAAACAAATAAAAACAGCTCTAGCACATATTCTTGTTGTTTTTTTTTTCCTTCAACATTAATTTCAACCTCCCCCTCGCACACTGGTCCAGCAGGCTGACTACTTTATGGAAGTACTTTCACCGGGCTCCTTCGCACATGGAGGTAAAGTCAGAGAAGAGAGGGCAGAAGAGTGTGATGAGTGGTATTTACTTTCCAGACAGCTCCTGGGGGGCTGCATTCCCCTAACACCCTCCTAGTTCCATTAAGGACTCCTTCCTTTTGTACCTTGAGCTTTCCACACAGCTGTGCTTTGAGGAGCTATGTAGGTTTGGTTATCCTTGGGTGGTTTCCCTTAGCAGAAAACTTTGTAAATAGTCATCTCCTTTAGAATTTTCTCAGCTTCCCCACTTGAGTTTTCCATCCATTTCTTGCTGAGTGCCTAATTGATACAGATACTGAGTTGAAGAATTTTAGGGATAAAATGGAGATTTTTATTGCACACTGCTTTATATGTTTTGGTTTCTGAATCATACGCATCTACTGCATGTTTCTAAATTTTCACATTATACTTCTAAAAACTTTTATTTTTAAATAATTATAGATTTACAGCAAGTTGCAAAAGTACTACAGACAGAACTGTAGCCCTTATCCAGTCACATCTGATGTAACTAGAGAACAGCAATGTGACTATTGTACAATGTGTGTGTGTTTCTATACCATTTTATTGAGTCCAATTAAACACCAATTAAGAGACCCTCCTCTTACCAAAGCTGCCACTCTGATCAAAATTATTATCACTTCATACCAGAATTTCTGTATTGGCCTCCAACTCAGCAGAGCATTTCCCCTAAATCAGCCTTTCTTGATTTTAACAACTTAGTGAATGCCACATTAAGCCTTTTGGTTTACCCTTTTTGAGTTTTCAGACTTTGAAGATATCATTCCTGAATCTGCCTTCTCTTTTCCAGGGCCATATTATGACTTGTGAATTCTAAACACTTTTGTCTTAGTGGGCCCCTTCTTATTTTTATATATGTGTGTTTATATAAATATGTTATATATCCATACATATATTTCTGAAAGGAAAATGGAAGATATCTTGTGATTTTTGAAAATCAACTTCTGTGTGCTTATGTTCACTCCCCTGAAGTAGATGATAAACAACTTGGGCAGAGATTGTCTTACTTTTCCCTCGATCTCCCACAGCACCTGGACAGCTTGGCATAAATGAGTGAATAAAGGAACCTTAGCACTCACAGCTATGCCATAACATGTCCATAGACCAAGTTACAAAGCATAACTAAAAAAAAGGTATTTTTGGGGAAAAAACCTGCCCTACGTATTCTACCCAAGACCAATATGACATCAAAGTGACTGGAACATAATGGACCAGAGCACAACATTTCAACACAACTGGATCAGGTAAATCACTGACAGCCAGCTGAACAAAGATTCCTGTTCTCCTTGAGTGATTCCATAGCTCGGCGTCAGCCAGTCCAGCCCCTGCTTTTCATTAGCAAGGCTTAAGATGAAATCATATCACCCAGTGTGTGGCTTTAAGGTGATAGCTGAGTAATGGATGGTAATTTCCCTTCTATTATGACAAAGCTCCCTTTCCACTGGGGTTTTGTGTACTCTGTTAAGTGACTCTGGTTTTCATTTCCCCAACAGTTTTCTTCCCTAAATACACTTCTGAAGTGCCCTGTTTTGACAGTGAATGGCTTAGAGTAATTTGTGAGGATTTGTGTCTGTTACAGATTGACTCTTTGATTCTTCTTATCTGACCTTGATTTGCTAGCATGCATTTGACCTCTTATCACTGACAGGCGATGAGGAAAGAGGTCTTTTTCTGCAGATAATAAAGAACAGGCAGTTTTATTTCTTAAATTCTACTATAAGATTTGAAGAGTTAGGAAGGGTAGCCAAGGGCTGCTGTAAGAGAATCAATCACTCAAGTATAATGCTGCAGAATATGTGCCTTGTACACACACTTACAAATACTCAAAACAAAGGCTCTAAATATAGAAACAATATCACTGCATTGTCAATTTGAGTCCATACAGATTGATATATGCATTTTAACTTACCATCATGATGAAATCAATAGGCTGTGTTCATCTCTAGTTATCATAGATGGAACAAATAAGTCTACTGAGTGCTAGTGAGCTGGTGTGCCTTGAGTATTACATTTCAATTTTGTTAGTCTTTATTACTGAGAAAAACATGTAAAGTGCACCATTTTTAGAGTACAGTTCAAGCCACATATGTATAGTATAATAATTTGTATGTATATATATATAACTATCACAGATGAAGAAATGGAATATTTCCAGCCCACTAGAAGGTTCTCTTGTGCTCATTCCTTGTCATTACTGCCCTACTCCCAAGGGTAATCACTATTTTGACTTCTGTCAAAAATAGGTTGATTTTGTCTGGTTTTGATTTCATTTAAATGGAATTGTACAATATTTCTATTTTGAATACAGTCATTTTTGCTCACCAGATAAGATTCAGCAGTGTGACTGTATGTATCACTAAGGTAATTTTTTTATTACTGATAAGTATTCTATTATATGTATGTACCTGAATTTACTGATTAATTCTATCATTGATGGGCAGTTTATTCTTTCGGATAAAATTGAAGAAAGTATAAATGCACATTTAAAAAATTGAATTCAGATATAAAACCACAGACTGACATCTTATCAAAGTTTAAAAATAAGCTTTCCTCTTTTGTGCATATCCAGTGGCAGTTTCAAAAATGCCTTTTTGTCTCTATTATAGCAACACCTAGTGGCTTTAGATGGCTACAGATCTTGATGCATTTATTTACACTTGGAAACAGTGACTTTAGCTGTAGTAAGCTTCAGATGGCATGTAGATGTCCATAAGAACCACATACCAGGGCCTCCCTGGAGGCCTAGGGGTTGTCAGCACTACTCAGCACTCGTTACTCAGTGCTATCACCTCTAGGGGCCAGGGAGTTGCTCCACATATATATATGTAGTATATAGTAGCAATAGCAACTCCTCTCAGCAGTGTATTTCAGTAAATCTGCCTGTTTTGCTCCCCACTCTGTCTCGGGTGAATTCTCTCACTCCCATCACCTCTGGCCTGTACCCCTAGTTCTTTTACACAAAAATGAATAAAATAAATTTTAAAAAAAAGAACCACATAACAATGTCTAGGACCCACCAGAAATCATTTGAGTTAGAATCTTTGCTAAGTCCAGCCCGGGATTATAAAAGCTATGCAGGTGATTTTAAAGTGCAGCATGACTAAGAACTACTCATCCAGAAGAGAAGTTCTCAAATTTTTGCCAAACATCAAAATCCCCTGGAGGACTTGTTCAAACACAGATTGCTGAGTCCTACCCCAAGTGTATTTCAGTATGTCCTAGGCTGGTATTCAATAATTTGCATCTCTAACAAGTTCCCAGGAGACGCTGATGGTGCTAGTCCAGGGACTATACCTGAAAACCACCGATCTAGACCAACTCTGTTATTTTATATAAGGAGAAAGTCAGCAGTTAAAGTAATTTGCAGGAATCACATAGCCAGTTAGTGACAAAGTTATAATTAGAATAGAGCCTCAATTCACTTTCCCTCTCATCTGAGAAACAAAAGCGGGCATGTGTAAAGGTTAGTCATCTAAAGCTATGTGAAAAAAGAGATCAACTTCACCCCATCAAAAATCAAACAAAATAAGGAGATGAGATGCTAAAGGATAGGTGAAGGTAACTCTTTTCAACATATTTGCTAAAAGTAAATCATCCTGAGGAACTGGAAACAGATCACATGCCTACAAGTAGAACTTAAGAAGAGGGAGGGTGAGAATGGAAAACTGTGGGGTTCCTTTTGGCCCCATGCATTCTGACATTTGCAAAGGAAAAAGTGCATCTGCCATGAGCGCCCTGTCACTCCTCCCCTCTTTTGCCTCAAAGACTGAGTCGCTGCAACCCAAACAGACCACGTGGTCACAAGTCA
Organism: Galemys pyrenaicus; assembly: GCA_019455555.1. NCBI lineage: Eukaryota > Metazoa > Chordata > Mammalia > Eulipotyphla > Talpidae > Galemys > Galemys pyrenaicus. Next base: position 2,390,084 of record JAGFMF010011780.1, read on the forward strand.
GGAGACTCCTCAGACTGGAGTCTACTTCTTCCACATCTCTCCTCTCTCACAGCACAAGATTTAGTCACCTGCTATATTTCCCTGTGGCTTCTAAATCTCACATTTGCCCTTATAATAGAATTTACCAAGTATGACCAGCTTGGCTCTGCCAGTCGCAATCGTATCTGAGGTTTAGATAACTCTGTCCCCCAAGGGTCTGTGGTACACACCTGTCCAACTGGGTGAGCCCATCCCTCGAACTGTGCTGAGTCCACTGTATGACACACTGTACAGACAGCTTGAACCTTGGCATTCTGCCAAGCCTTCCTGGCTCCCCACGCCACCTGGTATCAACATGGTAGGAGAGCTAACCTTAGAGGATGGAGCGTCTGTTATTTTGAATACATGTCACCCAGGAACCTCTGCCCACACTGGATATTTGCTAATCATTAATGTTAATTTTTTTAAAGGGGTAGATGTTTAGTGTCAAAAACAAACAAACAAAATATACCATTGGCTGATAAACATGAGTCAACCTCATGAGACATTAGGGACATACAAATTAAGACTTCACATTCAGGGCCTCCCTGGTGGCGCAGTGGGTTAAGCAACGCACTATGAAGCAAGGCAACGCACTGCAGCATGAGTTCCATCCCTGCTGCTGGCCAGGGAGGGGACCCTCATGGCTGGGCAAACGGCAGACCTTTTCTGCTGTGACCGCTGCTCCCCTCAGCAGTGCGTTTCAGTCGATCTGCCTGTTCTGTTCCCCGCTCTGTCTCTGGTGAATCCTCTCACTCCCCACACCTCTGGCCTGTACTCCAGTTCTTGTATGCATAAATAAATAAATCTTTGAAAAAAAAGTATATATATTAAAAAAGATTAATGAACTATTAGTACATGTTATATAACATGCATGTATCTCAAAAGTGTTATATTAGATAAAGAAGTCAGTTTTAATGCTTACATACTTTATGATTTTATTTCTTTTTTTTTAAAAAAGTCATTCAATATTGTCAATTTATTGAATAAAACAATTTGCAGGTAAAGTAAAAAAGAGAACTCGGTTTTGGGACAAAGGCTGGAGAGGTGAGAGAAGCCCCTGCCCCTGTGGTATGGGGTGAGGGATCACTTGTAAAACTCATGCTCCTGCTCGTCCTTCTTGATGACCGTCTTGTACGCCTTCTCGAAGTCCTTGGCCAGGACGAGGTAGAGGCTGTCGCGGATGGCCAGCATTCCTCTCTCCTGACAGATGGAATTGTGTCAGCTCCCGAAATCATATCCGGCCAGGCCACATAATCCTCCGGGTCAACCTCCTCAGAGAGGGTCATCTTGCTGGTGATAGCGGAGAAAATCAACCTTTTCTGGCGGCGGTCAGGGAATGGAAATTCGATTTTACAGTCAAGGCGCCCTGGCCACAGCAAAGCTGGTTCCAGGGTGTCTGCTCTGCTTGTGGCCATGCTCATCTTGACGTTGAGGTTCTGGTCGAATCCATCCATCTGTTTTAGCAGTTCTAGCAGGATCCTCTGGACCTCCCTGTCAGCCCCAGTCTGGGCATCAAATCTCTTGGTGGTGATGGCATCGATCTCGTCAATGAAGATGATCTGGGTGTGTTCTCTTTGGCCAGGCGGAACACATCTCGGACCATGCGGGGGCCCTCGCCCAGGTACTTCGAACGAACTCTGAGTCCAAAAGCCGGATAAAGGCAGCTGCTGTGTGGTGAGCCACAGCCTTGGTCAGCATGGTCTTCCCGCAGCCAGGGGGCGCATACATGAGGACGCCTCTGGGGGATCCATGCGGATCTGCTTGTAGAGCTCCAAGTGAGTAGGCAGGAGCTCCACCGCCTCCCGCACCTCCTGCTTCAGGATGTTTATGCCCCGGACGTCAGCGTACATCATGTCTGGCTTCTGGTCTGAAATGAGCATCAAGATGCTGCTGTCGCCTCAGAGGCAGCCCCTACACCAGGGCGTTCTGTGCTTATGCAGGGCCAAGGGGCATTAGCCTTGAGCAGTTCCCAATCAGTGGTGCTCAGGATGCGCACGTAGTAGTTGGAGCTTGTGGTGGAGCCCACAATGGCTGTATTCTGATCCACAGCCTCCAGGAACTGCCCGATGACCAGCGGGATGCTCTGGATTCGTTTCTCCTCCTCCTGGGCGTGGAGGAACTCCTTCTTCAGGTTCTTTTTTGCCCATCTTTGATGTACCGCTCCTGCACCTCCAGGAACTCCAGCTCCTGCTGCAGCTTCTGGTAGCAGCTGTACAGACCCACCAGGTCCTCAGGTCCAGGTCCCAGGAAGGACAGACCAGTCTGGGGTTGTGACACAGACAGTGCTGGGATCTCATCCTGCTCTTTCTCCACCTGGATGCCTATCTCCTTAGTGACCAAGCCCGCCTCTGTGTCCTTTATGATTTTATTTCTATAGAGGCTCATAAAAGCAATTTATAGACAGATTAGTTTGCTGGGGCTGGATGTGGGAATGGGGAGTAACTACAAATGGACATGACATACTTTTTGACATGATGGGACTGTTTTAAAATTGAATTGTGATAGCTGTACAACACTGTGAATTTACCAAATCACTGAATTAGACACTTAAAACAGGTGTATTTATGGCATGTAACCTGTACCTCAATAAAACATTTAAGAAGTATAGCATGGACAGCACAAAGAAGGCTGACACACAGTGAACACTGACACTGATCAGTGGTTCGCTACTATTCCAGGCCAAGAATCTTTTTTTAATAGCCAAAACAGTGACAGCCCTGCATATTTTAATTGACCCTTTAGTGTAAATTGAGAAAATATATAATTTCAAGAATACTGTGATCTCAATGACCATTTTAATTGAATTTTCACTAATTAATCACATCCACTACATATAAAAATAGTAGATGGAATGCTGTTTATTCATTCTGCTGACAGGCTGAGCGCACATGTAGACACTTGTATGCTGGTGGCATCAATGGCCCCAGAGATGACATTCCCTTGGAAGCTTGTTGCCTCCTCATTTGAGCACTTAACAGAAAAAAATGAAAATCACTACTGCAAGTTCAGTCCATGATTTTTTCATTCACCTCTACAGTCAGTTTGCAGGTGAGACAAACATGATTGACTTAGACTACAAGCAGGCACATCCCATGTGTGTGTGCCAAAATGTATACCTGACCATGGGTCACAGAGAAAGAGGAAGCTGTATGACTGGAAAAGGACAAAGAGCTTGACAGGCAACGGATGCTTGTCCAAACATAATAAACTGTTTTGTGAATTCCTGTTTTGTCCCCAAGTCATGCCCTAGGGCCCATTTCAGTCATAACCGGTTGTGTCACCATGATCGTATAATACAAACCTCACATCATAGGATTGTGACTGTAGAGAGACAGTCGCCCCCACATGTGGACTTCCTTCCTCTGGGATTTTCATTTGCTGTAGGATATCCTCTCAGCTTTACGGACAGTAGCATAGTATCATTAAGTATTTCCAGAAGTACCAACAAGGACTTCCCACATATAAATCCATCACTTAGAAGGAACTGAAATGAACTGCTTCTATTGCCAAGAAAAGGATTCCAAAACTGTTTCCAAATTATTTATAAGAAACAGTTGTTTGTTTCAGTAAGTCTTGTTTATGTCACTGACCACTGGCAATCACTTCATTGCACCTGCCTTGCTCAGCTGGCAGCCACAAGTGTCGTAAAGGCAAGAAACATAGGAGAAACTTATTTTTAAACTGTGCAACTATTCGGTTGTACTTCCAAAAAGTATTGTCAGGAGGCCTTTGGGTGAAGTATAATAAACCCACTTTGTAGGATATTAACTATATGTTTTCCAAAATAGCATTGTACCTATTGCTTTATATTTGGAGTACCTCACCAGAAAACATGCTGAGTACTCTGTTTGAAAGTGTAAATAACATAGCTTACAAGTCAGTTTATCTTACGTTTCCTGACTTTGCGGACATGCTGTAATATCCTCTGCTAAGGGACGTCAGATTTGTTCTGCAGGAGACCATCTTTTTTAACCTCAGCTAGTCCTGGCAATTGCCCCAGGGCCAATTCATTTCCTATATCCGTCCATTTATATCATTGTTCTCTGTGATATCATGATTTTTCTTCATAAATAAAATTCTTTTACAAGTTAGGGAAAATACATTCCACAAATAAATTTATAACTAAAATAAATAAAAATTTAAAAAGTGGAATAGACCATATTCAATTACATAAAATTTTTATTTAGAATTTATAACTTAAATGAAAGGTCAGTATAGTGGAATATACTTTTTAAGTACACTTTATTTTTAATTCACTATGTAAGTCTTAAAAATAAAAAAATTTTAAATAATTTGATTTACTAAAGTTTTTTTAGAAAATTTCTCTGTGTGTGATGTTCATTAAAATCAGCAGTATAATAAGACTTAGTTTTAACAAAGAAAGGAGTTTGCAAAGCTGCTCCTGTCAGAAATATTTTTTCAAATGTTTTGCTATTGCAGATGTTGTTATTAAAGGATCTACCCTCAAAAGTACTAAAAAGTAGCCAGTAGCAATCTTATAGTTTTAGTATAAATGCTTTCATTGGAGGAATTTCCTTCCTCTCTTTCAGTGTGGTAGAAATTCTGAAGTTTCTTCCATTTTCTGCCACCTAAGAGTTTCCAGTTTACCTATTTCCAGACTCCACAAAGCCACTTAGGGAAAATTTCTAGATCAAAAATTATAAAGTAATATTTATAAACACTATGAATGGAAAATCTACCATGTGCCAGGCACTTGATGGATATTAAATATTCAGAGCAATCTTCTACAGTAGATACCACTGTCCTCTGTTTACAAATAGGTAAGGTACCCACAAAATATCTTCATGATGGTAACAGAAAATTTGCTTGGGGTTGGAATTCAAAACATCTTTCTGCCCCTAAGTCACTCCACCTCTTATTCTTCCTGAAGTCAACATTTAACGATGTACTATTTAATTTTTTAAATTGTGTTATCAAGATATTCCTAGAAAATCATTTAAGCAAAATGATATAGAACAAAACCAATTCTACCACAGGTTAACTGATATAATTAAGTTCCCACAGTGTTTCTGGTCACAAATACTTCAAATTTTAAACAATCATTTATATTCATTGATTCATTCATTTTCCATTCAGTTCCATTCATTCCATTTCAGTGTGGAGGCTGGTTGGAGTATATACTGGCAGCTCAGGGCACAAGGTGGGAACAAACATTTGTTTTTAAAAAGTGAAAAAAAAGTTGTAATAGTAAATACTGCACATTTAAATATTTAGTATTAAAATTTAACTACTGGGCCTCCCTGGTGGCGTAGGGGTTAAGTTTCAGCACTATCACCACTATGTCCTGAGTTCAATTCCCAGCCAGGGAGGTGACCCACATATAGCACAGCAGACTTCTCCTGTCTTATCTGATGCTCCCCTCAGCAGTGTATTTCAGTCAGTCTGCCTGTTCTGCTCCCCACTGTCTTTGGTGAATCCTCTCACCCCCCACACCTTTGTCCTACACCCTAGTTCTTATATGCAAAAATAAAAAATTAAAAAAAAATTTAACTATGACAAATTAACTTTCTGGAGGTTAGAGAAATTTCTAAACTAAATTTTGATGAAACATCTTCACTTAGTCAACACCTGAACACTTAGGTACTATTTTTATTATTATTTGTAGTTTGTATCCAAAATATACATATTTTAGATATGTATAGCAGTATATCAGTTATATCAATTATATATTTTATGACACTGCAAATTATTTCCCTTGAAAGAAAACATTTTAACATTATAAATTTTAAGATTACATAGAAGTAAGAGATGTCACCTCACTGCAGTGTTGTATCGGGATATCTTTTAAAGTCAGGTAAGGGCTTTAATTCCTTAAAAAGTTTTAGCTATGAAATATAGAGAGGCATAATTTCTCCTTATGTATGATGATGAAATTGTGGGATTCAGTGTAGAACAGAGTAAGTAATCTCAACAAACTCCCCAATCCCATATTTGCCAGTAGAAATTGGGGAAAATGGCCTTGTAATACCTGATCTTTCTGATAAATCTGAACAAAATAAACTACAGAGTATCACAAGTTACATGGAGGATTTCTATAATCTTTTTATTTTAAAATGTAGCTTTTGAACTGGGCAATCATTCATTATAGGACTAGTGTTTTACAGGAAGGAAAAGACTTTTAAAAAGTGATATAACTAAGGGATAAAAGGATGTTCTAAAACGCTTTACTAAACATTTAGTTAACATTACTAAAACCAAGCAAACCCAAGGGGAAAAGGGATGACCCAGTGGGTGGTATTCACCCTCACTCTTACAACTTAGAACACAAATCAAAAACAGACAAAATGGGGGAAATGGTAGGGTTTATTAAGAGGAAGTGAGAAAAAGTTGCTAAGAGAGAACAGTAAATGACTGCTGCAGTCTGTCCTACCCCAAATAGTGCCTGCATTGCAAAATTCAACCAAAAGTTGAAGTTGGAAGATGGCCACTGGCTTCTCAGGCAGAGGAAGCAGTTGGGGGTGAGGGGAGGAGACTGCTGTGCACAGAGTGGGCTGGCTGCCTGAAGCCTGGGGCAAGTACCAGAAGCCAGCCCATTAAAGAGGAGACAGAGAGCCACAGGGCCTAGAGTTGGCCACCACCAAGCAAGAATGAGAAGCAAGTCAGCCATGTCCTAGTCCACAGGAAGGGTCAGCTGCATATCTTCTAGCTTTTAAACCCCATGGCTGTTCCACTCCACCCCCTACCAGCAGCCCCCTCCTGCAGGTGCAGTTTGAACCACGGAAGAGCACGCTGTCATCCCATCCAGCTTGGGCAGTGTTCAGGTTTCCGGGAGTGGAATTTGGAACCTCTTCTTGGCAGGAAAACCTGGGTAGTTTGTGCCCAGCCTAGGGCACCAGATGCCCCGAGGGCTGAGGGATGCCCGTTCAGCCAGCACAAGCCATTCCTTCCCTACAAGCAGGGCCTCCTGAACATTTTTACAAATCTCACTTAAGAAAAAAATATATAGGAACATAGAATATCTGTAATTTTTCATAAATGTGTGATAGTTGAAAGAATATAGGCTATAGAGCCATATTGGTTTGAATCTCAAGTGTTGTATTTCTCTTTTTGACTTTGATAAGGTAGCCTCTGAGCTTGAGAAGCATCAAGTACATAGGAAAACCTTTCTTTTTTCCTTCTAATAATTATTATTACATTAAGAGATAATCACTATAAACCTGTATGTTTCATTCAACATTGTCTCATTATCATGTTGATTACAAAAAAAAAATCCTGGCTTACATTAAATGTCACTAGAGTCTGTTATTTTGCTTAACACTGCAGTTTCCAAAAACCTTTAGATGACACTGAGGCTTTACTGTATTTCCTCCATTATGTAATCAGTTCTTACAATAAAGTGGTAATACCTATATAGAAATATTAAAGGCATTATGTTTCATACGTGGAAATCACAACAGTCATCAAGGACAGTATTAAAATGGTGATTTGAATTGACATGTATCTGCAGTGGCTAAAAACCCAAGCATTGTCCAATGATACCTGGAATCCAAGAGTTCTTCAGGGAGAAAAGATTTAAAAGTTTTAAGTTGTCTGAAGTACTGGTAGATGAAAGGGTGGCAGATGGACTGATGGTCAGCAGAGCCCTGGCATAGCAACTCACAAGCCTGATGTGTAGAACAGGTTCTGAGATCAGATGTGATCTATGGCTTCTAGAAAGGTTCAAACCCTGGATCTACCACTTTTTGGCTGTATGCCAAAAAACCTCAACTTCTCATTTGTAAATATAGGTAATGATGGTTATCACTACATAGTGTCATAAAGAACATTCAAAGAGCCCGTCATCTAAAGGGCTTAGGTTGGAGCACTGGCAGCACATAGAAAACACTTGATATGTGAGCACTTGCTTCCACGGCATTTCTTTGTGCTCCTACTTCCCTGATCACTCTACACACTGCTATGCTGCACACATACTGGGCACAACTTGAGGAGTCCCAGCAGAGAAGGCAGGAGACTGAGATCTAGACGGAGACTTCAGAGGACAACCAGTGTAGTTCACGCTTACTCAGTATGGAAATAATTTTGTGAACACACTTGGCATTAAGTTAGCATCCCACGAAACACACACCTAAGAATTAAGACTATACTTGAAGAGTAAGAGACAAGAATAAGGAATTTTAGAAATAAGAGTTAAACTAAAATAGACCACCTCTAACCAAGCTTAAATCCAAGTCTTCATAGGAACAAGGGGAGCTTATTTTGTAGAGGAAGTCTCTCTTATGTATCATCCATACTTTCTAGCATACAATACTGCTAGATATACAAAATAGGAAAGTGACCAATAATCAAAAGATAAAATAATCAATAAAAGCAAAACTAAAGTGAACAAAGAGTTCAAAATAACTATGGTATGTCAAAGAAAAATAGAGGAAAAGGTGTATAAAATAGGTAAGAGAATATTTCAACAGTTATAATCTATAAAAAAATCAAATTAACATTAAAGAACCTCAAGGTTCAGTATCTAAGATTAAGAATTTATTAGATAACCAGACTGAACACATTTATCCTAATATTTAGAAGACAGAATTAATGAAAGCTGCAAAAGACCAATAGAAAATACTGGAAATGGTTTTCCAAATGGAAAAAAAGAATAGTACAAGGCAGGCATAAATCCCAAGGAAAAAGGTATAATAGATATAATTGGAGTTCTAGGAGAATAAAAGTAGTCTTTGAAGAAATAATAGCCAATATTTTCCAAGTCTAAGAATACCAACTAACAAATCTGAAGAACTCAGAAAAACTAGCAGCATAAATATGAAAATCATCTTAGAAATTAGAGTCAAATGGCTAAAAACTGAAGAAACTCATCTTAAAAACAGGTTTCATATGATCTGACCTTCCATAACCCCTAGATCTTATCTCTTATGATTCTGTAACTTAATCACTCCCTTCTTTGCTATTTCTTTGAGCTATCAGGCACAATCTGGCTCTAAAGGCCTTAAATTAGCTGTCCCCTCTGCCTAGAACAGACTTACCCAACATATCTGACCCCTTTTCAGACTTTATTCAAATGTCACTTTTTCATTGAGGCCTCACTGGACACTTTTAATATTCAAAGCTTACTTCACACTCCTTTGTGCATTCTCACCCCTTCATCCTTGCCCACAGATTCCCAATCATCCTCATTGGCCTGAGTTTTTTTCCATAGAATTTTTCACCTTCTAACATTTAATTTGCTTATATGTTTATTGCTTATTTTCTCCACCCACTAAAGGGGATCTTTATCTTGTTTACCGTTGTACTCCATAGCTTTAACAGTGTCTTGCACAGTGGATACTCAATCATGATTTATACAACGAATGTACACTAGCTATTATTCTGTTATCACCATTATTATTCCAGGTCTCTTTAATCACCATATAATATGTTCCTGCCATATACTTCATTCAGCAGAATTTTCTTTTTATACCTACACGTGCTTTTGAAATGCTAAACTATCTAATACTTAAGAAGCACAGCTTCCGGAAACAGATAAGATGATCTAAACCTTGGCTCTGTCAGTAGCTGTAGCTTGGTACAAATTATTTCATGCTTCTTTGATTTCCAGGGACTTGACAAGAGTGTTAAATATATTAATTCACAAGAACTATAGATGTGTATGGACTGAGAGTTCTTATTTCAACTCAAGATTCAGGTTCTGGATGATTGTATCTGTGGCTCATTTGGTTTCCTCATCATAGTTGCAAGCACTACGCATCTGTCTTCTCACAACCACATTTGGGCAGAAGTTCTTCCTTTTTGTCAGTTAGGCCTGTCTTTTCCAGAACTCTCTGTGTGAGAGACTCCCCTCACATGGCCACTTCTGCTTTTAAGAGAGTATGTGAAAGAGGAAAAGGGATAGAATGTTCTGCGTTCTGACAGCTGGACAGAAGCAGGGGACATGGGAATGGCTTTTGCCACACACAACTAATTGTATCTGATGCAGCCAATGATCATAGTCCCCTGAAGATAGTGAGTCCGGGACGGGGAGAGGGTATAGTCTAGGCTATATTCTAGACCAAATAAACTACAGTATCTCAGGAATATGAATATTTTTTTTAAAGTTCCTTATATAACTTCTATGGTTCTAATGTTCTAATGTTTCAGATTATACAATGCCATTTTGATATTTGATAGTCAAATATCAAGATGTGATAAATTAATTTACCATAGTAAACTGATTTGTTGCATTAAAACAAAACAAAGCCTTCATCTCATTTCTATCTGCTAAGTTCCAATAATATTTTTTCTATTAGAAAGGATAATTCTTAAAGAAATATAAATGAATTGAATGTATAAATTTGTCTGCTTAAAAAAGAAAATATGAAACACTCTTTTGCAGTGAAGAATGAAATGCAGATATTAGTGTATGTCACTAGGTGATGCTCTTTGTCAGACTTCTGGTAATCTGAGGAATAAAATTCCTACAGGGGAAGAATTTATGCTGGATCTAAAAACTATTTAGCTGGCTCTTTAACCACAAAAGTCAGAGTCTACAAAATAAATTTATATGCAAAAAGTAAGCTGCACAAAGGTATGGGAGAGATTCTTTCTTAGAAAGTCTATAAGCTTACAATACTGAGACTTTCACATCATTAACATGGTATCTGTCTTCATTTATTCTTTCTCCACTAGCTCCATTTTTTTTTAATGTCTTGTTAAGATTTTAAATGTTTTGTCAACAGTTATTGAGTATTTTAAAAATTTTTTCTTAGGTACTGCATACTTTTTTGATGCCACTGAAATGTTATCTGTGTTTTGACTTCCTTTTTAAAAAGTATTTTAATTATTTATGTATACAAGAACTGGGGTATAGGCCAGAAGTGTGGGGTGGTGGGGGAAGAGGGGGGTACTGTTGAGAGGACTCACAAGCAGAGTGGGGAGCAGAACAGTGGATCATCTGCTGAGGGGAGTAACTGGGGAGACAGGAGAGGTCTGCTATACCATGTAGGTCAGCTCCCTGGCTGGGGATGGAACTCATGCTACAGTGGCCGGTGATAGCTTGATAGCACTGAGACTTCAACCCCTGTGTCACTGGGAGGGCCATCTGACTTTTTTTAATGATGAAATATATTGAAGTAAATTGTCATTATTCCCTTCAACAATTCAGTATATTACTCTTAAATAAGATTATTGTACTTTATCAAATGGTTCTTGAATATCATCTATCATTGAAAAACCAATAACTAATAAACATTAAAAAAAGCTTAAGCTTGGGCCTCCCTGGTGGCGCAAGGAGTTAAGTCTCAGCACTATAAAGCTATCCTCAGCCACTGCAGCAGCACAAGTTCAATCCCAGCCGCCAGGGAGCTAACCCACATGGTGCAGCAGACTTTTCCTATCTCACCCGCTGCTCCCCTCAGCTGTGATTTCAATCTTCCTGTTCTGTTCTCCACTCTTGTCTCTGGTGAATCCTCTTATACCCTGCACCTGCAGTTTGTACCCAGTTCTTGAATGCATACATAAATAAATCTTTAAAAAAAAAGGCTTATTAGTAATTAGGAAAACACAAATTTGTAAGACAAAGGGATAATTTTACACCCTTATTAAACTGAGAGAAATTAAAAGGTATGATACTAAGTGTTGGAAAAGATGCAGAGCATTGGAACACAAATACATTTACTGTACGGAGGAAGGTAACAGTACTTCTAGAAAGACATTTTGGCAATATATGTACAGAAAAACTGAAGATATATACACCCAATGACCCTACACTGCAATGTGTGCCAAGAAACAAGATGCGTACCAAGAAGGACAAGTAATGATGCTCACAGCAATATTATTTGCAATAGAAAAAAAAAATTGGGGGAAAGTGTACATCACAAATAAAATAAACTATGCTTTGTAAATACAATGGAAGAAAGCTTAGTAATACAAAATGATCAAATTAATGGTATTACAATAACATGGATCAATCTCACAGATTTCATAATATTGACATACAGAACAAATACACACACACAAAACAAGCATAATATAAGAGTACTCATATAAAGTTCAAAACCAATGGCTGCCACTTCTTAATCTAGATGAAGATACAAAGTTCACTGTATCGTTTTGCTACTTTAGATATAAAATTTATGGGGGGTAGTGGTGAGGAAGAGCTCAGAAATCAAACACAGCTATATGGCTTTCCTTTATATTTATTTATTAAACTCTACATATATTTTTTATGTATTTTTCCAGTATATTTAGATGATAAGACAAAAAGGTAAAAAATGTGATTGGGCGTACAAAAATATTTCCATTGAAAAACAGCTACTGGGCCTCCCTGGTGGCGCAAGGGGTGAAGCAACGCACTATGAAGCAAACCACAGTCACTGCAGCACAAGTTCGATCTCTGCCGCCGGCCAGGGAGGGGACCCACAAGGTGCGGCAGACCTCTCCTGTCTTGCCCAGTGTTCCCCTCAGCAGCGTATTTCAGTAGCTCTGCCTGTTCTGCTCCCCACTTTGTCTCTGGTAAATATTCTCACTCCCTGTATCTCTGACATGTACCCCAGTTCTTGTATGCATAAATACATAAATCTTTTTAAAAAAAGAAAAACTGCTATTTGTTAAACATTATTATACAAAAATAAAGTTTTGCTTTATATCAAGCAAACATAAGAGTTCTTGCCATGCAAGCATTTTACTTGAGATCAATCTATTAAAATTTACTCACTGATGAGCAATTTTTGAGACTAGCAAATAATGATGTCAGCTGATTTTTATATGAGATAGTTCTTACACAACCATCAATTCTGAAACTTGTTCAGTTTGATGTTAGGTAGCATATTCTTTTAATGACTCCTGTGAGTTACAATAAGATGCCCTAATATTCAATTGGCAAATATAGTATACACTACTTAAAAATTTATTGTGAGAAAACACCCGATGGAAGTTTTATAATAATTCAAATACCACACACAATTATTATGTTCATATATAAACTGTCACTATTTTCTATACATTTTTCTGACTTGTTAAGATTTTAGAGTATTTTTTCAAAAGTATTCAGTGAAAACTTGTTCAGAATTTTATGTGTACATATTGACTTTCATATATATATATATTAACCCAGTTGACTGTCATTTTCTGTGTCATCTAAATCAATATCAAATTCTAAATCGTCATCAATTTCTTCTTTATTTTTTCTGCAGCCTCTTCTATGGTTGAAGTGTACATTATTTTCAGTACTTTCTGTCCCTTCTGCTTCTTTATTAAACCTAAAGATGGAAGAAAAAAACTTCTAATTATTTTTCAGGCTTTCATTACTTAACATTGTAGACTGAAAAAAACTTTACACTGTATTTCTTCACAAAAGGAGTTTAATGAGAAAAAGTATAGAGAAAAAGATCCTTCAAGCTAACTTAACTCAAACCCAACCAATTATAATATTGATATCAATAAACTTGACTCAAAGAAATTAATAATGATATTCATAAAAGTTGTTAGTGAATAACTATTTGTAATAAATAATGAATGTGAACCTCACAGATAAGTATTTTAATTACTAAATATGCAAGTTTAACTCTTACTGTAATGACAGAAAAATTTCACAAATAATTAAAATTTTTTTATTAAGAAGAAAAATGTCTACATTAATGTGATATACTTCAACTTAAGAGTCTAAAAACTATAGAATTTGTTTGCTTAAAAGAAAATAAGCATATTAATAACTAAAAAAGTAAAATTTGTTTGCTTAAAAGAAAATAAGCATATTAATAACTAAAAAAGTAAAACCCAAACAAAAATAAATACTCACGGAATAACAATGTCTTCTTTCTTTCCACACTTTGCACAAACTTCAAATTCAGATGCACATAGTCTACACATTATGTGATAAGAATCTTTCACTGTCTTTTGTAAACATTTAACACTAAAAGTGGAAAAGAAAATCAAATATTAAGTTTTGCTGATTACCTAAGATTTATTTGCTAAAATTAGGGGTTGTGACTAAAGGTGTATGCAGAAAGTCAAAAAATCAGAACTCCTAGAGTTTAATCTGTTACATATTTCTCACTTTAGATTAATTATATAGATTTTACATAACAGTTTACAGCTACAAAATAATAGTGCTTGAAATGTACCTATTTTCTTAAAACTTTTTAAAAAGACTCATCTGCAAATAGTAACAGTTTTTACCTGCTTTTCAATTTGGTTTCTTAAATTAATTTTTCTTACCTAATTACTCTGGCAAGGACTTCCAATACTACGTTGGGTGAAAGTAGTTTTCCTGGTTGTCTTCTTGATCTTCCAGAAAAAGTTTTCAGTTTTTCACTATTGAATCTGATGTCAGCTGTGGAATTCTCATATATAGTCTTTATGAAGCTGAGGTAAGTTCACTTTGTTGAGAGTTTTTATCACAACTAGATGTTGAATTTTGTGGAATGTTTTTTCTCCATCTATTGAGATGGTTATATGAATTTCCCCTCATTTTGTTAATGTGCTATATCACAATGATTGATTTACAGAGGTTGAATGCTTTCTACTTGATCATGGTATATGATCCTTTAAAAGTATAACTGAGTTCAGTTTGCAAATATTTTATTGAAGTGGTTTTTTTTAATCTATGTTTATCATGGATATTGGTCTATCATTTTTTCTTTCTTGTGAAATCCTTGTGTCTGGGTTTGTATTCAGGGTAAATTAACTCATGAAATGAGTCTGGAAGTGTTTCCTCCTCTTCTATTTTTTAGAAGAGTTTGAGAAGGATTGTTATTAGTTCTTCTTTGACTGTTTGACAGAACTAACCAGTGAAGTCATGTGATGCCAAGTTTTGTCTATTGAGTTTTCCGATTACTGATTGAACCTCCTTACTATTATCAGTTTGTTCTTATTTTCTACTTCTTCATAATTTAGGCTTGTTAGGTTAGGCTGTATTTTTCTAGGAATTTATTCATTTCTTTTAAGTTGTTAAGTTTGTTGCTATATGATTATTTATTATAGTCTCTTATGTTTCTTTGTATTTCTGTGGTATCAGAACATCTGTGGTATCATGTCCTCTCTTTCATCTCTGATTTTATTTATTTGAATCTTCATTTTTCTTGGTAAGTCTAGCTAAAGGTTGGTCAATTTTATCTTTTCAAAGAAACAGCTTGTAATTTCACTGATCTTTTTTATAGGTCATTTTAGATTTAATTCACTTATTTCACTCTGATCTGTTACTTCCTTCTACTAACTTTGGACTTTGTTCTTTTACTCTAATTCTTTGAGGTACAAAGTTGCTTATTTAAGGTTTTACTTGCTTCTTGATGCATAGATTTGTTATGAGCTTGCCTCTTAGAAATGATTTTCCTGCACTGCATGAATTTAACTTTGTTGTATTTCCATTTTCATTTGTCTCAAGGTATTTTGTAAATTTCTCTCTTGATGTTTTTGTTGATCCACCACTTATTCAGTAGCATGTTATTTAATCTCCACTTATTAACTTTCCAGTTTTTGTCCAATAATTGATTTCTAGTTTCATATCATTTTGCTCAACAAAGATGCCTGATGTAATCCCAAGCCTTTTAAAATTTATTAAAACTGTTTTGTGATCTAACATATGATCTGTCCTGGAGAATGTTCTGTATGTACTTGAGAAGAAAGTATATTCAGTTGTTTTGAGATGGAATGTTCGTATAATATTGTTTAAATGTCCACACTATCTAAAACAATCTATAGGATCAATGTAATCCCTATCAAAACCCCAAGGACCTTTTTGACCAAACTTATATGAAACTACAAAAACCCTGAAGAGCCAGACACAAATCTTAAGAAGAACAAAACTGGAGGATGGTGCTGCCTAATTTCAAATTATGTTACAATGCTATAGATATCAAAACAGTAAGGTATTGACATAAAAACATGATGAACAATACAAAATAGAGCCCAGAGAGAAATCCATGCATACATGGTCAATTAATCTACATCAAAGGCATCAAAAATATACAATGGGAAAAGAACATTCTCTCCAATGAATGGTGCTAGGAAAACAGGGCAACCACATGCAAAAAGAATGAAATTGGAACACTAGAGCAAGTGAGAGCTGGATGGGTACTGGACAACTCTGCCTCTCTGAGGGAAAAAAACTAAACATGGGCAAAGGAGATCTTAAGAAGCCAAGAGGCAAAACGTCAACATAAGCATTTTATATGCAAACGTGCCAGAAAGAGCACAAGAGAAGCACCACATGCTTCAGTCAACTTCTCAGAATCTTCTAAGAAGTGCACAGAGAGTGGCAGACCATGACTGCTAAAAAGAAAGGAAATTTTGAAGACACAGCAAAGGCAGATAAGGCCTGTTATGTAAGAAAAATGAAAACTAATATACCCCATAAAGGGGAAAGAAAAAAAAAAAGGATCCCAATGCACCCAAATGGAAATTATCTTCAGCCTTTTTTCTTGTTTTGTTCTACCACTACAAAATCAAAGGAGAATATCCTGGTCTAACCATGGATGTTATTCCAAAGAAAATGGACTAATACTGCTGCAGATAACAGGCAACCTTATGTAAAGAAAGCTGCTAAGGTGAAGGAAAAATACAAAAAGATATTGTTATATACTAAGGTGGGATCTGAATAACAGAGGTTCTGAATAGCTATTTCCCCAAAGAAATATAGGTCAACATGAAAAGTTCCACAATATCACTGATCACCATAGAAATACAAATCAAAATTAAATGAGATATCACCTCTTACCTGTTAGTATGGCCATTATCAAAAAGATATAAAATAACATGTTGATAAGGGATGTGAGAAAGGGAACCCTTGTGCACTATTCATGGGAATATAAATTAGTGCAGCCACTGTGGAAAACAGTATGGTGGTATCTCAAAAAATTAAAAACAAAACTGCCACATGATCAAGCAATCCCACCCCATATATTGATCTGAAGTAGGTAAAAACACTGACTCAAAAAGATACGTGTATCTCCCTGTTCACTGCATCATTATTTACAAAGGCCAAGGTACAGAAACAACCTAAGTGTCCTTTGATGTATGAATAGATAAACAAGATGAAGTATCTCTATATATTCAATGGGCTATTATCAGTCATAAAGAAGAATGAAATCTTGCCAATTTGCAACAACATGGATGGACTTCAATTTCACAATTCCTATATGAAATTGATTAGGCAGTAAATGACAAATATTATATGATCTCACATGCATAATGTTAAAAAAATTGAACTTATTGATTGCAAAATATGCACAGTAGTTTATTAGTACATAAACATAATAGTACATAAATGTTCATGGCAGCATTGTTTATTACAGCCAAAAAAGTGGAAACAATCCCATGTCCATCACCAGACAAATTTATAATAAGATGTATAGTTATACAATGTAATAGTCAGCAATAAAAAAGAATTAAATGCTGATAAATGTTATAACATTCTTGAAAAAATCATGCTAAGCAAAATAAACCAATCACAAAAGACCACATATTATTTATATAAATTGTCCAAAATAGATAAATCTATAGACACAAAAAGTAGATGAGAGGAGAAATGGTGAATTTGAAGGCAACTGGAAACTGACTGCTAATGAGTATGGGGTTTGTTTCTGGATAATGATAAGATTCAAAAAATGTTGGGATGATTGAACAACTATATGATATTAAAAATCACAGAATGATACACTTAAAATGGTGAATTCTATAGTATGTGAGTTTTATCTTTGGAAAGCTAATATTTTGAGTATCATGAAAAGAAATAATGAAAACATGGAGTAAAAAGATAGAAATATTTTGAACATAAATGTACAGATAGTTAAATCAGAAGGACAGAAAAAACATGCAAACACTAAACAAAAGAAACTAGAATGGTCATATTTTTACCAAAACACTATACATCAAAGCAAATTGTTAGCTATAAAAAGTTGATATTACATAAACATAGAGGGGTTAATTTTTCCCCAAACAGACAATAATCCTAAATGTTTATGCACCTAGCAACAGGGTGTTAAAATAAATGAAGCAAAACTTAAAAAAAAAAGAAATTAAAAATATACAATTAAGATGGGGAACTCCAATACCTCTTTCTCTGTAATTGATGGAATAAATAAACAAAGAAAAGTCAGTAAAGCTAAAGGACATATAAACCAAAATGACATTCATAGAACATTCCATCCAACAAGAGCAATATATTCTCTTCAAGTACACATGGAGCATTCTCCGAAATAGTTTTCAGAGCCATAAAACCAAGCTCAAAAGATTAAAAAGAAAAAAAAAAACATCAAAATTTACACAAAGTGTTCTTACCAAAATTAACCAGAAATCAATAACAAACAACAAAAAACATACCTGGGAAATGCCTGAAGTCTACAAACTAAACACTTCGAAATAACTAGGTCAGAGAGGAAACCACAGGGAGTCAAAGCAAACAAAATGACAGATTCAATAGTATTAACACAAATTAATGACACTGAAAACAGAAAAATCAATAAAACCCAAAATAGGCCCTTTGATAAGATTAACATAATTTATAAACACATAATGAAATTAAACAAGACAAAATGAGAGAACATGAATTACTAATACATAGTAATTGATAGAGGGGACAGAACCATAACACAACAGATATTACAAGAATAATAAGAAAATTTTACTAAGACTTCCATGCCCATAAATCCAACAACTTTGTTGAAATAGACACATTCCTGGAAAAACACCCTATAAAAATTTGTTAAAAAAAGATCATCTGAAAATCACCTCTATCCATTAAAGAAAAATATAATCATAGCTAAAATCTCTCCAACAAAGAAAACTTCAAGCCTAAACGGCTTTACTAGTGAATTCTAACAAACATTTAAAAAGTAATACAAATCCTTCCAGAAAACCGGAAAGAACAGAACCCACTCCTTTGATGAAGTTCAAATATCAAGACAAAACAAAGACAAAATTATAACTCAACATTTCTAATTTTTACATATGTGTAAAAAAATCTGTATAAAATGTTAGCAAATGAAATCTAGCAATATATAAAAAGGAATTATATTTTTGTCAATAGGGGCATGCAAGGCTAATTCAAATATTCAAAAATTATTTTAAAAATCTATAAATTCCCCAAATCAATGTTCCTTAGAAGAAAAGCCATGTCTTGATCTTAATAGATGCAAAATTGTTTAAAAAATTAGGGAAAATTTAATATCCATTCATTCATGATTTTAAAAAAAACCTCATCAAACTATAAATTGAAGGAAACGGTCTCAATCTGATCCAAAGCATCTGTAAAGCACCTACTTATACTTAATGACAGATCTGAATACCTTCTCCATAATATCAGGAAAAAGATAAGAACGTTTGACCTGATCACTCCTTTCCAAACTATAAAGAAGGTCAAAAAAGAAATAAAAAGTCATATAGGTTTTGGAAAGCAAAAAAATAAAACTCTTTTCATTTTAAAAATAAAAAAATCATTTTTTACAAAAATTTACATTGTCTATGTAGAAAATAATAAAGAATCAGCAAATGAAATAATAGAAATAAAAAGATAATTTATTGGGTACCACCTGTGACTAGCCTGGAGGCCTGCAGACTAGGTGGGCAGTAATGGCTACAAGAGGTGGCCTGCTAGGTCCAGGCACACAGAGACCCCCCCAAAAGGCAGTGGTCGGAGGGCCACACCTCCGTAGAGCTCTGTGTGTGTGTGTGTGTGTGTGTATGTGTGCCCCGAACCTCTCCGTACCTGCCTGTACAGTAACTGCTACTGCCACAGCAAACAATCTTAAATTGGACTGGCTATATTTCAAAAGCTCAACAGCTATCAGTTGCCAGTGACTACTTATTGGAAACTTTGCTGTTAGATTCAGAAAAAGAAAATAAATCAATGAATTCCAGTGGTAAAAAAGAATCCTATCCAGTATACCATATTACATTTAGTTCTGTCTGTCTCTTACTTTATTGAAATATAATGAGCATATAACATACTATTGTATAATAATTAGATATATGCATATATTGTGAAATGATTACCATGCTAATTTTAGTTATGTGATGAAAGTTAAGTGATGAAAACTTTTAAGATATACTCTCTTGGTTGTCCTTTCTTTCTATGTAGTTTCCTGTTGGCTTGTGGCAGATTGTCAAACTTTCCTGTTTTTGATGACCTTGATGGTTTTGGGGAAAGCTGGGTAGATATTTTGTAGGTAAAACGTGAGTTTATTAAATTTACAATGCATAGGGTCAGTAAACAAAAATGTGTTTTTATATTCTAACAATGACCACTGCCTTTTTGTAGAAACTGACAAGCCAATTCTAAATAATTAGAAAAAGCAAAGAAAGAATAAAAGTCAAAACAATGATGAAAAAGAAAAACAAGGTTGTAAGATTTGCATGATTGGATCTCAAGATTAATCATACAACCGCAGTAACACGTAATGTGGTATTGGTAAAAGGCTAGACACAGGTCCAAGAGTCAAAACAGAGTTCAGGAGTACAGGCATACCTATAAAATTGACTTTCATAAGTACAAAAGCAGTTCAACAGAAAAACGGTAGTTTTTTCAACAAATGATGCTGAACAAAGGGCTATCCATAAAGCAAACAAAAAATGGGTCATAAACCCAAATATAAAGCCAATATTTATAAAATATCTATGACTCTAGAGTAGGCAAAGATTTTTTTAGCTGCAAAGGTAAAACCAATGTCAGGGAAGTAAGGAAATCTCCCCTCTCCCCCCATCCTCCTGGTTCTTCTTGTTAATTCCAGTCAAGCAATCAAACTAACAATGAATTTAGTTGTAAGAGGATACTAGTAGGAGAGAAAAAATTACAAGATAAGGGAAAAATAAATTTAACTACATACATGAGAAAATCCACCTAGATTTAGATACCAAAGACAATGAGGAAAATGGGGTGGGTTGAAGGATTATAGATCTTGAGCTAAGGAATGGAGTAGGGACTTGGGACTTGAGGATAGAAGAGGTAGACTTACATGATAAGGAATAAGGAAAGGGGGAGACATATGACAAATACCAGATGGTTTTTAATTATTTAATTTCCCCTGCCATATAGATAGTTTTCCCCAATAAAATGGTTATTTCTGGTAAAATCCCTAATTCTGGGTATATCTTCAATTTTCATTCCTCTCTTTAAAAAAGAAAAAAAAATTATTTATTTATGCATACAAGAACTGAGGTACAGGTCCGAGGTGCGAGGGGGAGGGGTGGCTTGAGAGGAGTCACCAGAGATAGAGTGGGGAACAGAACAGGCAGATTGAAGTACACTGCTAAGGGGGGCAGCAAGTGAGACAGGAGAGGTCTGCTGTGCCATGTGGGTTACCTCCCTGGCCAGGGATGGAACTTGTGCTGCAGTGGCTGTGGATAGCTTTATAATGCTGCAATTTAATCCCTTGTGCCACCAGGGAGGCCCCTAATTTTCATTCTTCTAAAGTAATTAAAGGAGTGGTACAATTTCTTGTGAGCTGCAAGGCCTAGTTTGCCTTCAGTTCAAAATAATCCACATGCTAAAGTGAAAATTTGGGGAAAACTTGCTCTAAACATTTTGGTGATGGACCAATTAGACAGATATTTTACCAAAATAAAAATGTATCTTTTGAAAAACAAAACAAAAAACAAACAAGTCAGATGCTGGCGGAAAATATTTCTAAAATATGTATCAGAGAAAATATTTGTATCCACTAAAGAACTTTCAAAACTCAGTAATAAGTAAACAAGCCAACTCAAAAATATGAGCTAAAGATAAGAACAGAAACTTCACCACAGAAGATAATAATATAAAAAGAGCACAGGAAAAGCTGCTTAGTATCACTGGTCACCAAAAATTGCAAATTAAAATCACAATGAGATTCAGTTACTTACTTAAAGCTAAAAATAAATCTAAAAGAAATAACCACCCTGACAATCCTAATTGTTGATAAAGATGAAGAACATCCGGGACTCTCACTACTGTTGGTGAGAATGTAAATGGTACAGCCACTTTGAAAAACAGTTTGACAGTTTCTTATAAACATATTTTTAACATACAATCCAGCAATCTCACTGCTAGATATTTGCTCAAGAGAAATGAAAATATATGTTCATACAAAACCTCACACATGAATGTTTATGGAAGCATAATTTGTAATTACCAAAAAAAAAAAAAAAGCAAAATCTAAATGTCCATCAACAGGTGAATGGATGAAATATCTGTGGCACATCCTTACAACAGAATACTACTCATGATATAAAATGGACCACACAACATAGATGAACATCAAATTCACTATGGTAAGTTTAAAGAAGACAGACTCAAGAAGATCCACTGTGATGCCACATATATGACATAAAGGTAAAAATATACAGATAGTAAACAGATGAATGTTTGCCAGGGACTGGGAGAGGCAAGGGAATGACAACAAAATGGCATGAAGATTTTGAGTAATGAAACTGTTCTATATGTTGATTGCAGTGTTGGTCTTAATAACCGTATTTTGTTAAAACTTATGAAACTATGTATTAACAAGAGTAATTTTCACTGCATATAAATTATACATTCAGGAGACCTAATTGGGAAAAATAAGTTATAATTAAATAGAAATTGTTTGATATACAATCTAAGTGAAACTAATTATTAAATATGTTTGCTCAATTACTTCGTATGTTTGTCTTTTGTCTTTCTAAAAAGCTTTACTTAATTGCTCTGCAATAAAAATGTATGCCATCAGAATATGTACACACACCCACATGATAAAAAACAGATAATGGTCCAATAACCCAAATGGATTAGGAAAGTTTTCACAGTGCTTTATGGTTTCATTTATTTTTTGAATTTTTAAATAATTTTAAGGAAAATATCTTAGATTCATCCGAGGCTTTAAGCAAGAATAGAATGCATTTTCATTTTTACAAACATGTTGGTTCATACCATGGACTTCTGGAGTAAACTGACTCTTTAAGTTATTCAAATTGTTACTTCAGGAAACTATTGTATTTATGAAACTATTAATGTTAAGCTTTCTGTGTGAAATAGGCTTAAAAAATGGGAAACCTTTAGGAATCTCAAATCAAAAGATCCCAAATTCTACATCCTCTGACCCATCTAGTCCTCTAGTGACTCTTCACACTGGTTCAAACACCTGCACAACTTATTAAAATGTAGAGTTGAGATCCACCCACTGTTTACATAGTCAGAGGAAGCAAGCTCTTTGAGAAATTCTTAAACACACAATCACTTGAGGACTCCTGTCCAGATCAACACTGCTTTTATGTGGAGGGTTTCAGAGTTTCCATTGCTGGTTGAGACAGTATTGACCAATTTGGAAAGAGGGAATTCTATAGTAAAAAAGGAATTATGCCCTTTTCAAATTTAAATTTATTCTGAAAATCAGATTTTATTAAGACTTCTATGAATATAAATATATCTCTCATAAGAAAATAAAGATACTAGATGTACATATAACATTTTTAAAGTTTCCTTTTTATATATGTGAAGTGTTTAATAAAATGTAAATAATATAAATTTTAGAAATTTCCAACCTTTCAGTTTCTCTCACAAAAGTAGAACCTTTGTGTTCTTTCTCTTTCGAACACTTAATCTGGCTTTATGGCTTCACAAGGAATAGAGTGAAAGGTTTTAAATATAACAGAATTTCTACATTTTTTTCATCTCAATACTATATTTGTTTCATCAAAGAATCTTGATCTTAAGCATGAGAATGATTTAGAAATTTTAATGACAAGAGATACACACACTTCAATTGTCATAAAACACCCGAGTATCTTGAAAGATCTCTTTTACAATAGTTATAACATTTTTGATCACTTCTGAGTGCTTTTTCTTCTAAAGTGCACAGTAATTAGAAAAACTTTAAATCACCTAAATATAAAGTTTACCCATTTACTTTCAAAACGGCTACATTATGAGTATTTTTTAATCCATTACCAATAAAACTTCAGAAATATTAAAATAATGATTTTTGCCTCTTTTCAATCTCCAAGGAATATCATTCCCAGAAACAACTAATCTTAACCATACAAATGAAATCAATCATTTAAATGGAAATTGTGGCCAATTAAAACATAGGTCGCTCCTATACACTGTTTACTGACAAAGGAGACAGTAATAAACTTTAAAATAATGTTACCTTAGTCACCTGTTTTTTTTTTTAACAATGAAAAAGACAAAAGGAAAGAGACCTAATAAATGTTCACTACATATTTAAGGATGACAATCAGAGACAAAACTTGAAGTTTTTAATAGATTACTATAACAAAAACTAGAAAATATTATTTTGGAACTTGTACAATGATTTGGGAAACAGGAGAACTAGATTTTAGTTTTGACATGTCCTTGCCATAGAATCTTTGAAAGTTACCTTAAGCTCTGAGTCCAATTCTTTATAATGGGTATTATAATGGCAGCTTAATATGAACAAAGTCAATGGTACTTGAGAGGTAACAGAATATGCCACCCCCAAAATATGCCGCATTGCATAAGGATTACCTTGAGCTGCTTTATTATTTTTTAAAAGAAAGAGCAAACTAAATAACCCTTATAAGAATATTTATAGTTATAAGGAAAATCTCCATTTTTAATGGTGTCTGTCTTCCCTTCTGTAATGAGAAGAGGAAAATAACTAAATCTAAAACTTCCTTATCATGGAGAAAGCACAGACTTAAATGTGACTAATAACCACACCCTTGTTTATTACGTTTTAGCTCATAACCTCCCATAACTGCCCCCAACCCCAACATAATTTAGGGACTGTTTTCCTGGGTATCTCCATGTATACAGGAGGTAATCATGTTATTAAACTTTTGTTTATTTTTTCTCTTGTTAATTTGTCTTATTACAGAATGAACAGAAAAGTACATCAGCCAAAAAATTAGAAGAGTAAAGGGAAAATTATTTTTCCTCTTCTCCACAACATATAGTACTAGTAATCATTGTATTTGTAATTGTCATAGTTAAATAACAAAAATAAGAAGACCACAGACTTTTTGATAACATCATTATGATTGTAGCATGATTTAAAAAAAAAGATTTATTATTGATTTATGCATAGAAGTCCAGAGGTGTGGGGGGCAAAGGGGTGGGAGGGGTGGAGTTTGAAGGGATTCACCAGAGACAGAGTGGGGAGCAAAACAGGCATATCTACTGAAATACACTGCTGAGGGGAGCAGCAGGAGAGACAGGAGAGGTCTCCTGTGCCATCTGTGGGTCAGCTCCCTGGCTGGGGATTGAACTCAGGCATCAGTGATGAGAGCTGACAGATGAGAGTGATAGCACTGGAACTTAACCCCTAGGCCTCCAGGGAGGCCCAGTAACATGACTTTTTATATTATGTATTTATTTCAACATTTAGAAGACATTTATAACTCAGTGAAGTGTTATTTTCAAATGACAAAGCTAAAAAGTATATTTAGACTTAATGACATGTTTGTATTTATATTATTTATTTATATATATTTATATCACTTAATGATTTATAAAATGTTTCATTTTTCAAATATGAGGCAATAAGTATCAATAAATGTAACTAATAAGCCTATAAAAATCAAGCTCTGTAGGGTTCTCAGTAAGTTTTAAAAGTGTAAAGTATCCTGAGAACTAAACATTTGAGAACCTCTATTCTAGACGATAAATACAAAGGAGAAAAGGATTGAGCTTCTTCTTCTAGTACTTAGCTTATTTTACTCTGCCACAAATTTTATGGCATTACCCTTATTTCCTGGTTATATGATTACACTTTAACCTTTATCATAACTCAGCTGCCCTTGTAATAGTCTCACATATGTGATGACTAGGTGCTTCCTTAAACTCCACCCTTGGTAGACAAGTGATAGAAACTTGACAGAGTTCCATAAAGCCACATTTCCTGCAGTGGCTCTAAGTTATCTGTGCTAACCTGAAAGATTCTGAAAGCATATTAAGGGATTATAACCTACACTCTTTAAAAAATGTTTTCAGAAACAATATCTTTACATTCCAAAAACTCTGAGTACAGAAGTTAAAATTTACTTCTCTGTGCCCTACATTACATGTTTCAAAATAATTGAAGAAATTTTCCTGCATCTTCTTATAGCAATAGTTGATCTGATGAGAATAATTCTGAAAAGAATACAAAATAGTCACCTCTCACCAAGAGTAGTTTAGAAAAAAAAGGAGAAAATATAAATTATTAAAAATTTTAAATCAATTTTAAAATTTAAAATTTAAGACAATTTTAAATCAAAGCATGCTATATCAGTCAATATTAATGTCAAAAAGCAGGCTTTATGTCTAAGGGAAGAACTGACAAAAATGAAAACATTACTTTTTCCTTTAAACAGTAAGGATCAAGGTATAGATAAGAATTAAATCCAACTGAGAGTCAAAATACACTATAACATGACCTTAAGAACACTTTATGGCTGAAATTCCACTCTAAGACATCTTAATACTCACGAAATGTATAGAGATAAAACACTCATATCACACTTGAGTTTCAACCTATCATAAGAAATTCTGGAACTGAAAAGTATAACCAAAGAGCTCAAATTATATAGTTTATTCTCACACTGGTATACCTGGTGGGACTTTGTCCATAATACTGCTTATTTTCATTCGGTAAGAGAGCAAAACCCTGATTAACCCATTTTTTAAACTAACAATCAAATTGCTATGTCTCGTTTTCTCTTCATCAAAATGTATATTTATTTAAAGCAAATAGAAAAATTTTATATAAGCAACAATAATTAATATTCATAGATCACCAATATATAATGAAAAGAAAGAGAAACTAAAATCAGCGAACATATACCATTACTTAGCCTTCTGCTGCTAGAAACCCAATTCTTTCCCACAGGAGTTCTTAAAACATTTAGGTGAAATAAGCCTTTTTAATTTCCCCGCCTCCCCTCCCCCCTCAAAATAAGTCTTTTTTAAACCACTGTTTTATTCAACTCAGGTTTTGAGTAGTGGTGAGAGAGATCATTTATTCATTTAACACAATGAAGTATGAATAGATAGGGCTGTACTGGGATAGTTGGCAGGTATAAAAATTGAGGGGCAATAAATTAAAAGTTAGCAATTAGAAGGCATTAAATATCTGGATGTGAGGTCCAGAGGAAATGATTTCATATAATCAAGAGAGTTAATGAAACGGAAAATGTCACAGGCAAAGGGTACCCACTTGTCGTGAAACTGGTAGGCCAGAGATCCCTAAAGCAATGCTGGTTCCAGGACACATTATTCCAATTTTCCCCTCTTTCCTTGCAATACCTTCATTTAAGGTCTGAATTCCCTTACCCCTACTCAGGGCAGTTCTGTTTTAGCCTGTTGTCGTAAATGGACTCCTGAGTAAGCTTTGGTTTTAGTTAATAATTCTATAGCTACAAATATAGAAAAAAGTGAACCAAGTTAAGCATGATGTTTTAGTGGCTTGATCCTGTGAGTCTCCATTTATTTCATATAAGAAAGGCTTCTCAACAGAAACATCATTGCCACATTGGGCGGGATACAACTTGGTTGAAGGAGTTGTCCTTTATGGCAAGTTGCAGACCCCTTGGCCATTACCCACTACATGCCAGTAGCATCTCTTTCAGACCCTCAAGTCATGACATTCAAGTCTCCAAATTTTACCAGTGTCTCCTGGGGGGGGGGCAAAGTCCTCCCCTCACAGCTGAGTACTAATGATAGAGAAGACTTACAAGTCCAGTTCTAAACTCAGACTCCAATCTGTAGTCTGTTGCTCTTCTAACCAGCTTCTCCCTTCTCCTCTACTACAATGGGAATGCTAAACCTGAGTTAAAACTGCATTATTGGTGACATTTTTTTTATGGATAGAAGAGATAAGAAGCAGACCAGAGATTCTAACATCAATGGAGGTATTTGCCTGCCACTTTGCAAATTAATAGAAAAAAGTTGTCTGGTTACCTGAAACATCAGACATAAGAAGTTTTCATATAACAAACCAGACATTTCAGAACTTGCAAATAAGGTATTTGTTCAGATAAAAAAAATAATAATAAACAGGGCTATTTTTTGTGGTACCCTACTCAGCAGTAGAGAACTTCCATAAACAAGATAGGGGACTTTTGTAAAAATTAATACATTATTAAGCTCAGGTGAAGAAGGGAAAAGGAATCTAAATGAATAGCATAACACTGAGAAATCACTGTGGGAAAAGTAGGAAAACATGAGATCAATTTGCATTTGAATCTAAACTCCAACTGCTTTACTGTCAGATCTTGGGTAAAGACATTTAATTTCCTGACAACAGAATAAAGAGCCCATTTCCTTTCTTATCTTGCATTTCTAGAGGAAGGAGACAGTCCTTTAACCCTCTATGTTTCTAGTACCTGCAAAATAATGCAATTGTCTATAAGTGCATCTTAAGTAAAAAAAAAAAAGTTTTCTTTCTTTAAGAGTTATACACATCATTTTATATTTATAAGTTCTCACGCTTTTCTAATAATTCAGCTCAATACCCAAGGTTATTTATAATGTTCATGAGTAACTTGAGACTACCAGGAATAGTAATGAATTATTTAAATTTAGCTCTGGCTTTCTTTTTCAAATATCAAAAATAAGACACTTGAAAAATGAGGCTTAATTTATAAGGATTTAGACTTGCACCTGAACCACTTGAACCTGAACCACAGTTCTTACATATATCAGTAATCTCAACATCTAATAATGACATTATACCATTTGGGTGCCAAGGAAGTAATCTCAATGTCTAATAATGACATTATACCATTTCAGTGCCAAGGAAGAGGCTGAACCGTGGTTCTTATATATATCAATAATCTCAAAGTCTAATAATGCCATCATACCATTTCAGTGCCAAGGAAGAGGCTGGGTGCCATAACAGTCTTCCACCAGGGAGTAGCAAGTACTTGCATTTAACACATGAACCAAAATAGATGGGGAATCCTGGTATCCTGGTACAGCTTAAGGGACCCTTGGTTAAGGGGCAGGCTATAAAACAAGGGTGATGGCTAATCATGGCACTTGACAGAAAGGTAAACTGTAAACTGAGCACTCAATGATATTTAACATTACCTTATCATATGATGGGCAGATTCATTATCACACTGTTTACACAGCACCAGTATGTGACATGTATGTGCCTAATACGTGACATTTTATCCATTTCTCTTTCATTGTCATCATTCCATTCCCCTCGAGCAAGCATATAATTTTCAACTTTCCATCCCCAGCTCAAGGTAGGACATCTAGTCTCTGAGGATGGTCCAGTGTAAGAAACTGTCATAAAAACAAGCTTGTAAAAATCCTACAGCATGTCGCTTCATTGCAATAGGAAAAGGAGAAAAATGAAGTCTTTTCTGTCATGCACAAACACAATATGCTTTTTGCATCCCTTGGATGAAACGGGTAAGTCTGAAGAGTTTAAAAGTCAAATTATTTTTCTTGGCTCTAATGTTTAGCATTAGTTTCCAGAGGCCATAGAAATTTGGTAAGGGTATATCATTTGGTCATTTACAAGTCAAATGAAAGGGAGAAAAAGGCTTTAATTTCCCCAATAGTCTACATATTATTTCATTCGAAAAATATATATAACTTATAAACAGCCCTGTTTCATTCTACGTAATTTGTGGCAAGAGACAGGTAGGCAAGTGATACAATATTCAACATTTTAACCCAAGATAATAATCAGGATATTAGAATCTTTACATAAAAAAGACATTTGGTGTCAAAGTAAGCGTCTTATAAGAAGACCGAGTAAGGGACAAATTTAATTTATAATCAACTAGCTTAAACAAAGTATTTAATATGTCAAATTAAACTATGCTACCATCAGCATCTTTCCTTAATGGGTTTAAATCCCTCACAATATTAGGACTTAATATGCAGAAAAAACCAATGTGAATGCAGGTGAGTTATACTGTCTGCAACACTTTTAGTACTGGATTAGTTTGAAAGCTGGGCTTTCCAAAATGACTAATAGAACACATACTCAGGATAATCTGAAATTCATGATGTGCTAGACCAAGGAAGTGACCTCATAAGTACAATGTTCAGACCTTGTTTTGACTAGTAGTTTCTTAATCTCACATGAGTTGTTATTTGTTTTGTATTAACTTGAGCTACTTAATTCCTAGAGATCTTCCTTTAATATTCATTATTTGTACAGTATATTCTTTCATTTTGCATTCATTATGAACTTTTTTTATGCATCAAGATATTTTATGAATCCCATATGTCTCAGGAAGATGTGGAACAGCAATTCCTGAGGTCTTCCTTAGCTCTCATATCCTTCACCCAACTAAGATCTCTAAGGCCTCTGGATCACTATACTATTCCCTGAGGTAGTAGCAACGTGACCCTATGACCTCCCCGATTCCAGGAATTTCAGTGACTTATTTAAAGCAGGACAGACTTACTGATCTTTAGGTCCTTGTGTCTACATCCTTGAAGGTTGCTGTGTTTTAAGTTTTCTGGAACTACATAAAAGATTTTTTACTAACACTGCTTCCTTTTACTTTTGTTTAAACTGAATCTGTGCTTCCTTCTGAAGAAAGTATTTGTTCTACTAGGATTTAAAGTATACAAATACTTCTAGAACCATAATAATATTAAGACCATAAGCAATATACAAAGAGGGAAAATTCAGGAATTGTCTAAAATAAGTTCAGACATTCTTCACCAAATCATAGCAGCCAAAAGAATTATAATTGATATAATCTTTATATAGGGGCACATTCATAATGAAGATAAAAAGAGGATTTGGCATGTATCAGATAAGAGATTAAAATGCAAATAACGGTTAAGGCAGGAAAATTTTAAAAGAATTCCTTTGCTATAAAACTAATATTAAAACTCTCTAACTATTTAGATATTTAGTGATATAATTCAAAATCTTTTAGGAAACAGTGTTTCCTAAATAGGAAAAATGGAGCCTGGTGATGAAATCGCAAAATACCTTCATAGAAAGATGTGTTGAAAATATTCAGAAAACTACTAACCTTATATTAGAACTATCAGTTAAAACTACAAAGTTTATAGAATAATCAGCATCTAATTTCTATGATAGAAAGTACAGTTAATTCACTCATGGAAATCTAGTCCTAGATAGTACAAATCACCACCAAATTTCCCTATTGCTAATTTGGCCCAGTGTACGTAGACCCATCGGCTTTGTTTAAAAGTGTTTTCTTTTGGAAGAAAATATTAGATAACATAAAGAAAATAATAAAAGATGGGAGAGAGAAATTTTTAAATCTACTAAAAGAAGGAACCAGCTATTTCTATAAAAACACTAAAACTTCTGCTCTAAAAGAGTAATGCAGGGGAAAAAAAATAGCCAATAAATAATCTATCTTTCCTTGAGAATTTTTAAAAAAATTATTTTAAGCAAAATAAATTGTCCGAATTAAAACATTCAAATCTGTTAAACAATCTCAAGTAAAGAAATCACTCCGTAGCTGGTGTCACCAATTCATAAAAAGGCTGATATAACTTTTCAATAAAAGTAATGGCAAGGTCCTCCCTGGTGAACCAGGAGTTAAATCTCAGTGCTATCACCAATATGGTTTGAATTGGATCCCAGGCAGGGAGGTGACCCACATAGCACAGCAGACCTCTCCTGTCTCACCCTGCTGCTTCCCTCAGCAGTGTATTTCAGTAGATCCACCTATTCTCTTCCCCACTCTGTCTCTGGTGAATCCTTTCACCCCCACACCTCTGGCCTACATCCCAGTTTTGTATGTATTAATAAATTTTTAGTATTAAAAACATATTTATTTAGTAAACATACATATTTAGTATTTAGATTGATATTGTAAACTTTAAATAAAATTTACTTCAATAAAGGGAAAACACATTTATGGAAGATGTCACAACTAAACAGCTAAAAGGAAATTAAAGCAGCAGTGAATAAATGAGTTCTAAATAGCTATGATAGAGGATACCAAATAAAAATTCATAATGTAAAAATATTATCACATATAAGAATGTTAATTTTTATATTCACAGATAAAATAATCGCTTTTCTCTCTTAGGCATCAACTATCTCCAATATGATCATTTTTCAGCTAAGCTAAAGGATATAAGGACACAGCAACAGGCTGTATATCAAGCAGACAAAAGAGAATCCCAGAATACAAAAAGGCTGAGGGATAGAGTGACGAAGAACAAAATCAAGCATCTTTCCTTTTGGATTCAAATCTTCGTAGAAATGAAATTATAATTCATAGTCTAGCAATTTATGTATGTTATTCAATGAAAGCCATTTCAGTAGTCTTCATGGGTTGCATTAGAAAGTCAGACCTCTTTAAGACCCCTTTGCAAGAGATAATCCATAGTCAATATAGTTACCTCATCATCAGAGGACAAAATTTCGCAAAACAAACTCTCTCCTCTGCCCTAATCCTAATCTCTGCAAAAACGGTTCATTATTTGTTCATGGAAGAATGGGACAGGAAATTTCAATCTATTTGCCTTCACAAACCATGATTCAGAACAATTTTTTTCTTTATCTCAATATTTGTCTGGACACAACTTTGAAAAATGGGGAATAAAATAATAAACTATAAGTCATATATTACTGGTAAGGTAATTAAGTAAATAAACTCACCATTTTTTAGGCTGTGATAGTGGTTTGTATTTGCTGTATTTCACACGCCATTCAAGAACTTCTTTACAATGCTGACATACTCCATCATGAAGTTTTGCATTAATTTTCTTAAAAACAGAAAAATGGGAAGAGGCACATGAGAAATTTAAGTTTTTAAAAACATAATTTTAATGGGAATAATGGGCATAATGAGTAGGACATTTAATTTTTGTTTCCTTTTTTTAAATTTTTCAAGGGGAGAAAGAAAAGCATCACAAAAGATGTGGATTCTTTATAAGTTTATTTGATAGTGAGTTTAAAAGCACAATGCTTAGAGATCATCTGAAAGAAGAAAACATTCTTGAACAGTACTTGATATTCTTTAAAGTTCTAAACAAGAAGGTAAAATAATTTCATGAAACATTTATTGAAAGAGAAAATATTTCAAGGGTATTTCCAAAACCCATAAGTAAAACTATGAATACATTATACTTGAGTTTAACTGTGGTGAAAACATTCAGCTACTTGTGATTTGTGTATGGATATTCTTTTCTTCCTGACCTAGATGGAGAGTCCCTGAGAAAATAAATCCTGCATATCGCTATAGTCTCTTACTATGGCCAGAAAAATGGAAATGTGTGCTACATACTAAACTACTTGTCTCAACCTTAGTACTTAGGTATCACGTTCAGTAATCTAAGAAATATTCATTACTCAAGCTCACAACTCACCACTTGTTCTCACCGCCCTTTGTTGCCTAGAATATCATAGAAAAGCCTCACTCATATTTCCCTAATTCAACAAAAGATGGAACAAGCCAGAGTGACTTAATGATTACAATATGAATGTGATATAAACTTCGTAATTAGAATGTTCTTAGAATGCAGAACAGTTCGTTATCTGAAATTTTATTATATATAACAGTCTGCTTGTTAACTAGGAAGTATTATTTGGGGTTTTTATGCTTCTGTATCCAATTTCTGACCAGTTCATCTTGATTTACAAAGCTCTGCATAGTTTGAAAACTGGTTTCTTTAGGGTGGATCTACAATAGAACAAAACAGGTCTTTGTGGGAACTTGTCCTGTGAGTGATGTGTTAAGCAGTATAAATGGAGATGTTGTACAGAGTTCACATGACTAACAGCCACTACTACAAAATTAAACTTGATTTCCATATATTAAGAAATGAATGAGAGTAAAAGTGAGAATCAATAGTACTTTCACTTTAAAACAGTTGCAAAAAGAAAGAAACCCATGCACCTTGTTTTATCGTATTTTGGCAGATGAGAAAAAGTGAATTCCAAAGGTATGAGCAATGAAAGCTAAATCCTGGTTTTAGGAACAACTCAGCCTGAGGCAAAAAAGATGGCAATCTTACCTTACTCACACTTATGTTTACAATTAACCCTGTTTTGGCAATTAATTGCAGCATCACCTTTATGGTAGAAGACCAAAGGTTATTAAGATTATGAATTAAGCATGTTAAAATATAAAATCAAAACTCTGATAAATAAAAGTGTTTAAAGATCACTTCATTTAACAAGCTAGTTTTCAGATCATTAAAGGAAAAAACAGTAACAGTGGAAGATTCCACTCAACTTAGGAATCCTAGCCAAAGAAGAAAATTTTATGTATCCAGTAAATATTTGTTTTGAAAGTTAAAATAAATTTAAGGTATATCAAAACACATTCCTACTTAACACAGACATAATGTTTAGCTATCACTAATTAGTAAGAAATTATTTTAGAGTGCTATCCCTGCTTTAAACATTCTATTGTCAGATCATGAACTTTTTGGTAATATAATAAGGGCAATTCCAAAAAGAAATTGGGTAAGGACTTTAACTTCCAAGAAGGCTGAAAGAGCAAATTATAATTAGAACATTCATATCAATATGCTGATGCTGAAAATATTTTGTAAATTACAGTATTAACAGAAAGAAGATGCTACTTAGGGTAAAAAGGAGTATCATTCAAAAGAGATTTATACAATCTTATTAGACTTATTTTGCATATTAATTTTTTTCAGAAATGCAAAAGGTAAAAAACAATGGTCTGTTTTACTTCCCTTCATTGACTGAAAAAAAAAAGCAGAATTAACAAATGAAATATTTTCAAGGAAAATGGCAATTCTAATTGCTTCTGAAAATTCATTTCCATGAAATGGCCTAGTTCTTTTCCCTACATTAATCCTCCCCTCAAAATAAAGTGTCTGACACTAATATAGCTAACAGTGCCATGTCGGCAAATAGAACCTTTAAATATCTTGTTCAATTATATTTATTTAAAGGAACATATACTTGAATTATCTAGTAACACTCCCTTTATTCTAAATTTGTCTAGAGGATTTGGGAGCAAGAACTTATATGATTAATAATGATAATGCAAAAGTCAGGTTGTGACTTCTAAATCATGAAGTATATTGGAAAAAAATCATAAAAATAGATAAGGAAATGGGGGGGGGGGGAATGAAGCCTAGTGGAGAGAATTACAAAGTCAGGAGTGCAGCTGGGAAGTACATTTGCTAGAAATAAGTGAGACCTGAACTTTGTATCTGACACACAGTTAAATGTAAGCTCCACTCCTCTACCTGATGCAATGTAACATGCCAGATACCCAGTTTCCTAGAAGCACCATTATTATACAAACCCAAAGTTTCATCGCTCTCCAAAAGAATACCATGTGATACAATAAGCAATGCTCTCAAAAACAACCTTACAATACAAAGTGTTTCAAAGGACTGTTTTCTACCTCAGTTTTTAAAGGATGCTGGTTTTATATAATACTAAAACCCAGTGTGGTAAAATTCTTCTTGGCACTGCAACATAATTACTAGAGCCTGATATTCACAGGATCTATAGGAATGCAGAACATATCATAAGACCATCTTCAACAAATAATATTCTTCTCAGCTGAGCTTTACAAACTCTCCCATCTATTATGAAAAATTTAAAACATGTAAAAAATTTAACACGGTAACACCAATGCGCAGCCATAGATACACTTACCTGAAGTTAAAATTTCACCTATTTGCTATACCTTATGTGTTTTGATATACCTTAAATATCCTAGAAATATTTTCTTCTACTTACCAATAAAATTACCAAACCTAAAGAAAATAAAAAATAACTCCCTATTATTGAATATAGCTAGTCTAAACTGAAATTTCCTCAACTGCTCCCCCAATTTTTTTTTTTTTAGAACTCTCATCCCCCTTCCCCACATGAGAATTAATTCAGTACTCAAGTACTATTTGATTATCTATTTGATTACCCTGTCTACAAGGGTCTCTTTTATCAATACACATTACATTAATGTTTTGAAAATATCAGCAAAGTTGTCTCAGAGAACATCCCACTTTTTAATGTCTTATTTACTTGCGGTGTAATTTATCTTTATTAATACATAACTTCATTGCCTATATTTCTTGTAATGTGTAAGCTGGGTTTAAAAATACTGTTTTGATTCAGGTTTAGTGGTTTTTTTTTGACAAGAATAGTTGGTATGTGTTGCTGCTGCATACTTCATATTACCCAAGACAGGAGACACAAAATGTCTAGTTCTTGCTACATTAGTGATGCATGATTTGTCTGCTTATTTAAATAAGGTGGTGATTTCCAGATTTCTTCAGATGATAGAGATTAGTAATAATCTGTAGGGGTCATATCAATATATTGCTCTACAACATTTCACTCCATGATTTTAACATCCATTCAAGATCTTTTGCCTGAATCCATCATTTAAAAATGCTGTTATTCTTTCTATTCAATATATTGTTTTTTTAAAAAGGTTGACAGCTAAATCAGTTTCGAGGTATAATTACATACAGTAAAATTCACTCATTTTAGGTATATAATTCTACGTATCAGACAATCAAAATACAGAATATTACCATCACTCTAAAAATCCCTCATTTCTTTCCCTCTTACCACTCCCACCTAAGGAAACACTGATTTTTAAAAAAAATATTCTGCTATAATTCTGCCTTTCCTAGACATATAAATGGAGTGATAAAATATATATATTTGGAGGAGATCATTTCTTTTTATTGGTGAGCAATATTCTCTTGTATGGATGTACCATCATGTTAATTCACTTACCATATGAAGGACATTCTAAGTGGTTTCTAGTGTGGGGTGCTAATAAATATTTACTTGTAGTTTTTGAATGGATAGATTTAATTTCTGTTGCGCTAATGTCTAATAATGGTATTGCTGAGTTATATGGTAATTTAATGCTTAATTTTAAGAAACTAACAATCTTTCAAAGCAGCTGTACCATTTTGCATTCCCACTAATCATGCATAAAGATCCAGTTTTCCACATCCTTTCTAGTGCTTGAAGCTATAAATATTTTTTCATCTTTGCCATTTGAATAGGTATGTTGTACCATGTCTTCATAGTTTATTTGCATCTGCCTATTTATAATGCTAAACATCTTTTTGTGTGCTTACTTACCATTGTTCTTAGGATAAATCTCACTTGCTTGTAAGGTATTTAAATTTATTCAACTTATCCATGAATACAATACGGTAAAATTTTGTAAAGATTTTTGTGTCTATGTACATTGAGGGATATTCATTCACAGTTGTTTCGATTTTATTCTTTTAATATCTTTGTCTGATTTGGGTGTCTAGCTCAGTTGTTATACAATTCATGTGCAAAGGTATATAAAACAGGAGTAGAAATTTTATATCTCTTAGAAGAAAGCTAGAATATTAAAAATCTAATAAAGTGAATTCAAATAGATATTTTTAAATGTTTAAAAGTACATTTACATATCTAGAACATTTTTGTTGTCACAAATTCAGTAAAAATTTATCCTAACTAGATGGAGGCTAATTTCTTGTAGCTATAGCTAGCCTTTGGTTTGCTCATACTTACAAAATACTTTTAGGAATCAACTTCATAAGTGAATAGGGTAGGAGAAAGAACAGAGCTCAAACTTCACACACAAATCTCTTCTGCATCTGTCTAGTTAGTCTATAAATTTTGTTCATCTCTCTACTGCTTAGTTTTATAACTAGTTTTTTGCCTTTAATACTTTTTTCTCACTTTGTATTTTTTTTTGAAAGATTTATTTATTTATGCATACAAGAGCTGGGGTACAGGCCAGAGTCACGGGAGGTGAGAGGATTCACCAGAATCGAGAGCAGAACAGGCAGACCGACTGAAATACACTACTGAGGGGAGCAGTGGGCAAGGCTGGAGAGGTCTGCTAGGCCATGTGGGTCCCCTCCCTGGCCAGCAGCAGGGATCGAACTCGTGCTGCAGTGGCTGCAGTTTGCTTCATAGTACGTTGCTTAACCCACTGCACCACCAGGGAGGCCCTCACTTTGTATTTTTGTATTAACATTGGTATGCTATGTTGTATGATTTTCTTAAAAGAATTACTTTTATAGATAAAAACTTTACTGAACAATTTTATAGATTTTAAATGATATGAATATTTACATCTAAATAGTCACATTATCAAAATTTTATAGAATTACAGATAAAAGAAAACCACTCAAAGATTCTACTCTACCCAGCATTTCAAACATACATATTTGTATTACATTAAAACATCAGGTACTTCTAAAGAACTTGTAAATTCTCACCACACTCTATTTATACATAACAAGTGTGATCCTATTTCAACAAAGGAATAAAAAAAAAACAGGAATTTTTAGCAAATGTAAAGGCTCATAGTAAATAATAGTTACCCTTTTCTTGACTCAAATATATAAATATTAGATATTATAACAAATGTTTCCTAGTATTGCCTATAAAAATTTGCTTTTATTGTTTATAGTAGCAGATAAAAATGTTTAAAGAACAAAAGACATTGTCTTTTCATCTTAAAGGATAATTAAAAAATATTCCTACTATAATCAAGTTAATATCTCATTAACTAAAGATAGAATATCACTACTATATGATCCAGGATATCAATATTAAGTTCTACTCAAGTAAAAATTTTAAATATACAAACTCTTTTTTAATGTGATGAGATGTAATAGTCTAAATGTCTGTTACTCTGAGAAATACCTTATTTGGATAAGTTACTGAGTCTTACTTACTATTTTTATGTATTTTATTATTTCACAAAATGAGCTAGTCATATAAATAGCCCAGAAATACTTTTGAAGTAAGTTCTAGCAATGAAATCGGTTTTATTGTCATTTAATGAAAATATAAATCCAAAGCTACTGTAGATTTACTAGTTTTTAGAGAACTATCTTAGTCCAATGTAGCCAATTTGAGATTTGCTATGAACATTTATAAAGATTTTTCACAAAAATATTCAGCCCAAGTCTTCTTAAAGCAAAATATTATCCAAGTATTCTAAAAAACTGATATACAAAAAGAAATACATGAGTTACCACTATTTAATTTTTTACTTCATAAAATATTAATTAGAAGACTTTAAGACATAAAGTCAGGTATATTTCTACTGTAAGCTAAAATAATGCTTCCCTACTCCAGTTCATCTCTCATTCACTCATATTTATAAGTCCTTAAAACACAACTAACTGCCAAATTGAGAGAAGTAAAAATATATACTAGAAATACTCAAAATGTGCCTCTCGTTCAATATACTTACAAAGTAAGCTTTTGCTAGTCAAGAAATAATATTTGATTTCCCTTCCCACTTTTTTTGTCACTGCTGGAATCTTTAATAAATGACATCTGCGAAAATAAACAATTGCATTTTCATCCAAAGACTGAATATAAAATGAGTTCTGGTCATCCCAAACAGAGGACTATTCTCTCAATTAAAGGGTAGAGCTATTGTCAGTTGCAATTATACAGAGAGGTCTATGTACAAACTATCCAAATTACCTACTGATTTATTTCAGCAGCCAAGCCAACTACCCATATTTTCACTGACAAACGATGTAAACAGACATACATGGAGCCATACCTTCCTACAGGCAGAAACAAGCTGCTGCAGTACCTTCCTCTGGCAGTAGAGAAATCAGCTAAGGAAGTACTTTTTCCCAACATATATTTCACTCATTTATTTTTATGGATTTTAATAAGCAAATATTACTGAAGGATTCTAACAACCAAAACTGCTCTGATAAACCAGTCACATCCCTAAAAGTTCCAATTAGTTGGCACAGACTACAGTATGAAGATTTTGAAATTCTTTTCATCTTGTTCTAAAAGGCACAATTCAGAAGGGCATGTTATGAATATTAAAAAATATTTTTATGGAAGGACTCACAATACAATGGTAAAAGCAAATTGTAAATAGAACATGGAAGGAATAATTTACTGTCAAGGGAAAATTTACTTTAGAACAACTAAAACATGGGCATTGAGTATTTTAAGAAAATATACTTTCGATCATCTTTAGTTCATCTTCATTATTAATTATGGGACATTTTTAATAAATAAATAACCCAAGAACAACCTCTCTAAATAGAATCAAATAGCTTTATTGTCAGAGCAGTTCTTTGGGAAAGAAGATTTTTCTTCCTCAAAATTTTGATGTAAACGGTCAAAATGTCAATGGTTTTTCCTAGGAATACTTTTTCCTGAAAAGAGTAGGACTGTACTCCCAACTCCATTTTCCCATCTCAAGATCCTTTGTTAACAATTCTTCCTCTGTTTACCCCTTTAAAATACCTTTTGCCCAGTATTTAACCATCCCTCTCAAGCTCTTCCTCCCGCGAAGCCGCTCCCTTTAACCCATATGCCTTAGTGTTCCTTTCTTTTCATACTGTTTATTCTTGGTTAACTAGACCTTCAACTACAGATTGAGCAATGAGTGCAATAAGACTGCATCCAAACTATGTACCCAGTCCTAATATCTCCGTGGGAGTCCTGATGTCTCAGGTTGCATGTGGGATTTCCGTTTTCTTCATGTAAAGCCTTAAAACATGTCAATGAAATAGCCATTACTAAGCAATAAAATCCATTCCTTCTTCATCCCAGACTTCATCTTTGAAAGTCTTCTTGTAGGCCCAGGTACAAAATCTCAGATCACCTTTGGTCTCTTCCTCTCCTTTTACCAACTAACAAAATGGATTTTCCACAATGCCCCCAAATTTGTTTTCTGCTTTATATCCTCCACCCCCATCTTTGCATCAGGTCCTTATTTCTGATCTGTATTATGTAGCATCCCAAATGGAAGATGGATGTAGAGTAAAGAGGATTGAGAAAGAGGCCAAACTGCCAACAATTTTAATTCACATCTGTCCCTATCTCTATTCAGGTCAGAAACTTACTTTCCTTAAAGTACTTTTAAAACTGATATTCAGAACTCTTCAGAACCTGCTGTTTTTTAATGATTCTATCACCTGTTCTTCCTCCCAAGTCATCTCCTAAGGAAAAAAAAAATCTGATAGTACAGAAACTGTGTGTTTCTTCCTCTTCTAATCTTTGCCATACCTACAATGCCATCTTTTGCTCTGTATTTGCACGTTGAAGTTTAATTCTTTATTTGAAATCCAGCTTTGCTTTCTAAGTAAGCCACCAAAATTTTTATAGTACTTCCCATCTTATTCAATTCAGAATATATATAGAAGAATGCCTACTGTAGCCAGGCATAGACTATATATTAGGGATAACATTTTTTGAAAAAAGAGAGGTGAGGTCCTTACACTTGAGGTGGTTAAACTGGCAAATAAAGGGACAGCTTTGGCAGTGTATAAATTATGACAGAGATAGGCAAAGGACATTCTGGGATCATCCTCTACCTAACAAAATCCAAGTGCCAATGCACAGGGACAGCCTTGTGAAGGCATGAGAAAATACTTTTCAGAAACTACACAAGCAGTTAGAAACAGAAGGATGTGAGGAGAATGGGAGGAATGAGCAAAATTATAAGTGAACTTATTTGCCAAATTACAGAGTCTAGACTCCTAAACAGAGAAGAGACCTGATTGGATAAGATTCTAAGCAGCAATTAAAAGAATTTTCTAGAGCAAGAGAGAGGTCAGACAGGTGAGCTGTATAATAATAACCTCTGGTCCTCCTACCTTCCCAAGATAGATTCAAATGTGCAAACTGTGAGGGTATTATCCTTGGAAAGTGAGTCATGTAAACTAGAGTATCAAATACAGGGGAAGGTAATTACTAGTGTAGCTCATGTATGGTTTGAGGACCACCCATGTTAGAATGACCTGAGAGCCTTACTAAAAATGATGATTCCTGGACTCAATCCTGAGATCTACAAATTGAGAATTTCTGGCAACTGGGATTCTGCATTACATAAGCTTTTTAGATGATTTTTAAGAATGCTTATGTTTGGGACCTCCCTGGTGGCACAAGAGGTTAAGTCTCAGCACACTATGAAGCTATCTGCAGCCACTGCAGCACGAGTTCA
Source organism: Galemys pyrenaicus (assembly GCA_019455555.1). Classification (NCBI taxonomy): domain Eukaryota; kingdom Metazoa; phylum Chordata; class Mammalia; order Eulipotyphla; family Talpidae; genus Galemys; species Galemys pyrenaicus. The sequence continues at coordinate 2,431,883 of JAGFMF010011780.1, forward strand.
ATCCCAGGCCAGGGAAATGAGCCACATGGCAAAGCAGACCTCTCCTGTCTCACTCACTGCTTCCCTCAGCAGTGAATTTCAGTCAGTCCGACTGTTATGCTCCCCTTTTTGTCTCTCGTGAATCCTCTTACCACCTCCCCTCACCTCTGACCTACACACCAGCTCTTGCTTAAATAAGTCTTTTTTTTTTAAAAGAATGCTTAAGTTTAAGAACCACTTCCCTACACAGCTGAAGCAAGTTGACATTTCTAGTGAGACTATGTACCATATCTCATCTTGGTGACTAGGAGTATCAACTAAGAAGGTTATATAATTTTCCTTAGAAACAAAGTTATACTAGTTAAAACATTCTCATTTAGCATAGGTGAGAAATATAACAATAATAAATTATATACATAGTACTTTCTACTTAAAAATTATATTATTTCTTCTATACTACCTTGGGGGTATAAACAGTATTCCTATTTTACACTGAAGAAGCAAATCCAAAGAGACTTACTAGTCTACTTGTAATTACTTATCTACAAAATAATACAGCCAGGGCTCAAAGCCATGCTTCTGATGCCAAATTCCATATTCTGCCCCACTTGCTCACACTGACCCTCTTTTAGATACTAAATCTCAGTCTGATAATCTAATTTCACCATTGAGAACCTCGTCTTTTTGGGAAGATGCACACTGACTTCCAATCAAGTGATTTAAACAAATCTCTGAAATAGAGCATTACAATTAGATTGATTATATAACTAGAATAATATGTCAATTGAAGAAAATGAAAGTGTGTTAGAGACATGTCAGCAAGTCAGATGATTTATTACTCAAGGAGCTTTTCCAAAATTTTATATCAAGACAGCTCCTGAAAATATTTCTCCTCAAGTCTCACTGTCTAAAGTTTCTTAATTCAGACATAATTGAGACTGGTACAGCACTACACTGAAGCCATCTGTTTTCTACAGTGACTTCCTTCTGGTCAGGAAAAAAAGAATTTGTAGCAGTAGTTTCTGGCACTTATTCCTAGTCCCAGAATTGAAGACAAATTTAAATGCAATGAAAATGGGAAATTATTCCTTCTTCACTCTTCCCTGCTTTGGTTACTACAAGATCAAATGTCGGACCAAATCTCAATTTGTTAAGGAATCTAAAATTAGGAACATGCCAGGGAATATAGGTAATTTCTAGATTAGTGATTCTCAACCTGTGTTTTTTCTGCCTCGCCTTCTCAGATACCCATTTTACTCTTAGCAAATACAGAAAACTGTCTAGTATTAACAGAAAAGTAATGAGTATTTTAGAGAAAGTCGGGGATTAAAAATTCTGATACATCCTCTCAACAAAAGATGTACATATTAAAATTAAGGAAGGTAAAGCTAAATACATGTGCTACTGTCTTTTCAAGAGATGGTGTACTATACTTATTTAACTCTCAACTTGACTGTTTATAGCTTCTGGTCAATGTTCTTTCACTTACTAAAGTACCTGAGCAGTTTCACATGCATGGGACATGTCTATACTTTGGTCAGACGTCTAGACAAAAACATACTTAAGACTTAATAAAGATTTATTTCATTTACAAGGTTTATTAGAAAACAGATCTTTTGGGGTTTTGTTTTTAAAATAACCACAAACTAAATAGCTTTTATATAGAAGACTGCTACCATAATCTATAAAGCATATGACCAGGCCTTTATAAAAATTCTCCCTTACTATTTTTAGAACATTCCTGTGGCTAAGGGCAGGAATAATTATCTTCATTTTGTAGATGAGAAACCTGAGGCTCAGAGAATTAAGAGATTTGCTTGAGGTCACACAATTAGTCAGGAGCTACAGAGGCAGAACCCATAAAAAGATGCCTTTTAGTTTAGGGTATTCTATTAAAATTACAAGTAGAAAGTGTTGCCCCATGGTTTTCAAAATATTAAAAGAAAAAAAAAGAACATAATTTCTTAGGTTACACTTTGCAGTGTGTAGTGTATTTTGACACAAATTCTAACACTGGTATACTAATTGTTTTATAAATAGGGCCAAACTTGTTGGCTTGTTCCTAAGGTAACCTTGAAGTATTAGACAATATTTGTTTAAAAGGCACAAAACAAAGTCAAAAGTTAGAAAAATTCATTGCAGAAAGAAAATATTACCTTTACTAAGCAGTGCCCCGAGAGAAGAGATTTAACTTTTCTATCATGTTCTTCAGAGATTTTCGGTATACCAAGACCTAAGCAATAAGGGGTAACTAAATGGTGAGCCATATGGGCCAACTATGTATAATTCAATTGGAATGTGAAAAACCCTACTCAAGCAGCAACTGTGTAGTGTCATGAGGCAACACACATGTTTTTATAAGTACTCATTAAAAGTCAGTCACAATTTGAGAACTTGTCCAACCAGTATGGTATGCCCCAAGTTAGTGATCTTAAAAGAGACAAACACTGACCAACCATTGTTTAATGTGTGTTAAGCAAACAAGAATGACATTCATTTCCTCCTAATAGCATATTTTAAAATATAGATTTAACTCTTTCAAACATAGTAATTGGTAATATCCCCAAACCAAATGATTTTATCTTTTAAAATAAATCAGCATTATAAGTCATTTACTTGAGAGCAGTTATACAGGATATTATATTAAAGCTAGTTCAGGAGTTCAAAGATAGTTACCTTGTTTTGTCATATTAATATGTTAAAAGACTAACCTATATATGCTAACAATTCATTCAGGAAATAAGTCAGGAAAAAATATATATCTATATAGGTTTGTTCCATGATTTATTTAGTTTACAGCTTAGTATTCACTGTGATTTACCTAACTTCGGTTGATGGCTTTTTCTCAATCTTAAAAAAAAAAATTACAAAGGATATAAAAAGCTAAGGGTATGATCTGAATGAAAGAAGCAAATCACCTAAAACAAAATACTACTCTACTTTACTTCTATTGCACTTTTCAAATCTGACTTTGTCTTATAATGCTTCTCATTTTATTCTTACATCATCCTGCATGGGAGGAAGAAAGTAGTCTTGTTAGGTATTGTTTTTCTAATTTGTAGAGAGTTGATACAACTTAACCAAGTAAGGGAGAGAGTGACTCAATCACATCAGGAGTCTACAGAGTCTACTCCAAGTTTAGTTATTGCCCTGACTCCAAGTTTAGGACTCCATCCAACGAGTCAAACTATAAAATGTGTCACAGGTTAGAACTGAACACAGCATGTATCATGATCATTTCTCTGCTGTCCACAAGAAGAATTTAAAAAAGTATGAGCTAGCATGTATTCAATACTATGCAAGGCATCTCGAAGATTCAAAGACAATTCCTTCCTCACTGGCTTTAAAATCCAGTTGGAGAGATAAAAGTTTGTCAGATGTCTAGACAAAAGGATGAAGATCAATCTGAAGAGTGAGCAATGCATTGTTAGAGTTAAAACAGTGTTTAAGAGATTAATAAACTGCCTTCTTCAAACTGGGCTTTTAGAAGTTTGACACTGAGGAGTCACCATACATTTAGGGCATCAGTTTGCAGATTAAAAACTCCTTCATTTCATTCTAAATCAACCCCGTTGGACAAAGTGAGGGGGTAAAGTAGTTTTACTACTTACGGTAAACTTGTAAACGTGTCACAGAATAAATGGGAAAGGCATTTTGTTTTCAAAGATCATTCTTAATTTTAAGCACCCAAAAAGTTTCAGATCAAAGTCTAAAGTGATACAGGTTTAATCTAAAACAAAAGCAATTCATCTTCCTTTATACATTCTTTGTATTTCCACCATAATATATTGAAATTAGAAATGTTTCATCCACAAGCAGAATTGAGAAGCTATGTGCAAATAGTCACATAGGTCTTTGTGGTTCAGCCATTCCCGAAAAGTATGTGACTTGATAATTGACAGAGAATAAGGTGATTCAATAAACCACTTATACAGAGAGGAGAAATTCCATTGTTTTTAATGCTAGATTATTTCAATAATATTGCAGTTCAACTGTTACCTTACTAATTCAAATGAAAGTGTACTTTAAACCCTAATTAAGCTATTTTTGAAAGGCTTTTCTTTTTTGCAAGAAAGTGTTAGTAAAATTACTTCTTATACACTGGTTCTTATCACCCCAACGAGACTATCAGTAAGAAGGCCAGAATAAGGTCTTACTTTCACCTTCATTATACCTAGTCACAGACAGCAGACAACAGGCATCCAAACTTTAAAACGCTGATGGTGATACTGATTTTTCTTCTCTATAGCTTCTCCACTACTTCCAACAAGATAAAATCTTTAGTTTCCTTTATTTTCATTCCCTCGTTTGGCTGAAATTGGAAATTATAGATACAGATTTTATCTTCTAAAACATTTACCTTTCTTTTTTTATGATTCACATGTAAAAATAACATTAACTTTTACCACCATATTATCAGTGATGATTTAAAGTTAATTCAGTTTTATTAGGTTCTTGGTTTACCATTGTTTATTCGATCATATATCTTTATATAGTCTGGAGTCCATCTGTAACTAAGTAAACACATATTTTTTTGACAAACTTACAAGAAAAACAATTTTTACCTTGACAATCAAGCCACAGTTTAGCTCCATAAAGATATCTATAATTTAAGCTACTTCTCTCATAGCACTTTGTAGACTTTGCCCTATTTTTTAAAGGTAGCAGATAAGAAGTCTGATGACTACAGGATTATAGTTGCTTTATGAGTAACCTCTTTTTTCCTTTTTCGCTAGAAACTGATAGGTATTTTTATCACTGTAGTTCAAAAATATCATTTTCTGTGTTGAACCATAGTAAGGCCTAAGGTTTTCTTTAACTTTGGATTTTTTCCCTCCACTTTATATAATTTCTTCCTCACTCTCCTTCCCTTCCTAATTTCCTTTAGACACAAAATGGTTTTCCTAACTCAATACTTTATATCTCAAATTTCATTTCATAATTTTTATGTTTTGATTTTTTAAACTAGGTTTTCAACAAAGTTACTGAACTGACCTCCAAAATTTGTGATTTAGTCTTTACTCTTGCCCACAGTGCTATTCAGTCATCCTATTACGATGTTTACCTTATATTTCTGCAAGCATAATGACAAGTTCTTAAAAAAGGTCATAGGTTTCTTTTCTCTATTTTACTTTTTTTTAAAAAGATTTTTATTTATTTATGCATACAAGAACTGGGGCAAAGGCCAGAGGTGCAAGGGGTGAGAGGATTCACCAGAGACAGAGTGAGGAACAGAACAGGCAGATGGACTGAAACACATTGCTGAGGGGAGCAGCGGGTGAAACAGGAGAGGTCTGCTGCGCCATGTGGGTCACCTCCCTGGCCAGTAGCAGGGATCCAACGCGTGCTGCAGTGGCTGAGTTTTTGCCTCATAGTGTGTACTTAACCTATTGCACCACCAGGGAGGCCCTGGTTTCTTTTCTTTAAACATGAATCTATTCCTGTTTCACAAATTTTGAGAACTTTTTGAATCATTAAGGATGTATACCAATTGCATTTTTTAAAAGTTCTCTTCTTTGTCTCATATTACCTTTGTTAATTGGACATAGGAGGTAATTTCTTGTCACACATTTCATGGCTTTGATTTTCCTAAAAAGGTTGCTTATTAGTAGTCCACTCATATAAACAAGGGAATAGATCTGTACTATCTAGTATGATAGCTACTATTGACATGTGGCTATTCAAACTGAATTAAAATAAAATTAAGGTAAAATTCAATTTCTTGGTGGCATTAGCTATACATTTCATATGCTCGATAAGACTAGTGGATGCCACATTGGATAGCACGATATAGAATATTCCCATCACCACAGAAAGCCTTTCTGGACAACATTTATAGAGAATAAACAGTATCAGACTTAGGATGGTTATTATAACAGAACTGAAGTGAACTCATTCTGGAATTGAATTCAAATATTAGTTATATGTTCTTTGGCTTGGGCTAATAGAACAAAAATTAACAGCTTGTGGTTTATGCTTTAGGATGCATGTTTTATAAATAATGTTGCTTCCAAGAATGTAGGTTCTCTAAGACAGAAATGGATGAGGAACATTGATCTGCCTTTGTCTCTCATGACATTTACCCACTTTAGAGTTGTTCTTCTGACTTTAACTTGAAGGCAAATGTTCGAGCAAGCCACTACAGTGGAAAAGACTAGGGAGAGCTTGTAAATTCTAGAATAACAATGATATTATTGTAGAATTTTACTGGAAAAATCCTAACTTCTATCTGCATTATAGACTCAAAAATTGTTTAGTTCATCAGTCTAATCTTCGCTCTATCTTAAATTTCCCTAATGTTCCTTTCTGCTTTTTTAGTTTTCTAATACTTTTTATTCCTTTGGTCATTTTAGTGAAATTTGGGGGGAAACAAAGAAAAATGCATGTTTTACATTATTTGAATTAGAAAACTGAGTAAAAGCTGACTGATTTTCTTCCAGGTAGTGAAAAGAAGGCCTTAGTAAAGGTGTCTCCAGAAATGCCTTAAGATTGCCATTAACTATTAACAAAAACCAAGGAGATATTTTACTTAGTACAGTATAGTAAATATACAGCTTACTTTGAAATCATCAGTGAGGGTCAAAAACCTGTTCAAAATTAACAAGTTTGAAATAAGGTGACAGCACCACTTCTGTAAAACTTGACAGCATCACACAGGTAAAACTTGACCATAATATTCTAAATATAGATGATAGGTGATAATTTGTCCCACATGACAATTCTAACTTTATCAAAATTTAGATGTAGTATATATCCTATAAACTTTCAAGTTTATAAGAAAGATGATATCATATTACCATAATGTCTTGTGATACAGGCTAATGATGCCATACAGAAGATTCATATTTACAAGTATATACCATGAGGTCAAATACATTACTCAAATTGATGACTTCAGTGACATGAGTAATTTCAAAACAAACAAGTCAGCCACCTGGTAAAAAGGGTTGAGCACTTAATAATATATAAATCTTCACAGAACAACAAAGCATTTAAAATAATCCTAAGCTTAACTTGAATGTAAATGGCTATAATACCAAATGACCTTCAAAATCAGATCTGGTTAATATAAAGTTACTGCATATTTCTACTGCTATTGGGCCATGACACACAGTTCCATCACATACAAAAAGAAATACTTGTTAATGAGCTATGACTCTGTCAAAGCAAAAACAAGGAAAATGTGTAAGAAACTTAGTTCAAAAAAGGACAATTTGAATAATTATATTAACTTTAGAAAGTAAATCCAACTTGACATGAACATAGTAACATAATAAGACATGAACATAGCCAAGAAATATCAACCAACAAGTCTAAAAAACGTCATCAATCTTGTGAATAAGCAAATAGATTGGAAGGGAATTAGGACCAAAATTGAGATAATCAGCTCCGAATTTAAGGAAAAGTTCAAGTTCACTTTTGATATTTTTGGTATTCCCCTTAAAGGAAACAAATCAACTACATCAGGTTCTTTCAGCCTAAAGAAGCACTGTATGAAATTGTATTGTAATGAATATACTTAAGCAATTAAGATGATCCACTGGGATGTTTTTCCACATCCCCTAATACTATTTCTGAAAAGTGAGAATGGTCATCTTGGTAGCTGTATTTCTTTCTCTGTTGTCTTCAAAAGTCATGATTCTGAGGATATTTAAAAGTATTTCATATCTGTCAAAGATAATGGTTAGTTACATTTGAGAAGAATGGTAGTGACTACAAGAGATCACTGACATTCCCTTTTGTCCTCTGGAGATGGATGGTATTTGTTTATGTATGTATGAAAGAGAAAGAAGTCAAGACACATATAGTAATGATTAACATGACATGATCACATGTGTGGTGAGGGCAATAAATGCCACAGGGAAGAAGGGAGACATTCCAGGAAAGATGTAACAGAAGGAATAGCATGTGAACACAGAGAAGGAATGAACCTGCATTAACATAATGCTTACATTGCAGGTGAAGGGCATTTGGGCATTTCCATAAACCTAAGTTAGATCTCATAGCTAAACCCACTAAGCTCCTAAAGTTAAGAAATGTGTGTCCAAGATCACACAACCAATAAATAGCACAGATGTTTACCTAGATCATTTGACTCAAAGATCAGTCTTCCAACCATAGCACATTGCCACCATCTTGAACAAAGTTTGACAACTTTGATCAAAAATCCAAACTCTCACATCTGAAATCTGACAAAAACTGGCACATATTTTTCCTACACAATGCACTTCAAAATATCTTTATTCTTCAAATAACCTGACCAAGACCAAACCAAAACAGACTACTTATAAAAATGATAGCCTAAATTGATCATACTGGATTTTTAATTCCTGGCTTGAGATCAATCCATTCAGTGAACCATTTTGGTGAAAAGGTTTTAGTCAATCAGCCTTCTTACCGAAGAGCCCATTACCTAAGAAAGGCTTTGTGTTTGTGCTTTTGCCACCACATAATGTAATCTTTTCATTTTGGGAATAGCATAAATACCTATTTATGATCTTATTTTAAAAAAAGAATTACAGACTCTTTTTCTGACCCCTCTCTCCTCATTTTAAGAGGAGCTTTATTCATCTAGTCAAACTTATTTATGAAGCCTTCAATGTGTCAGGAAATCCTAAAAATGAATAAAAGAGAATCTTCATTTTTTAAAAAGATTTCTTTTTATGTATGTATGCATATAATAAATGGGATAGACCAAAGATGCAGAGGGTGAGATTCACCAAAGATAGAGTGGGGAGCAGAACAGCTGGAATGACTAAAATCCACTGCTGAGGGGAGCAGCAAGTAGGACAGGAGAGGTCTGCTGCACCATGTGGGTCACCTCCCTGGCTGGGGATCGAACTCAGACCACAGAGCTGATAGCTTGATAGCACTGAGACTTAACCCCTGTGCTACCAGGAAGGCCCCTCATTTTCAAGACTCTCCAATGTAACAATACTTGTATCTGATCTTTTCCATTTTATTGTTTTGTTTTCAGATTAAACTCCTTCAATTTCCCAACCTATAATTTACAAAGAATCAGCAACCATTCTTCCTTCCTGCTTCTTTAATCTCATTCTATTCAACTTCTCCTTCACCCTTCATCTCCAAGCTGTACTATCTTCTTGAGAAACCTCTCAGTTATACCTTTTCTCTCCCTTTATTTCTGAAATAAATCCTTACAGCATTTAACACAATGTAATCATTTTTTACTTCAGTCAATCATCAACTACATATCCAATATCTTCTATGTACCAAAACCTGGTCTAGCTATTGAGAAAGATATAAAGAAAACCTTTGTCTTCAGGGATATCATATTCTAAAGTAGGCTAAAAATAAGATAAACAGTAAACAAGCAATATTTCAGAAAGTCATGAATAGGTTATGAAAATTAAGACATCTCAGTTTTACTGATAAATTGAAAGAGAATTGTGAGAAAAGGCCAAGTCAAGGATGATTCTTATAGTTTTGGTTTGAGTAACCGCGTAAATGGTAAAGTCACCCATGGAGTTGGGGAACATTAGAGGAGGACGAGGCTTAAGAGTTAAAAACTTAAGAGTACTTTTTTTTTTTGCCATGTTAACTTGAAAGGCCTTTGAAATCTTCAAGAATAGAGTTCAAGTAGATAGTTCAATAAACAAAATCTGCAGCTTAGGAGAGAGGTTGGCCTGGAGTTCCAGATCTGAAATACATCAGCATAAAGATGATATTTAGAGCCATGGACTGGGCTGAATGAAGAAATCATTTCAGGAGCATACTTGAAAGGCAAATGTTACTGAGCAATTGAGTGAGGTAAGGACTGAACAATATTAACCAAAGATTTGGTAGCTCAGAGATTAATGACCTTGACAAGAGTAACTTCACTGGGTACAAAAACTATTTGGGTAGGGACAGAAACAATGGGAGGATTAAAAGTAAAGAACAAGAAGCTGGGCCTCCCTGGTGGTGCAAGGGATTAAGCACTGTACTATGAAGCAAACCACAGCCACTGCAGCAGGAGTTCGATCCCCCACTAGGGAGGTGACCCACGTGGCACAGCAGACCTCTCCTGTCTCACCCGCTGCTTCCCTCAGCAGTGTACTTCACTCAGTCTGTCTGTTCTGCTCCCTGCTGTGTTTCTGGTGAATCCTCTCACTACCCCCACACTTCTGGCCACATATGATTAACATGACATGATCACATGTGTGGTGAGGGGTGTACAAGAGTGCTTCTGTGCAATAATAAATAAATCTTTAAAAAAAAAGAAGCTTTTGTAATAGAGTGAAGCTAGAAAAGGAACATGGGATCTAAGAAAGCTTTTTTTTAAAAAAAGAAATTGAAGTAAAATAGAGATGGAAAAATAAATGATATATGAAAACACAGAAAATTGAGCCTCCTAAAGCCTTTAAGTCTCTAGATAAGCAAAAGGGAATGAATCCTATGGTGTAAGTGGAGGGGTTAGTCTTAGCAGATAGTTCATTCACGAAACAGGAAAGCAGAGCATATGTATATAGATGCAGGTAGTTTGGTAGATGTTGTAGTGAAATAATAAAGATCTGGATCTCAGTAGGGTTAGAAATCCATCAAATAAGGACCACGAGGAAAAGAAGGATAAGGGAGTTGAGGTATATGTAAAAGAACAGTTAGAGTGATGGAACATGGACTCCAAGCTAAATAAGAAAAAAAGGACATGAATGAAATACAATTAAAGTAGAGAATTAATGGAAAAGAGCATCCAATGGAGTTAAAAAAAAATGTATTTCAGGAAAAGGAAACCAGAGAAAAGTGGTGGGCAAGTTTTTCTTTTCTTTTAAAGTTTATCAATGGAAAAGTTACCAGCAGTAAGAAAGTTTAGGGTTGGACAATGGGATTAGATTTCTGAGACATTATATATTGGATGAATTATCCATGGAGATAAAGCAATCACTAAGTATGACAGGACCGATGGAAAGGCAGTGTGCTGCGTACTGATATAATGAGGAGGTGACACGGGTCCAGAGAAGACAGCAGTCTGACAGCATGTATTTCAGAAGAGCCAGGGTTTTTGATGAGTAAGAAATAGACTGAAGCAACAAATGGGAAAAAGAATTCTAAATGGGAAATTACAGATATGGAGTGAAAAAACACTAATTTATGGATTGCAGGAAACATACTTCCCAGGAATAACCACGTAGGACAAGAAAGTGAAAGAAATTTTATTTTCAATACTGTATCTCCATTTGATAACAATACACTATAAATTCCAGATGGCAAATTGAAAAGGTTAGGGGAAGGGGCATTAAAAAGTTGGAAGATGACATGAGGTAAGTATATGAACAAAGTCAAATGAGGATAAGATTTCCCAATAATAATGGCTAACCTGGGAATTTTGGACATTAAAAAATCAACCGAAATAACTAAGCATTCTTCATAAGCTTCATAAGACCAGATCAGTATCTTTCCAATAAATTCCTTTTCTGCTTAAGGTAGCAACTAAAGAATCTTAATGATAATAACCTTCATGTAGAGGGCTTTGCACACATCAGACAAGTTCAGAAAAGGAATGTTTATTTAACAACTTCAAAACGCGTGTTATTTGACTTGAAGCGATAAGGAAAATCTCAAAAAGGAATGTTATGCATGTCAGCTATTCCTTTATCCCCTTCTCATTTCAAGTCTCCTTTTCACAAAAGTCAACTGAGCGAAAGGAAGCAAAAAAGGCTGGCATGAGTTGTCAGCAGGGTTGTTCTGAGGACAAGCAGGATTCTCTGTACACCTGCTTGTGACCTCATCATAACACATGTGCTGGTGTGGAAAGAGTCCCCCAGCTTAAAATAACAAATGCTGCAGCAGCCTTTAACTCTCAGCCATGAGGTACTTTAACTAATTCCCTACATGGGAATGTGTTTCTCTAAACAGAAGATGACCCATTTGGAGAACACTTAATATAAATTATTACTTTCTCTCAGATGAACTAATTTAAATTTATCAGGGTGAAGAACTCTGAGAGTACCTTTTTTTTTTTTTTTTACAGTGTGGTATATAATTTTCTGTAGAAATGAGTGTTAACAATATAATTACAAAATTTCAAAACACAGTAGTATACTAAACCTCAATACAAGAGATCAAATTAAGGCATATTAATTTCAGTTGTCATTCACTATACATAAATTGAAAATGTTAAAAATATATGATTGATGTAAAAAAAAAAATTACACTGCAGTAGGTCTCAACACTAAGAAACACCTAACAAAATTCACCTAACAGAAGATTCATAAGGTCAACAGATGCATGAAAAAATACATGGCATCACTGATATCAAGGGAGATGCAAGTCAAAACCAAGATGAGATAATCCCACACCATCGAGAATCACACTATTATTTTATTTTTTCAGGACTTTTCTTTTTCTTATATATATATCTTTTAAATCATTGTGTAGTCCCTGTAAAATTCCCACCTCCAGTTTATCCATGAACCATCACCATAGTCCCTTGTGCTCTTCTCTCCCGTTTTGATCCCTTTTCTTCCTCCTCGCTTACACAATATCCCTTACTTATGGTTGCCTGCTAGTTTTGTTATTTTATTGTTATTATTGGTGTTTTTTTTTCCTGATTCCTTATTTGGCTCCCCTATATTCCTCCTATAAGTGAAACCATCAGTGTTTTTCTTTTTCTTTCTGGCCTATATCTCTGAGCATGATCCCTTCTAGCTCTATCCACGTTACTGAGAACGGCATGAGTTTATCTTTTTGGATTACTTAATAATAGTCCAGTATGTATATATACTATATGTTTTTTATCTGGTCATCTATTTTTTGGGCATTTAGGTTGTTTCCATATCTTATGTATTGTGACTAGTGCTGCAAAAAACATAGGAGTGCAGGTATTTTTTTGAATTAATTTTTTTGCGTCTTTGGGTAGATTCCTAGGAGTGGAATTGCTGGGTCATTTGGTAGCTCCATTTTTAGTAGTTTGAGGAACCTCCACACAGCTTTCCATAGTGGTTGGACCAATTTACATTCCCACCAGCAGTGTAGAAGAGTTCCTTTTATCTGCATTCTCACCAACATTTGTTGTTGCCTGCATTTTTAATGTGTGCCAGAGAATCACACATATTAAAAATACCCCCAACAACATGTGTTGGAGAGGATTAAAAATTTTATAAAATTATAAAAGTCTATAAAATCATTTTATAGATATATATAAGGAAAAAAATTATAAAATTCTATAAAATCATTTTATAGCTATATATAAGGAAGATTCCCACTCTTGAGCATCTATCCCAAAGACATGGAAACAACCTAAGTGACCACTGATAGAGGACTGGATCAAGATGACCTGGTATTTCCACACAACAGAATATGTGTTTCAGTCATATGGAAAAGTGAAAAGTTGCCATTAACAGCAAAATAGAAAAAGATCAAGAGAATTATGCACAGTAAAGCAAGTCAGAATGACAAAGAAAAATACAGGACATTTAAATAGTGGACAATTTGACAAAGTAAAATACTTGTAAGAACAAGAAGACATAAATAAACAAAGTAAGGTTTCTGAGATTAAGAGGGAAAGGAGAGAATAATGGGGTATAAGTGATGGTGGTGGGGGAAAAAAGAAGCATGCAGAAACACTTTATTGGCTTCAAGTGGAAGCATTTTAGAAATGTAGGTATATGAAATATCAACAAGCAAGAATTAAATTATTTTTGTGTAAAAGGAAAATAAAAGGTAAATAATAACAAAGAATATAATATTCTAAAATATTGGGGGGGGGGGAACGAAAGAGCTTCCCTAGTTTTTATTAGGTATAATTTTCTTATGTAGATCATAATGGCCAGCATGCCATAGATTAAGTTGCCTCATCAATGGAAAAAGTATGAATTTAATAACAAATGGATGGGTAAGGGGGCTATATTTAACATAGATCTATTTAATAGACAGCACTGATAAATTATATCAAAGAACATTTCCTAATTTGGAAAAAGATCAAAGGAAATCACAGGTGATCTCTAGTGTGCCAGACAGAGATGGTTACCTTGATTAACATGGATTTGTACTACCCAACTGCAGATTTGTTCAATGGTTACCCACCTGTTTAACCCATACTAACTGATACACACTAGGTGAGAAATAACATTTATCTTATGACTGACACACTAAAATTACTTGCACTAGTTTTGAATAGGACTGTGTGCTTTTACCTAAATTCCCTGATAAAACATCTGTCATTTTCCAACTTCTAAACAATAAACTCATAATGAACTATATGTGAGAGGAGATGACAAGGAATTCTGATGCAGGATCCCTACCAAATAACAAGGTACAAGTATTCAATTATTAATATGATACTTTAAGAAGAAACATGTTATTACTTACATCCGTTCTCTTGTTAGATGTCACCAGTCAAACAGCTTTCTGGTGTAAAGCATAAGGATAACAAGGTCCAATACTTCAGACAAAATCTTGACTTTAGATAACTGCACATAACTGGTTAAAGTACTGCTATGAACACAGGTAATTATTAGCTTTCTATTAGACAGATGAACAATCAACCTAATGATCTTCTCTCAGTAAAATATCATCTTTGTGTTTTTTCCAGTCCTCCAATAACAAAGCAGATGGTGGTCCTATCAAACTGACAGATGAGATTTCCCCATGCTTTAAAAAAGGCAAAGGAATTAAGCACTACACAAAATGAAACTTGTGACTGAACTTGAGACACATGAGAACATCTAAGATCAAAAAGATAGAGTTGTTGGATAATGCCAAGAAAATGCACAAGGACGAACGGATAAAAAGTCTAGTTAAGAGGGCCTCCCTGGTGGCGCAGTGGGTTAAGCAACACACTATGAAGCAAACAGCATTCACTGCAGCACAAGTTTGATCCCTGCTGCCGGCCAGGAAGGGGACCTACATGGTGTAGCAGACCTCTCCAGCCTTGCCCACTGCTCCCCTCAGAAGTGTGTTTCAGTCAGTCTGCCTGTTCTGCTCCCCATTCTGTCTGGTGAATCCTCTCACCTCCCATGACTCTGGTCTGTACCCCAGCTCTTGTATGCATAAATAAATAAATCTTAAAAAAAGTTTAGTAAAGAAATTTAAGTTCAGGGTCTCCCTGGTGGCACACTACGAAGCTACCTGCAGTCATTGCAGCATGAGTTTGATCCCCAGCCAGGGAGGTGACCCACATGGTGCAGCAGACCTTTCCCTTCTTGGATTTCAGTAAGTCTGCCTGTTGTATTCCCCACTCTGTCTCTAGTGACTTCTCTTACACCCAGCACCTCTGGCCTGTACTCCAGTTCTTACATACATAAATAAATAAATCTTTAAAAAAAAAAAGAAGTTCAAGAAGTCTGATACATACAAGTACAGTAAGCTATTCTGTAGCTAGATACTTCATGAAAGTGATTTTTTTTTAAAGAGCAGGTTTATTAGGGGAAGAACAGAAGAGTAAAGGACACTTGCGTAGACACAAGGGGGCAGGAAGAGCTGCCCTGAGAGGGACAGGTTTGCTGAGAGAGGCCTGCATGGTTGCAGGCAGATGGCCTTAAGGAGAGCTGCCTTCACTTAGGGTGGTCAATAAAAACAAGCCCCAGCATGGTGCAGGTCAGAGGCAGGCAGGAAGGCTGTTGTCCTTCAGAGGAAAGAGTTAGTGAGGAGAAGCACCTGCATAGTCACAGGTGGGCAGTGAGAGGGCTGTCAAAAGTGATTTTTAACTGATGAAAAACAATCAGAGTTAAATACTTTTGCAAAAACAGGGTTAGAATACAGGATGGACATAGACAACTATTCACAATAGCACTTTTTTTGTTCTGGTCAAACTATTGATAATAGGCACAAAAGTCTTCCCAAATGTTCCAGGTTTCCTTTCTGAATTTGAACCTAAGTAGGGGGAAAGAGAGGGCCTCTAAAAACTCAACTGAAAATATCCCTCTTTATTCATCCTACTGAATTATCTTTCCCTTCACTAGAATTTATAATTTGTAATCACATATTTTTTGTTTGCTTATTGTCCAATGACTTAGAAAACTATAAGCTCCCTGAAGGCAGAGACAACTCTTTTTAACATTAAAAAAAAAAAAAAAAGAAGGGAAAAGGGGCGCACAGGTTATTATTAAGACATCGCTTTGGTTTCTTAACCAATATTGAGGGCTTAATCACTTGTTGGAAACCTACTGTGACCCAGACCTCATTTATAATTTATGCCTCATTTAGTTTAAGAATCTTGGCAGGTTTCTCATTTGAGACCAAAGTAAAGCTCAGAAAAATTAAATGTTAGGTAACTTACTTAAGCTACACACCTAGTAAATTTAAGCTCCGGTTTATATGAGTGTCAGGTTTATCTGATGTGATGCTGCCCCCCCCCCCCCACGAAGCTCTTGTCTTCAATTATCTCTTCTCCATACAACTTAAAAATCCTCCTACTATCTACACAGCGTGAATTTTTTCCAGCTCACAGAAATTCTACTTAAGTAAAATTATAAACAACAAAACAAACACTTTTAATACAAAGTTTGATCCTCAAAACATCTTACAAAAAGAAATCCCTATTACGGTGAGGACACTGAAGAACAGCTAATCCTTCACAAGCTCCCTACAAACCTATGCGCTTCCCAAAATAAAGGGACTGCATAAACCTGGTACAAAATTTGGAAGATACACTGGTGCCATAATTCCCCGCCACCCCCTTTTCTCTTTTACAAATACGTGATGGAGAAAGGGGCATTCAATGATTCCTTCCCCCAACTGCAGCTTAGGTTTGATGAGGGTCCTCGCTCACTTTTTGTGCAAAGTGTTGCCCGCCAAATACATTTACGAGATCATACATCCAGGTCAAAGAAAGGGCGTGGGAATCTCACTTTAGAAAGGGTTGCAGTGCAGCCAAGACTAACTCTGGGCTGCAGTCCACACACGCCCTCGCCAACTCCTCTCATTTCCTTTTTCCCGTCCACTGAACCATTCCTTCCTGGAGTCTGATTTAGTGCAACAGGCAGGTTCCTACCTTGGTCTGAACACTCTTATCAAACTTGTCATTTTTGAAGCTAAACGTGTTCTGGTGCTTCTGAGGCCTGGAACGAGTCACGTTCCCTTTCTGGGAGCTCATCGCCGAAATTACCACCTCCTCGCCCCAGGACGAGAAACGTGCCGAGATCGGCGCGCTAGAATTTACCTCTAGAGTCAAAGTTACTGTCACTGACCCGGAAGGAATTTTCCCAGCCCTCCGCCCACAACCCCTTCAGCCCACGTGACTCCTCCAAGCGATCAAATGACAACCTCCTGTCCCATCGCTCTCTAGGCTCTTCCACGCGGCACAGCCTCGACCCCTCCCCCGCCGCGCAGCCTCCCTCTCCCAAACCCGGAGTAGAAATGCCTCTTTCTTCGAAGCGAGAATCCCCCCATTGGTCATAACGTGGCAGTCCATCAAGACGGAGAGCCAGAAAACCTTTGAGTCTATTGGCTCTTCTTTTCCGCAATCCCCGCCTCCTGCCGACTTAGCTCAGCCTCTCGCGACGCTCGATTCCTCTGGGTGCCCTGTGATTGGTGGGAGTCAGGCTTAGCAGGCTGCGTCCCTCCCCTCTCCTGGCTGGCAGGCTGGATCCCGGGCCAGCCTTGGCACCTTCCTCCACTCAGTGACCAACTCCTCGCCCAACGAGGTCCCTGCTCACCCTTGGGGTTCCCTTCCAGCCTCCCTCCCGCCACGACAGTGAGCCCCGCGGCTGGCAGGCTGAGGAGGAGCAGAGAAAGGAGGATTAAAGACAAGAAAGACCTGGCTGGGTCAGGGTGGTGTCTGCAGTGCCAGAAAAGGAGGTGGCGGCGGCGGCGGCGACCACGGCCGCGCGGGACGTGAGGCCCGAGAGCAGCCGACGGCGGCGGTGGCGGCTGCCGCTCCAGCGCCTCGAGCCGGGGCCGTTAGTCAGCAGATCGCGAGCTCGTGTGGAGGAGCTGGGCCGGCGCGAGGCGACAGTCGGGAACGCGAGCCGGCCGCCTCAGGCGCCGCCGTCCTTCCTCGTCCCGGCGCCGGGGGCCGCGGCCCTTGTCCCCCCTCCTCAGCCGGGCCCGCCCGCAGGCCGGGAGAGTCCGGCCGCGGCGGCTGTAAGGATCGCGCTTCGTCGTAGACATCGCGTGAGCGGAGGCTCTCTGCCAGCCTTTTCTACCTGACGCCGCGGCTGCGGCCCCTCCGGTGCAGGTGCGTGGGTTCGCGTGGGGTCGGGGAGCCGCGGCGGGAATCGGGGAGGGGGCGCTAGGCCGGGAGTCGCGGCGCGGGAGGGACTAGCCGGGCCGGGCTGGGGGAGGGGAGCGGGAGGCGTCTTTGTTGTTGGCGACCGGGATCCCTCTCCGCGCCGGGGGAAGGCGGGGACGCCACTCCCGATCGGGTCGGTGTTTTTGAGAGGATTCTCTGGTGTTCTGTGAAGGGAAGACGTCGGCGGGTTCCCTATGGTCGTTGAGGCTCCGGAGTCTGGGGCTGGGGGAGGGATAGACTGGGAAGGTCTTGGGGTTCTCCTTGCTGAGAAGGGTCTCATTTCACTTCCTTTGCTTTTTTTCTCCCTGTGGACTGGATGAGGTTAGGCTCACATTCCCCTCTTTGACTCTGTGAGGTTCGCGCGGTGCCTGAAAGCTTTCTCCTGAATGCCCTCGTGCAGCAGCCTCGATTGTAGATCGAATCTGCACCGTGCTTGATCATTGATGTATTCTGGTCTGGCCGTCGCAGGGTTCATCTTACCTGTTTTAGAATTACAGGGTAGGCGCATCCGTAGTCCTTTTGCATTGGAAAATTAGAGGTTTTGTTTGGATTTTTTTTTTTAAACCCTGAAACGAAAGTTCTGTCGAGTCAGACTGTACTGTCGTGCAGGGCTTTTGTAAAGAAGAGATTGTTTAACCCCGACGTCGTGCTTTTAAAAAAAATAGTTAAAGCTTGATCTATGATAAGGTTTCTGTCAACCCCAGGGCACAAACATATTTTTTTCAAACTATGCTTTAAGGTATGTGGTGGATTTGGTAAACCAAAGGACGAATAACGGAATACAGAGGATGACCTTTAAATTTGGCTTAGTTTATGAAAAGGTATTACTGCTTTTTACTTTCTGTTATGTGTAATCATTGATTCACAAGGTGACCTATTGAATTTTTTAAAGGCTCCAGTAAACGGGATTTTAGAGACTGTATCAGCATTTGTAACTACCTAATGAGCCTGAGTAAGAAATCAGGTACATGTTGTAATAGCATTCGTCTGTTTACATTAGCAGGTAAACTTAAAATAAAACGAGCTTTTCTCCATAAAGAGTTTGTCTCTTCATATGTTTAAAACATAAATTTATTGGGGTGACATACTATTGACATAGCCAATATTTTGACGATTTTCATAAATTGCCAGTGTTCTAATTTGGGACTGCCCAACTCTGCTTGTTGGTAAATTTTTATTTTGGGACGTAGAATGGTGGCTTATTTAAGGAAGAACAGGAGAGATAGTCACTGTTAGAAAAGAAATAAAATCCCTGTTTTGCAGTAATTACTATGTTGAGATCTAGGAGGAGATGATTAGCACCCTCACCCATATTTTACCTCTCTTTTTCCCTCCTCTTGTATTAATAAGGTTAATTGGTAAGGATAGGGTTAGATTTTGAGCAGGCTAGGCAGTTTTAATTTTGTCCCTTGCTGTGCAGTACTGCAATTAAGTGGCTTGTTTCCTTGAGTATCTCTGCCTATTTTGAAATGTGTATGAAATGACATCTGACAAAGAATTTTCTATTTCCTGTGACAAACAGAATTACCATAAAACCTCATGGCAAAATAATGTTTTTGGTAGCTTCATGAACACAGAAGAACTAGGCAATTAGTGTCTGTTCCAAGTTCTGTCACTGCATTGGTTTACAACTCCAGGCAAGCTATCCCCACATCTGAGTCAGTTTCTCCATCTGTAATATAGGGCTAATAAAATGTACCACCTGCTCACTTTACAGAAAGGGCACTGAGAACCAACAGTTAACAATGGTTATGAGACATTGTTTTAGTAAATGGAAGTACTTTTTAATGCACTGCTTGCTTTGGTGTTACAAATCTCAACTTGCTAAAGAATTAGCTGAAGAAACAGTTATAATGGGAGTATGCCTACCCATAGACAATCATTTAGGAGCTGGTAAAAACTCCAAGTTTCTTACACTTTCAGATTGATGTTACATCTTTAGAATTAGTGATGACAAGTCTATAGAAAGTAACAAATTACCTTGGTTGATTTATTTACCTGTAGCTCTTTTTTCTAAGGATTTATTTATTTTATACATATAAGAGCTGGGATGCAGGCCAGCGGTGCAGGGTGTGAGAGAATTCACCAGAGACAGAGTGGGGAGCAGAACAGGTGGTATCTACTGAAATATTCTGCTGAGGGAAAGAGGGGGGGAGAAGACAGGAAAGGTCTGCTGCTCCAAGTGAATTAGCTCCCTGGCTGGGATAGCTTAATAGTGCTGAGATCCCCTGCATGCACCACCAGGGAGGCCCATGGTAGCCCTTATTTTTAAATACCCAAGGTTTTGCTCTTTCTTACTTCTCAGAAATCACCTATCTCCACTGTTTAAAATTTCTCACATACACTCCTTTACTTACCTCTCAAACATAGCCTTGTGAATTGGAGAGAGAAAATGATGTTTTATAACTTTTTACTGATGAAATCAAGCCCAGGAAAGTTAATTATTTGAATTTACAGAACTGAGATTTGGACCTGGGTCTTTTGATGTACAAATCCTGAACCCTTTGCTTCCAGTGTTTGCTGAACGCCTGTGTAGGCCCAGCAATTTTTGCCATTTGAGATGAAATGGGAAATAATATAGCAATATAGGATGGCGACATACAATACAATGAATACCTTTAGAGGCAATACTCAAGTGAGGAAGTAAAACTACATGCAAAATGAAGATTCCTCTCTATTTTGTACCCCTCTCAAATCCTACTCTTCACTCCCCCTAGGATTAATTGGAAATTGACTTACATCCTTCCTATCATTGTATATATGCTTTACTGCTTACTTTTATATCCACGGACACTATAGTTTTTATTTTGATTAGGACTGTTTAAATATGATGTTTATATCTAGTTTGCTTTCTTCACTCAACTTGCCAAGTTTTATCTATGTTTATTCAGGTAGCTATAGATTGTTTTTTACTCTTCTAAGGCATGTGTTCCATTATATCACTATATCAGGTTTCCTTTGGTCATTTTAGTTGCTTGCAATTGTTTGCTTATTAAGCAGTATTGTAGAGATATTCTTGTATATGTTTACCAAAATAATTTTCAGTAAAGTTTGAACAAAAAAAAGTGCGGTCTTCTCTACACTGTGATTACCTTACAATCATCATCTTAAAACAGTACAGATATACTTTTAAGTTATTTTTATAGATATCTGACCTTATTTCCCACCCCGCACTGCCCATTCCCCAAAATGAGTGTCCAGTAAAATATTCAAAAGTCATGGGGCAGAATTATCTTTTTGTACCAAGAGTGCATGGCATGGTCCCCAATTGGTTACTAACAACTAACACATAATCAAAGAGAAATTTTTCACTAGGATATAAATCTCTAGTAATAGATTGCTAGAACAGTTTTATCAGATAATTAGGAGTTTTCTCCCAAACTATTTGTGTCCAAAAAAAAAAAAGAACTATATTCCCTCTTTCCAAATATTTTAAATTTTTTTTTTTAAGTTTTGCCATTCTAAGGAATACTAAATGGTGCTTCATGGTAGTTTTATTTGCTGTGGTTAAGAATACTTTAATTGCTTGGCTGTTCCTTTTCTATGAATTACCTATTTTTTTCCTCCTATGAGCTGATTGATTTATAAGTGTTTTTTTATGTGTTCCAGAAAACAATACGTAGTACTTAATAGGTTTACAAATATTTTCTTGCACTTGTTAGTGTGCCTTTTCATTATGGTGTCTTTTGTGAACTAGAAGTTCTTCATTTCAATGTCAACTTTATTAATATGTCATGATTGTGCTGTTTCCTTTTATAAAAAAATTTAAAATGCTATTGTTGTTTAAGGTTACCTTTTTCACATTTATATCTTAAATTAGCATGAAACTATTATATAATGAAGTATTTCTTAAATTATAATGAGATTGTTATTTTTTTAAATCTCAATATATTCTAGTGGAATTATTATAGTCATATTTCATTTATAATATCCTTTTGTGGTGAAACTCGGATTTGGCAATTCTGTTCTTCCAACCTTCTGTTTTAGTTTTGGAAACCACTGCTTTAGAGTACTCTGAATTGTTTGGTCTGTGCCTCAAATTCAGTCTGTAACACAATATAGAAAGTGTAGAGGTATTCTTTAAGTTCTGATCTTTCATCATCATTTGCATCCTCTTTTCACAGTTTCATTTTACGTGTCTTTTAGGTTTTTTTTTTTTTCTAATGGCTACAGATTTTTTACTTGCAGCCCTAGTTTTTTAAACAGAATTTCACAGTAAATTTAAATATTGATGTTAATTTGACTCAGCTATAAAGTCTGTTTTCCCAGGAATTAAAAGTGAGAATGATTAAACAGATTCTTGCATATAAAGATGAAATTTATAATGTGTTTAAGTCGCTGTTCTTTTGGGGGTGCTTCTACAAACAAAACAAACAAAAAGATCCCTCACATACCACCATACACTATACACTATAAGTAAAATATTGAAAACTGATAGAGCTATTATAATAGGATATATAGAGTTAAAATAATAGACAAAGTAGAGATGGATAAGGGGAATTCAAAGGAGGCATTTGAATGGTTAGGGTATGCCTCATGGAGAAAGCAGAGCTGTTTAGTGAAGGCATTAGCCATCTAGATATTAGCAAAATCATGGAAGAGTTGACAGAGTCTTGAAGTCAAACCTGTGTTCCTGGCTCTCCCACTTAGTAAGTTGTGTGAACTTGGACAAGTTAATGACTTAACAACTTGAAGCCTTGATTTCCTCATGTGTAAAAGGATGATAACCCGAGAAAAGTGTTATTAAGATAAAAGGAGATAGCAAAGTGAAAGCATCTACCTTCTAACCCCCACCTAGTTCTCATGCAGAACTCTGTACTTTATTTTCATGGTATTTATCACAGTTTATAATAAGCTGTCATTAGTTGATAAATTGTATCCTCATTCAGAAATATTAATGGGAAAAACTAGTCACTATAGTAATGTCTTTCATTAACATTTAAACCTTTATTTGAAAATCGTCACCCATTACTTTTAAGATTGGGATGCGCCTATATAGCATCTTGCACTTGAAGGAATTAAAACTGCTAAGTGGTATAAAGTAACACAGAAAGTCAAGACTTTGGATCGAGTGTGATTCCATTTGGTTATATTTTCCCTGGTTTGTTTTGTTTTATTTGCTTGTTTGTTTAGATTTGCTAAAGCTGACTCTTAATTGTAAGAGTAAAAATATCTAGCTTGTGTTGTATTGTTGACCTTTAGAAAATCATTAGGACACAATTATTATTTTAGTTATGGCCTTATTTTGTTTTTCCCTCATGAGTTTCTCACTGTGTCTCAGAGATAATTCAGCTCTCACTAGAATTGGCAAGAGTTAAAGGTTACCCATTCAAATACATACTTCTAAAGAGATTTTTCATTATAGCTGTTTTAAATTATTTCAGATGTAGTCACATTAAAAGAATAGGATTAAGAAATTCAGTAGATGCTTAATTTAGGGCAAGATAAAGGGAAAGGGCAGTTGAAATAACCTCAGTGATTTTGCGTAGACAGGTCTTTATTCCAGTCCCAACAAACCTAAAGTAAAGCAGTTCCTCCAGGAACAAAAGGAGAAGATTTTTATCAGGTTTATCAGTCGCACTATTTGGCTTCTGAATATAGCTTGTTCTTAAATGTTTTGAAATTAAAATCATTTGAAATTTTTTTATGATTTTTCTCCAAAATACTATCTGAGGACTTAAGAAATAATTTCTTTCTGGTTAGTATCCTGAATGATGTATTGATACTTTTTCACTCAATAGTTTTCAGAAAGAAATCATTTATTCAGTACATATCAGTTATTAGCAAGAAAATGATGCCATCAGCAACTTGTATTGGCAAGACTATTTCTGAAGCACTACAGTTAAAATTTTGTTCCACTCTTTTTA
This sequence comes from Galemys pyrenaicus, assembly GCA_019455555.1. Taxonomy (NCBI): domain Eukaryota; kingdom Metazoa; phylum Chordata; class Mammalia; order Eulipotyphla; family Talpidae; genus Galemys; species Galemys pyrenaicus. The sequence continues at coordinate 2,455,901 of JAGFMF010011780.1, forward strand.
AACAGAACCCAATGTCATTTTTATTAACATGGATTCAGTACAGTAAAGTTAAAAGATTGGTTGTTTTTTAAAAATTAAGAACATTCTGATACAATCCCTAGGGTAATAGATTTCAATTTTGGGCTTAGAAATTATACTGTGTGACCTATTGCATATTCACACAAACAAACATAAGTTTTACTGAAGAGAAATTATTTGAATTGTTCAACATGGACAAGTTTCAAAAGTGATTTCCCAGAGACAGAAGTAAAAGGGACTTTTAAATTAGCAGTGTAAGTTTTTCATTTATTTATAGGAGAAATGATTCTTTGGGGAGGATTTTACCAATGGAAAAGAAAGAACATTATTCACAAAGGTATAAAACCAACAAAGAAGTTTCTTTTTGAGGAATTTTCCCTTACTGAAGAACAGTATGTTTGTTTGGTAGAATAGATGGAGAAATAATGTTAGAGCTAGGAAACTGAGAAGGTAGGGGAATCCTTTATGAAATACTCAAGATTTTATATTTATTCACAAGCTGTAAGGTCCAGTGAAAGACTTTAAACAGGAAAGTGATATCACCTGGTAACTGTGTAAAATGAGTGAAAAGGGTATAAGATATATATTAATGATTTTATGACATATTAAATGAAAAGTCCTTGAGTTAGATGTAACTGAGGAGATGGAGAGAGATACTTATGAGAGTATGTATCTGAGGTGAGAGGAATGGAAGATGAAAAAGGAGGAAGTGAAATACAGATGGAGATATTCAGAGTCTAGATATTAAGGAAATGGTCTTTGCTAGAGACAAAAATGTTTAGGTTTAGGTGTCATTAGTGTGTAAATGGTACTTTAAACCATGGATATAGCTGAGCCTTTTTTTAAAAAGAAGACCAAAGCGGTCTTCTTACCTGTGGGATTGGGTAGGTTAAATACAAGATCTGAAGAAGAAAAAAGAGCACCTTCTCTAAATAATAGTAATAATAAAACCTTTGAAGAAACTCACCAGAAAAACTAAGATTGGAAGTTACTTTCATGAAGAAAGGAAAGGGCAATGGTGTTTCAAGCTACAGAATGACCATATAAGTTCAACATTGAGGAATAACCAAACACTTTCCAAATTTTATGAGGTGGTTATCCTAAATAAATCAAGTTGATGGTAGAGATTAGATCACAGTTCATTTGGGACCTTATAGGGAATGGAGGGAAGTGAGAAAAGGTTTGATTTCCAAAGCACACTTGATGTGGTAATTAGAAGCTAGATACATGCACTTTTTTTTTGGTAAAGAGTAAAGTTGTGAATGTCTGTTTATAAACAGAAGAGATGGAGCCAATAACACAGAAGGAGGCTAAAGATACAGGAAATATGCAAAGAGGGTAACTGATAAGACAGGTTCTATGAAAATACTACAGACATTAGAATTTTCCAGAATATGTGTAGAGTGAGACTTCTCCAGGGTAAAAAAGCAATCAGGATTTGATTGATTTCTAGAGTCTAAAAAAGAGATGTTCAACTACATGCCTGACAAGTAAAAGAATATCTTTGCTGTGTCTGATATGCCAGAAATTGAGATGGTATTTCATTTAATAAATTAATTGATAAAGTGACGCTGAGAAATATGTAACATTAACTCGCAAACTGATTTCCTTTTAACTTGTTAGATACTTCTGAGTTTTATTATGATTTATTTTTAAAATTGCTGAAAGTCACTGTAAATGTAAATACTTTAGAAATAGGAAGGCAAATTGTTCTAACAGCATTTTCTACTATTGCTTATTACCCTGTCTTGTCTAGTTTAGGAATATTCTATGTGCATAAGATTTAATTTTCCTATAGAAATGTAAATATTGCCTAACCAACTATGACAGTATATCTTTCCTCAACATGTGTGTAGCTCTTTTTAGAGTTCCTAACACAGTGAACAACTGAGCTAGAATGCATGTTTTTCTCTTTAAGCCTGAAGTTCTGCAGAAATCTGAGATGGCACTGGAAAATAGAGTAATACAGAAAAGAATCTTATTTTTAAGGGCTTAACAGCCAACATTATTGCCTCTATTCATGTCCCCTACAAACTGAAGGATATAGAGATGTTTAACAAGGCATTCACTAACATCCCATAATGTTGGTACCAAATACGGAGAAAGGAAAAACTTGGGTTTTTGCCATGTGAGCATCTCAGTCACTGGGTGGTTTATTTTTAGGTTTGAGTGGGGTTTGGCTCCACCAGCTGATGTCTTCAATAGCTGCAGTTGACAGTTCTAACAAGATGGCAAGGCACTTGGAGGGATATAATTGCCCCCACCCCATATGCAAATAGTTGTTTTGGTATGGGTTGTGGGGTTTTTTGTTGTTTTTTTTGTTGTTGTTGTTGGTTTTTTTTAGGTAACAGTTTATAGCACTGTATGGATTTTTTAAATAGATATTTATTACATCATCTTTCATATCTGTACAATATGTATGTATGATTTCCGCATGAAATTCCCACCACCAATAATCCACCCATGTTCTACCACCATAGTACCTTATGCTCTTCCCACCCCTCTCCTGATCCTTTTCCCTCCTCCTCCCCTACAGACTATCTCTGATCTGTATTTGCCTGATGATTTTGATTTTTACTTTATTATACTTACTTTTTTCTTCTTCTGATCCCATATTTGATTCCTCACATTTCTCCTATAATTGAAACCATTCATTATTTTTTTTTCTTTCTGGCCTCTTTCACTGGGCGTCAATATATTTATTTTTTGATTGCTGAATAGAATTCCATTGTGTATATATACCACATCTTCTTGATCTGACCATTTCATTTTTTGGCATTTGGGTTGTTTCCATATCTTACGTATTGTGACTAGTGCTGCAATAAACATAGGAGTGCAGGTATTTTTTTGAATTAATGTTTTTGTGTCCTTTGGGTAAGTCCCTAGGAGTAGAATTGCTGGGTCATATGGTAGCTCCATTTTTAGTAGTTTGAGGAACCTCCACACAGCTTTCCATAGCAATTGGACCAGTTTTCATTCCCACCAGCAGTGTAGGAGAGTTCCTTTTTCTCCACACGCTCACCAACACTTGTTGCTAGATTTTTTTGTGTGTGCCATTCTCACTGGTGAAAGGTGGTACCTCATTGTGGTTTTGATTTGCATTTCCCTCATTACAAGTGATGTTGAGCATTTTTTCATATGCCTGTTGGCCATTTGCATTTCTTCTTTGGAAAAGTGTCTTTTTAGCTCTTCTGCCCATTTTTTGAATTGGTTGTTTTACTTTGTTTTAGTTGAGCCTTGTTAGCTCTTTATAGATCTTTGCCATCAGTCTTTCATCATTAGTATTGTGTACAAAAATTTTCTTTCAATCAATGGGGGGGGGTCTCTTTGCTTTGGTTAATGTTTTTTCTTTTGCTGTACAGAAGCTCTTTAATTTAGGGGCCTCCCTGGTGGTGCAGTGGGTTAAGCAACACACTATGGGGCAAACCGCAGCCACTGCAGCATGAGTTTGATCCCTGCTGATGGCCAAGGAGGGGACCCACATGGTGCAGCAGACCTCTTCTGCCTTGCCTGCTGCTGCCCTCGGCAGTGTGTTTAGTCTGCCCCACTCTGTCTCTGGATCCTCTCACCTCCCATGACTCTGGCCTGTAGCCCAGCTCTTGTATGCATAAATAAATAAATTTTTTTTTTTTTTTAAAAAGAAGCTCTTTAGTATAGTCCAGTTTCACTTTCTTTGCTTTAGATGATCTGTCTTTAAAGATGCTACTGAGGTGTATGTTATTTAGTGTTTTGCCTATATTTTCTTCTATTTAATGGTTTCAGGTTTTATGTCTTAATTCTTTAATCTATTTTAAGTTGGTTTTTGTAGCACTGTATGGGTTTTAAGATTGCATTTTCTCACCATACTTGCCACCAAAAGTCCATTCACCAGCTACTTCATCTCTTCTCATCCTCTTCTTCCCCTCTGATAACCATCATCTGTTGTCAGTCCATAGTTTTGTTTTCATCTCCAAAGGAACTTAGTCAAAAGTAAGAGAATGTTACATTTTTACCAATGCAAAACTTAATTATCTCTTCAAAATAATTCATGAACATGTAAAATTAAATCAAAACACACCCTTGACGTTAACATAATTAAGGTACCATGTTGAGAAGACCCACCCAATCAACTGTGGTGAAGGATTAATGTGCTTTGGTGGTAGGTATGTTGTGGTAACAGAACATCTGAAAAGCTGTGAAATTATGTACAATACAATTTAAAATAAGATAATTCATGAGTACTGAACTCTAAAATCACTTCCCAAATAGGAAAGCATTTCAACTTTTGTTGGTCATTGTAATGGAAGCATGCACATGGCAGGTTCTCTATCCATTCGGGCAGACAGTTAAAGGAGAGTCCTAGAGCCCTCAGTGGCTTTTTCAGGCATTGATGATCTTTCTACACCAATTTCTTCCCCTGTGGGACAAGCTCAAAGGCTGGCAAGGCTAGGATGAGGGAGGCTGGCAGGCCTTCCAGTCCCCACAAATCTGTACTCTTTGGTATCTCTTTGGTGTTCTCTCATGGTCCTGCCTCTCTAGTCACTCATCCTCTCCTAGCCATTCTAGCCGCAGCGATAACCATGGAGGCCAGCAGTGTAAAAGCCTGACCAATTCACTTACCTACAGTCATCATCCAAATAACCCTTTTAAAAAAAGGATTTTCCAGTCTTGTTAAAACATGATGATCCAATTTAATATTTAGAAATATAGCTTTATAATTGGGAAATTGATTTCCTGTGTTGCAGTTAATAGGCATTACCCAGGTAAAATATATTTCCAGTTAGCAAATTAGTATGTTGTATGTGTAATTATCCTCAACTTGACCATTAATGATTTGTTTATTTTGTTACAACTCTTAGTGATTTTAAGTGTATGAGATGGTGTGTTTAATGCATGAAATACACTATAGAAACACATTTTTTATAATCATACTGGTTTCTAAAATGATTGTACCCATAAATTTATGTACATTAATGTTGTGAATCCTGGTTCAGTGACAAGACTATTTTGATTGCATTTTGCTTTATCTCAGTATTTTCTGTCAGCTCTTTAGATATAATTTCAGTTTCTTATTTTTTTATTTTTCTCTTTTTCATTTAGTTAGTAGGTATTATTAATGAAATGCTGCCTATATATCACCGAAGAAAACACATGTTGCTAGCCTCATAGTAAAGGCTATATAGATAGTAGTGAGTAAGCATGCATGGATACATTGCAGGGAGCACATTATTTAGCTACAAAGGAAAAGAACTGGGTTCTGTGAAAAAGAAAACCTAACAGATTTGAGGATCACAAAATTTCAAAATAATTTGGAGGAGTAAGCAAAAGGCCTTCAGTAAGACCTTTAAGGTCATGTGTTAAGGATCCATTTTTATTACAAGCACAGAGAAAAGCCATGGATAAGTTTTTAAGTATATCACCTGGTATGCTGTGTAGGAAAAAAAAAATTGTAAATTAGTAGAAATCCATACTGAAATATTTTTCCATTTGCTTGCTTACTTGTACATTTTAAGTTGTTCTTTTTGTTGTCTTATTTTACACAATTCTGGTCAGTCCTTTCATTTGTAAAAACTGAACTACTCTAAGGTGGTAGTAAGGTAGTAAGGTAGCCTTGGTAAAGCAAAACTTTGCAGACTAGGAGCATAATAACTATACACATAAAAATATGATAGTGAATAGTGTGTATGTGTACGAACACTTATTTGTTGAAAGAATGTACTTGAAAGAAATGCTAGTGTAGGCTAGTCCATAATTACCCGATGTTATAGTTTTGCACACATACAAAATGAGAGAGAAGTGTAATTGTTGGATCTTGTGGTTAGTCTACTTATTAAATTTTTGGAAAGTTGTCCCTAGTTATTGGTAATCTTTTTTTAATCTGAGCTCTAAAACCTAAATTCCTCACTTTACACAGTTACTTAATTTTTATAAGATTAAAAACCCCTGTAGAGCATTGATTTATTAATAATAAATCATATGAGTTTATTATAAGCAGTAGTTGTTCAGGCTTTTATATGTTTTTTTAAAACAGTTTTAGTTACTGTATCTTCCTCATTTGTGTCAAGGTACGTGTGATTTTTCTCCAGCCCTTGATATTGTTAAACCTTGGTTTTATAACTTAGGAAATAATTTCTTTGCAAGTGACTTCCTAGTTCATATAGAACAAGAGAAGTTGAAGACCTCTAAGGCAACTATAATTGTTTTCATAGCTTATTCTTTGAACTGTTGCTTATAAGGAGAAAGAGGTCTGTAGTTCTTCTTGGGTTGATCTTTACAAAAGAAGGGCAGATCAATCTACTAGTGCTAGTTAGTACTTAAAATTCTTTGCAGCTATGAATTCGTGTCTCCTATGAGAGGTCTGTTTTCCCATTGTTCCCTATTTCTTCCTGGGAGCCTACACATGGACATCTTCCTTTTTTTTCTTTTTAATGTTTTTATTTATTTTTGCATTGAAGAACTGGAGTAAAGGTCAGAGGTGCAGGGGGTCAAAGGAGTCACCAGAGAGAGAGTGGGGAGCAGAACTGGTGGATTTACTGAAATACACTGCTAAGGGGAGCAGTGGGCGAGCAGAGGTCTGCTGCACCATATGTGGGTTAGCTCCCTGGATGGAATCAAACTCAGGCCCCAGACATCCATATTCTAAAAAGTTTTCGAAGACTCCTGAAGGAGACAATATAACATTTCCTAATCTAATCCATCTTTAACTCAGATAAAAAGGATCCTTTTTGCACCAACATGAAAATTGATACAAAGACTTGATCAATTTTGCCATGTCCCTTTTTATTTTCCCTTATTAATACTGAGATCTGCCTTTTAAAAGGTAGGGACTGGGCCTTCCTGGTGGTACAGTGGGTTAAGCAACACACTATGAAGCAAACCGCAGCCACTGCAGCACGAGTTCGATCCCTGCTGCCTGCCAGGGAGGGGACCCACATGGCGCAGCAGACCTCTCCTGCTGTGCCCGCTGCTCCCCTCAGCAGTGTGTTTCAGTAGATCTGCCTGTTCTATTCCTCACTCTGTCTCTGGTGGATCCTCTCACCTCCCATGACTCTGGCCTGTACCCCAGCTCTTGTATTTATAACTAAATAAATCTTTTTTTAAAAAATAAAGAAAGAAAAGGTAGGGGCTAAGGAACTTTTTCACCCATAGCTTTATCTTTCCCTAGGTAACCTTATTAGCACATAGGTCCAGCACCTTATCCAGAGCCCAAGGATGATTTCAAAGAAAATATAAAAAATGCATTTCTGTTCAACTCTAGTCTGATGTTAGGCTTGGAGAAAGGACAACGCATATGTAAAAACTCAATTTTTGGAGGTCCTCAAGAGTAGTCTTCAAGTCCTTGTACAATTTAGCTATTCAAATCAACCTATAATCAGACGTCCCTGGTGGTGCAAGGGGTTAAGCCTCAGCATTATGAAGCTATCTATAGCCACTGCAGCACAAGTTCGATCTGTGGCCAGGGAGCTAACCCTCATGGTACAGCAGACCTCTCCTCGCCTACTGTACCCCTCAGCAGTGTATTTCAGTAGATCCACCTGTTCTGTTCCCTAATCTGTTTCTGGTGAATCCTCTCACCCCCTGCACCTCTGGCCTAGATCCCAGTTCTTGTATGCATAAGTAAATCTTTAGAAAAAAATCAGCCTACAATCTTTCCAACCTTATTAAATACGATTTTTTTTTCCTTCAAAAATAAAATAGGAAAATAAAAAGGTAAGAGAAAGGGTAGTCCCCTATCCTGAGGAAAGGGTATAATATTACATGTGTGTTTTGGGAAAAGAGAAATGTTTATATCCCCTGATCATTTGATATTATTATAACTTAATGCCTTTTCTCAAATCTAGTAGGAAAAACTGACAGGCTTACTTTAAAAATCTTAAATTTATAGACTGAAATTCTAAATCCCACTCCTTCAAATCTGTAAGTCTTCATCCAATAAGAACTCAGGATACTATTTTACAAGTATGGTGTCTCTTGAGGTCTCTGGAACCTCCTCCACTGGGTAGGTGACAAAGCTAGAGATAGTCCTTAATGCTCAGGTGAAGACCAGGAATAAGAAGTCTGCTATGAGAATTATAATTTCAGTTGTTTACAGTGCCAAAAGGGAAAAAAGAAATTGGAGCCAGGAATATAGAGTACAAGTTCCTCTCTAGAACCTTGAGTATTAATCATATAGAAGTGAATTTGGGGACAGTATGAGCACTTACCCAATTGAGGTATAGGTAGATAATCAAATCCAGTTTGATTTCTTTTGTGACAGAAATGCCTCACTGTAGCATTAGAGATAGCCATCTGAACCACAATCAGATAAATGCAAAAGGGAAGTGTTCTTTTAGCTTTCCACATATCTTTCTGACATTAAGGTAATGTAGCTATTCTAGATGGGGTGTGTGGTAAGACTTGAGAAGCATAAAATTAATATGTAATGGGAAACTTAACTGTTAGCAGAGAGAGCGAACACCTCTCAATTTTTTTGAGATTAGTATAACCTTAATACAAAAACCTGATGTATGAAAGAAAACAAAGGCCGTTTTCAGTTATCTTCATAAAGTCTACCAATAGATAAAAAATTAAACATCATCAAATTAGGATTTTTGCAGAAATTTTATGTTGATTTTAGAGAATTCATGCCATTAAAATTCTTAGAAAACTAGAAAAGAAGGAAACTGCCTTCATCTCTAAAGAACATATATAAAAATTCTATAGGAAAAGGTAATTTTTTTAGACTGATATTTCATCTTTAAGACCAGGAGTTTATTTGGCAATGTGCTGGAGTCCCAGCCAGTACAATAAAGCAAGAAAAGGTAATCAGAGATTTGCAAAGTTGTTTTATACTGATGAGGCAGTACACAAATATGTGTTACATTTCTGTACATCAACAAAGAATGAGAAAATAGGATTTTTAAAAGGTATAGAGATACCTTTTATAGGAATACAGAATCAAAGACTTCAGCTCTTCCCAAATTGATTTCTAGATTCAGTGCCACCTATCAACATTCCAATAGAGTGTCACTTAGCTTTGTTGAAGTGTCAAAGTTTATTAACCAAATGACAAATCCGCATGGGATTAGTAACTTGTGTAGGTGTTACTGGAAACTGATCTACCTTTGAGAGTGGTTTGATGATCCATTTTAGGCTTATTTTATAAAATAGAAATTTGACACTGTTGAAGCACATTTATCCAAAGACTTCCTAGAATACTTACATTTGAAGACCACTGAAATATATCACTTTCTTCTGGGTAGCAAGTAAAATTTGCTTTTAAAAAAAAGGAAAAATGTTCAGAATATTAAGGTGATGAGAACAAAGCTGTAAATTTTATAATGTCAGTCTAGGTTTTATCTGGTGGCCAATATCCTCTGCTATTACCACATTCTTAGTTTTATCCCACCTTCTTTCTTCATCCCTTCTTAGATTTTTGTATATGAAGTAAACAGGTCTTTTAGCTATATTTTTTCTTTGTCCATTGGACTCATGCTCTTTCTCCATGTTCACACAGTAGCAAAATATTTCCCACACACTAATTTAAAGTATTGACCAAAAACATGGACTTTGGGCATAAACTTCTAAATATGTGTCCTGGCTTCAGTGTTTACAAACATTGTAACCTTGAGGGATTTAAATTTTACTCGTCTTCTCACTTGTAGAATTCCTAGTAAATTCTTCCAATGAAGTATTACTGGAATAAATAGCTGAATCACGTTTTGGACCATGCTTGTGAATATTTGTTAAAATATCTTCTGTCCCTTTGAAGAACTCACCAGTTTGTTCCAAAGGCAGAGAAAGGGGGGTATATGTGAGAGAAAGATATTGAGACTTGAGTCTGAGTCTCAAAAAAGTTACTCTATGCCCAGAAATTCTCTTTATTTTAGTAGTTGAATTTTATTTTATAACTTCTGCCTGTTGGTCCTTCTATTCAGACTAGAAATCTTCTGGGTAAACAGATTTCATATAAAAGAAATACAACCTATAAGTTATTTGCTTATAAATATGAAAAATGAAGAAACAGTACACCAACATGCAAATCCAACATGGAAAACACAGAAGGAATATATGATAAACAAATTAGATATTCAGAGAGGTTTAAGAGGCTGTTGCACCCATAAAACAAAAACAGTTTTAGTAATAAAATTGATTTTACACTCAAGAGTACTAAAGTATTGATCTTTAATTAAGTTGGAAAAAATTTCTGGTCTGACAAATGGGAGAAAGGCAAGCAAAGTTTTATAGTGGATAGGCCTACTAGTCCTAAATAGGAATTCTGGTGGAATGGAGAAAGCCAAAAGTAAATAATCAAAGAAGTGGTTGAAGAAAAATTACCGGAGTTAAAGAAAGTCTTGGCACTTTTGATCAGAAGATTTTGTTAATACATAAAATAGAATGGCTGAAAAATAATAAAAATATTCATCTAGTACTACATGAAGTTTCAGAGTTAAGGGCAAAGGAAAATCTCATAATTTGGGTTCTGGGCATGAAATGGCAATCACTTTTAAGAAACAAAAATCAGATTGGTATTATACATCATCCTCGGGTCCTAGAATATGTGGAACATAATTTAATTTTGAGGGATATTTTTGAAACCTATTGTTCTGAAGCAATCGTAGTTGACCATAGATGTGAAATCTATTTAGAAATTTTTGAAAGGATGCATTAAAATGTAGATTACTTCCTCAGACTTTTGGGGGAAGAGGCAGACAAATGCTTGGATTCCAGCAAATGAATTCTAGCAAAGCCAAACAGCGACAACAAAAATTCCACAAAAGTGTGAGATTAAGAAACAAGATAAGTATGTGGCATAAGTCCTAGGAAGACAAATCACTGGCTTAGGACATGAGAACTGGCAAGAACAGACTCCAACCCAAGCCCACTCCTTGAGATACCTCTTCCCAGGAGATGTATCTTTTAATAGATTCTTTTGAAGAATTCCTTTTGTATTTATCTCTTTACATAACAATGTCATATTGCTACTTTTTACATGTTGACATCCCACTTACAGAAGAGAATATACCTCACCCGCACTACTAATTACACAAATCCTTCCTGTTCACCCAGCTTCCTCTTGTGACCTCCCATTTCAGTACTCTGGATTTTCTTTCAGATTAGTCTAATTCCTCAAATAATGTTCTTCCAATGTCAACCCATACTTTTCCGAGTTGGGGAAAGAATCTAGGGAACTGAATTCTTACAACTTTTAACCACTCTTATTTTAGCCTGGTAGGGAGACTTATTTTACTTTTGTAACTTCCCATTGGATTTGAAATTTTTTAATCCATGTCTTGTAGTACTTTTATAATTACAATGATATTTTTAAATACTATGTCAAATCTTAATTTATATAATTTGTTTAGTAATTATTTACTGTATGGTAGTGTTATCACTATTTATATTTATCTTTTTTGACTCTGTTGCCAATATATTTTATAGCAGTTTCAGTTGCCTAAGAGCAATAGCTTTGTGGTTTTGTAGTTTTTTGTTGTTGTGTTGATGTGTTGTTGTTTACCTTATTGAAACAGCTTACTTTCTGCTTGGTAAGGAGAGACTGGTTGGGTACTTTTTCATATGCGGCCTTGACCATAGATAGTTCTAAAATTATTTTTGTAACTCTTAGGAGAAATTAAAAGTGGTATACCAAAATGAACCCTCATTTTGAAAAAGATTATCACTGATAGTCATCAATAATCCTTAAAATTTATGATTACTTTGATTAAATTATAATGTGCTATAGGTCAGTATTCTGTGGTGTGGAACTTAAGAGTTCACTTGAAATAAATAGGGTTTTATATCTTATAAATTATAAACATGTTTTGGAAAGTCTTTGAAAGGAGGTGCCCAAAACTGATGATGGTGGTGGGGGTGGTTTGCAACATTTATCTGTCCATGTTTTAGTTTATTCTCAGCGGTGTCACATTGAACACTGAGCTAATTCAGTCACCAAAAGTTTATGGGACTCTAGTATGGCATATGCAAAACAACCTGTCTTACTACTTAATCAGAAAGACTTGCTTCACTTGTTAGGGCATTGCTTAAGTTGATGATCAGGGTTTCCAAGTATTTGGAAGAATATTGTATGGGCTATGTTCAGAAATCAGTTGATGAACAGAATTTATGTTTATAGTTTCTTATGGTTTACTTGTGACTCTAGCTTACTGGGTATCTTTCAAGGATGTGAATGCTTTTGATAATTCAGAACCATCCATTAAAATGTGCAGATTGATAGCCTAATAAATTGTGACTACTCATTTTTAATAAAATACTAAACCTGGGTTGGATGTTGTAATGTTTTTGTCAAGATATAGTCTTCTAAAATGGTATAATATAGATGATCTTGCTTAGTTTCATGTGGCTTACAGTATTCAATAGGAGTATCTATAAAAAATTATCTGTATGTACTTTAAAGGAAGGTCAGGAAGGAGTAAGTTCCAGTCTTTGAAGCTGGTATGGCAGGAAGCATGTCCGTTCTTGTTCAGGATTGCCTGGATTTGAAAAATTCTGGTTGAGCACTGCCATCTAGTATTCTACAATGATGGAAATGTTCAGTTGGTATAATGCATTTTGATAGCCACTAGTCTGTCTGGCTAGTTCCTGGATAAGGAACTGAATCTTTAATTTTAATTAATTTATATTAAATAGCTGTGTGTAGTAAATGGCTCCTGTGTTAGTGCAGGAAGTACTACAAAACTAAGAGTAAGTGAAAGCATATACATGACCGTGTCCCATGTGACACTTGTGTGGGAATGCTGATCCAAATACATTTGCTTGACATAACTCAGATAGGCTCTTCAGCCTTAAAATCCATCTTCTATTACATTGTCACAGATCCAGTTTCCTCACTGCTTAGGGTTTTTTTTTTACTTAGAGAAAAAAACTCATAACTAATAACTAAGATTGAGACTATTTTGACGTCTCTATTAGATGCTTGCCATCGTCAGCTTTTTTTGAGTATCCAACTCTTCTCATCAGTGAAAAAGGAATCTTCTTGACCTTCATTGCCCAGTAAGTTTTTATTTGACAAACTCCTCTAAACTTTTTTAAATGTGCAGTTATTAAGGCATCTGTTCCATTTACCAATAAAGCCTACATTTCTAAGTGACTCATTGACCAAATATTCTCTAAATGTCTCTAGAATCTTACAAGAATTTAAAAATATAATTACCTAAAAAGTAACAATATTCATTTTGAAGAAGAAAAAAGATTTGCCACAAATCTTTTTTCTATTTGAAATATAAAAAACAGGGTTCTTCTAAAAAAAGTACTTTTAAGTTTTTTATTTCATTTCTTACAGCAGATTACATGTAGTCTGTGTTTTCAGAGTTGAATTTTTCTAGCAGTCACCTAATGAAGTTATGTGATTTCCCAGTGGAATGTGCCCTTGCTGCTGATTATGGTCTCACAGGTTGTGGAGTGTGCCCTTGCTGCTATGATGATATAAAAGAAGAAAAAAATAAAACCTAGCTCAGAGAAAAAAGAGTTGCACACACTGTTTCAACTAAACACAAGAGGAAAAAAATGCCTTAAAACTACGTTATAACTAAACACTAGTTTCTAAGTTTCACTTAGCATAAATTTAGATCACTATAAGTATCAATATTTCCATGTTAACTAAAAAATAAATTATGTTGCCAATCTTTTCTAAGGTGAATATTTAGCTTCTCTGTATGCTCTATACTTTAATGCTTATAGTTCTCTAAAGGGACCATAACAGTCATGTTTATAGTTGCCACCATACTTTTGTAAATACTGCTACAAATTACATATTGATTCTTAAAATGGCAGTGTCTAACTTGCTTGGTCCCCTCAAGGATTCTAAAATGAACATCACTTTCCTTGCTTTGGTATTGATAGAGCCCTGGGCTACCAAGCTGTTAAATAATTGATAGCCTTTGTATAGTAACAGTGATTATTGCCTGTGGTCAGTCTACTGGAATCTATTGGGTTCATGGACACTTACACAGCTGATGTAAAATCTGATTTTCTTTCCTACTTTTTCATACTTGAGTATCTTCTCATCCATGTTTTATAACTTTGGTTCATTCTTCTTTGCTAGCAATTGCATTTAATAGTCAAATATTCACCTCATTTGTTCATTTATGATGTTAGAGCCTGCTATACCTCTTATTATTTCTTTTGTCAGTTTATATATATAAATATATATATAAAGGCTTAGTTTTTATGACCTAAGATAATCTTCAAAAGTAGGGTTTGTTTTATGGTAGCAAACAGATCAATTTTTACATTTTGTGCAGTCTTCAAGTTTTCAATTATTTCTCACCTTTGGAGTGTTCAGAGACTTGTTAATAACTTAGAAAATAATTCTGGGGAAATACTGTTTTTCTGAATCATTGGAACTTCCAGAAGCTTGACTGCAATGTAGATGGGCCTATGACTAACTGGAAGTACTTAACAGATTTTCTAGGTGACATAAGTTCTGACATTCTACAGAACAGAATATGTATTATTAGTTCTCCAGATTCTTCCATGATTGAAGCCAAATTCTAAACAGTACATCTTGGACTTTAGAATCTAGTGCTCTGTGTGTGTGTGTGTGTGTAATTTTAGAATGGAATTCTTAGCATGGCGTTTAATATATCAAAACTCAAATGGTTTGTCACATACTGCTTGTATTTTAAATTGGGTAACACTTTCTTATCCACTGGTTAGAGCACAGTTTTCAAAATATCACACATTTTAAAAACACACATCTTAAAAAATGACATTTTAGTGTTTATCTAAACTGACCTTAAAAGATGGGGCCTCCCTAGTGGGTCAAGGGGTTAAACACCACACTATGAAGCATCTGCAGCCATTGCAACACAAGTTCAACCCCTGGCCCTAGGGAGGTGACCTCCATGGCGGGGTAGACCTCTCCTGCCTTACCTGCGGCTCGCTCTCCTTAGCAGTGTATTTCGGTAGATCTGCCTATTCTGTTCCCTACTCTATCTGGTGAATCCTCTCACCCCCCACACCTCTGGCCTGTACCCCAGTTCTTGTAATAAATAAATTTTTTAAAAAAGATTTTTGAGTACTAGTTCATTCATCAAAACAAAATCTTGACCCCCCCACCCCCAAAAGAATCAGTTGTCCTTCATAGACAATAGTAATGAATCTATCTTGATTATCAAGAGACTATTCCAAGGGATTGAAGGGATTGTTTGTTTTCTTAGCAAATTGTAATGACATCAAGAATTGACAGAAGTCTTTTCAGTAATTTATTCTGTCAAAGGAAGGAGATACAGTAGTAGGTGATTCTATTTAGGGGCATTTTTTTAATGCTAGTTTTCCTGTTTTGCTGAGAAAGGATTCATATGGTCATCTTTTTTCCTTTGTCATTGAACAGGAAAAAGTTACCAGGTGAAGCAGGTTCTGAAATTATTATTTCATACAATTTTAGGAAATTCCTTCTGCTCTAAGTGAACTAACTATAAGAGTTCCCTGCCAAAAGGAAACTCTTCGTATTCACAATGGGCCATCTGTTTAACATTGAGTTGACCTTTCATTTTGTTCTGGAAGGGCAAGATTTCCTTCCCCCTGATATACTGTCCTGTTCTGTACTTCATAAAACACTGAACGATTTTAGTAGCTATCAGTGTTTTTCCCACCTGTGCTCACCCCCAATTTAGGTTATAGGTTTTTATTTAACTGCTTACATTTTGATCCATACAAGAAACCTAAGTAACAATTACAACAAAACAACTGTATTCTTTCTTACTGTGTGATTGAGTAAACTTTTCAGTTCTTTTAAGGGTACTCTACTTAGGGTCAGGGAGTTGAGTAAACCTAAAAATATTAGAAACTTTATGTGTCAGGTGCTGACCTTGGCACTAGAAATCCAGTGGTAAGCAAGCAGGGTGACTTTTGACCTCTAGAACTTCTAATGTAGTTCATAGCACATCATCATCCTTAATCTGAACCCAGGCTCTGCTCTTTTACTTTTTTTCCCTTAAGCCTTCATTCACCTTCTCCCTTCCATAAGCATCCACTCAGATACACATGTCATCAGTATTTGTCTTTGAAAATGTACATTTATGTATGTTTAGATCTGGTTATACCTTACTGTTTTTCACCCAGTACTTTATTTTTAAGTCCTAGCAATGCTTATCTGCATCCAACACTTTTCCTTTAGATTAAATGTTGCTTTCTACGCCCTCATACAAATAAAACTGCAGGGAGCACCCTTTGTTTATGTTAGAGCCTTCTTTAGAGTACTTACCCAAGAGTAAGATTCTAGACCATAAGTAAACAGTGATTACCAGAGCACTCACAAGGCTTCCTATTTTATGCCTTTCTCTCCAGTACTTGACATAACTCACTTTTCTAATTTCTTGTTTTGAAGTGATATTTCTTGCATTTCTCTGGTATTGGTGAGATTGAGCCTTGTTTAATCCTTCCATAAATTGCCTGTATATATCTTTTGCTCATTTCTTCTCTTGAGTTGTGTGTGTGTGTGGGGGGGGGGGGGGAGTTGTTTGTTTTTAATGTTTGTACACTTTTCTTCTTTTTGCAGGAGCTCTTTTTATTTTAGATACTAACTCCTGATTTTTCATTGTATAGAAATTCTTTGTTTCAATGAAAGCTAAATAAATCCAGCAATGCTTTATTTCTTGTGGATTTCTTTTTAGTTGTGTTGATTTTGCTTTTAAAATCTATAATCTATCTAGAGTTTGTAATCTGTATGCTGAAAGGTAGGGATCAAACTACTTTCCCCAATATGGTAAGTTTTCCAGACACATTGTGCTAAAAAAAATAAAAAATCTGTCCTTTCCTGCTGCTTTGAGAAATCAGCTATGTAATAGGTCTGTTTATAAGCCCTCTCTTCTTTGTTTCCATGCTGCCAGCACCAGTCAGTCTTTATTACTTTGGTGTAATATAATCTGTCTTAATACCCAGAAGGGAAATTTCCCAGGTACCTGGAAAATACATACATAACCTTTGCTTTTTGTGACGTTACCTTAGCTTTCTATACACATTTTTGATAGCAGCTTTATTGAGCTATGTTTCACTTTCTGTATACATGGATTATAATCCATGCATTTAAAATGCACAATTCAGTTGTTTTTAATATATTAACAGAATTGTGTGGTTACCACCTAAATCAGTTTTAGAGCCTTATCATTATCCCTAAAAGAAACCCTGTATCATTTAACCTGGCATATTTTTTCAAGATTTATCCACATTGTTACATGCACCAATAATATTTCATTCCATTCTTGTGACTAAATTCCGTTGCATGCACAATGCCACATTTTGTTTATTCATCCATTAAATTAATGGTCATGTAGGTAGTTTGCTATTATGAATGTTGATGTTGTGAACATTCATAAAGGTTTTTTGTATGCACATATATATTTATTTCTCTTGGGTATATACCTAGGAATAGAATTGCTTGACCAAATAGAAGCTCAATGTGTAAGTTTTTGAGGCACTGCCAAACTAGTTTCTAATTAGTTGCATCAGTTTACTTTTCACCAACAGTGTATGAAGGTTCTAATTTCTTCATATCCCTGACAACACATGTTATCATGGATTTTTTTATTATAGCCATTATAGTGGGTATGAAGTGGTATTATTATTGTTTTGATTTGCATACCCCAATGCCTAATACTGTTGGGCATCTTTTCATGTGCTCCTTACCCACTCATCTATCTTTGGGGAAATATCTGTACTGGTCACCTTTGTCCATTTTTTTCATTGGATTTGTTGTTCAAGTATAAGAATTTTATATATGTTCTAGAGTTATATGTTTCTATCCCTCCTAAATTTTCTCTTTTATTTTCTATCTCATCTCTGCCATCCTCCCCCCCCCAACAAAAATAGACAATATTTGTATTAGTCAGTCCGATTTTCCACTTCACTAACGTGTTCTTCAGCTATTATGGATTTTCATACCCAGCTTAACAGTTTCTTTATTTCTAATACTGATTGTCTTTTAATACTAAGATTTCCTGTTGTATTTTCTTTATGACACTTTTTAAATGCTAGTTCTTGTGTGTTCTCTCTCACTTTGAGATTATTATAACAATTTAAGTCCTTATTTCATAGGTCTATAAGTTCTGCTCTAAATTATTAAATATTTTTCTCTCATATAGCTTTTGTATGCTACCAAATGTCCATCATTTCTTCCTAGACCTGGTCACAGTCTTTTCACTATTTTGTTGCCAAGTACTAGCTAGTAAACATAGTTTTTGGTTTACGTAACATTTACATAAAGTGAATTAGACTTATATCATCTAAATGTAACAAGTTATTTCAATGATTTTAAAATGTTTATCAAGAATAAAATGCTGTGTAATTGACTAATTTTCTCAGCTTTGATCATACTAAAATTATGCTTATTTAAATATTTTACTTATATAGTTTATTGTGAAAATTTTGCACCTGTATGAAAAAGGGAATAACTTACCTGGGTTTGTGCCAGTAGATGTGGGAATAATTTCTTCTGCCACGACTGAGAAGGTCAGGTTTGTCTTTTCACTGGTCTAGATTCTGGTGCTACAGTTTTTCTCCTACTTTCCTCCTTTGGGTTCATCCCAAAAAGCATCTCTGCAGTATTATGTGTTCAGTCAGCCAGATTTATTTCAAAATTACTTTATTATAGTGTGTAGAAGTCTTCATGTTTGTAAGAGGTAAATTATAGAGACCATGGTCTAGGCATATACAGCTTACTTATTAATCAAGCTTTTAATAGGCTGTTATAGGTCAGCAGTTGATGGCATGTAAGGTAATCAGGGTCGAGAAATAACCATAGACAACAGATAACATTGATATATTGTGTCTTTACCTCATCTTTTTCCAGTTTGTCTCCTTCTCTGGAACTGATCCTTTGAACTTCCTTCCTGCCATCTTTTTCACCAGGTCACTTATCCTCCTGAGCACGATAGTACATTTGCAGCAGTATTTCTGTAGAGGGCATCTCTAATTTATCGTACATTCCTCACCTGCCAAGCCCAGCACATGCTCTCTCAGAAGCTCCTCAGTACCATACTCCAAGAAGCCAATTAGAGTTACTATTAGAGATGACTCTTTGTTGTCATTTCTGTTTTATGTTACACTTGTTCAAATCAGACTAAAACTGTCAGCTTACTCAGGCTATATTTGCTTTGAGGACTAAGAAAAATTAAGGTAGAATAGCAAATAAAGAAGGTACTTCCCAATATCCAAGAGACATT
The DNA here is from genome assembly GCA_019455555.1 of Galemys pyrenaicus. NCBI lineage: Eukaryota > Metazoa > Chordata > Mammalia > Eulipotyphla > Talpidae > Galemys > Galemys pyrenaicus. The sequence goes on from JAGFMF010011780.1 coordinate 2,475,058, forward strand.
TTTCTGTTCTTTCCCTTACTCATCTTTTAAAAGTCTTTATGTCACTCCAACACTTGCTTCTCTATCTGTGCAGTTTCATCTTATTCTGTCTACCCTATTAGTTTACACTGGAAAATTAATGCATTTCTTCTCATTCTGATATAAAAACATGGGAGTTTTTTTCCTGTCATTGTAATTTGAATTTTTGGAGGAAATTAGGTGCCATCACTAAAAGGCTGTTTTTTCACTTTATATTACACATTAACAAATAAAGAATATTTCATTCTCAAAACAAAACTGGAAAAGAAATGAGGTACCATCAAGTTTCTGTCTGGAGCATGTTTGTTTTGAATGCTTCCATCTTGGGACTAAGCAATAGTCTGCTTCTGCTAAACAGAGGATGGAATTTGAGAAAGGTCAAGATAGAAGAAAATGCTACTAGAGAAAATAAGAATTAATATAAGCTGGATATTTTTAAAATAGTAATGTAAAAAACATAAGAGAAAGTGGACTATTCTTGAGTGTGCCCATTAATTGACCATTACTTTATTGTCTGTCTTAACTATATCATGTTTTATTCTTCACAGCCACTCTGTTCAGTGTTGTCATTGGCCTCCTTTGCTCATGAAAAAAAAATGAGGTTCAAAAAGATAGTTCTTCCTGACTTCAAATGTTAAGCTCATATAAACATTTAGGAAATTATATATTTTTGCAGATTTTACCTTTTTATGTAATTATATGTAACCTTTTAAATTTGTACAATAATTACATATATCTAATTTATCTTTAATAGATTATTTGGGCCACTGGCACTATAGCTAAAATAAAAGGCTTCTGAGACAAATAGTGTTCTGAGCTCCTGCGGCAGTGAAGCCCATTCAGTAATGGGGACAAAATGAACTTGATATCAAATCCTGGCTCTACCACTACCTCACTTTGCAAATTTCTTTAGTCAGACATAACAGGGTTTTAAGAACTAAACACTTAAATAAGCATAGAATATTTAGCACAGTTCCTGGTAGTATATTAAATCCCAAGCTTTTCCATGAGAGTTTTCTTTCAGTTATACAGAATTTACAGACTACATTAAAGGTATTTCACCTTTCTTTTTTTTTTTTAAGATTTATTTATTTATGAATACAAGCACTGGGGTACAGGCCAGAGGTGTGGGGGGGTGAGAGGATTCACCACAGAGAGCGGGGAACAGAACAGGCAGATCAACGGAAGTACACTGCTGAGGGGAGCATCGGGCACAGCAGGAGAGGTCCGCTGCGCCATATGGGTCCCCTCCCTGGCCGGCAGCAGGGATCGAACTTGTGCTGCAGTGGCTGAGGTTTGCTTCATAGTTCTTTGCTTAACCCACTGCGCCACCAGGGAGGCCCAGTATTTCATACTTTCTACATTGTGTTTATGGCAGATAATTACCTCCACTTGGTATTATGTTTTGCTTAAATATCATGAGATTTAATCACTACTACTTGAAACATACCATATAGTATTGAAGTCTGTCTCCTGGTCAGAAATAAAGTATTATCTAGAAAGATGCCTATTTGGGACACTTGAAATAATAATATTGGACACTGACCATATGTAGGATTTACCAGCATATTTGTTTTAATCTTTTGTTCTGTGAGACTACAGAATCCACATCCAGTGATTTAAAAACTTACTCTATCCTCTTTTTCTTTTTCAGAAAATGAATAACCTTTCATTTAGTGAGCTATGCTGTCTCTTCTGCTGTCCACCTTGTCCAGGGAAAATTGCTTCAAAATTAGCATTTTTGCCACCTGATCCAACCTACACGCTGATGTGTGATGAAAGTGGAAGTCGCTGGACTTTACATCTGTCAGAACGAGCAGACTGGCAATACTCTTCTAGAGAAAAAGATGCTATTGAGTGTTTCATGACTAGAACCAGTAAAGGCAACAGAATTGCCTGCATGTTTGTGCGTTGCTCACCCAATGCCAAATACACTTTACTTTTCTCACATGGAAATGCTGTTGATCTTGGTCAGATGAGCAGCTTTTACATAGGACTGGGATCACGGATTAATTGTAATATATTCTCATATGATTATTCTGGATATGGTGCAAGTTCTGGGAAACCAACAGAAAAGAACCTCTATGCAGACATAGAAGCTGCTTGGCTTGCTCTTAGAACAAGGTAAATTGTGACTGGATATTGTTTATTACATGTATGATAGTTAACTAATATGGTCTTGTATAAGAATAGGATAAAAGCTGTTTTGACACATGAATTGCTAAAGAGAGATATTTATCAATAGACATCAATAAAGAGATTTTTAGATTATAATTTCAAATTTTGTAAAATAGCAAGAAGCTTTTTTTTTATGACAATTCACATTTGTGTGCATTAGTGTATTTGTGGTTTTCTTAAAAATTTTAACCATTGACAACTTTTATAAACTTTGTTAAAAGAGTGTAATATAAAAATCTTTGACACTTTCTTTGAACATTTCAGGGAGAGGAAAGGAACTGATTTAGCTAATAGTCATTCATTTGCTCTATCATTAACAATATAAAAGGCTGGATTATTTTTTGTTTAAGTCCTATTGCATTATTTTATGTAATTACCTCCTAGATGTTTAAGATACAACATTGGAGCAATTTTAAAGTGTTCATTGTGTATAAGCAAGATTTTACTTTGTATTCTGGACTCAATTTGGGAAAATGAAGTGAAAAAAAAAACCAGGGATATTAATGCCATTTAAGTAAATTCTTTTTTTGTGGCAGTTATTCTTTGACTATAACAGAATATGTTTTGGGGTATTAGAAATTGCATTAATCTCTTCTGGTCAGTTTTAGATGCAGTTTTATAGATTTAAGTATATTTCCTCATCAGACAGTATTAGTAGTTACCTTAGTACTGCAAGTTATTTTTTCATTATACATTGGTAAACTGCCTGACTTATAGAGTATTTTAGAATAAATTTATAGTACATAAAGAAAACTCACTGTTCTTAATCTAATGTTTGAATATTAATGGTTTCAGTTAGTTAAAGAGAACTTTTGTTAGTGGGTATAACTTTTGTTTGGAACTTTAATTAAGATCTAGTCTTAAATGATTGTTGTAAACAAATTTGATGACTATTGTGAATGTGGATCAAAGGCAAAGTAGATAAATTCCTAAATAGTTCCACATACTGTTTTAACATAGAATTTCAGGCTATATTTTCTCAGTGTTGAACTCTAAATATGTTTGGAACAGTTTACTAAAATGTAAGTAGTCTGAGGAAATCAAACTTCTTGACCTGTGTTTCCTCATGTTTAATGAAAAAGTTGAGTTTCATAATCGCTAAGAGTTGGAGTCTTTCCAGTTATAGAATTCTGTTATCCAATAAAATATGTATAGTTAGAATTCATGCTTTTCGTTTCTTTTACTTAATTAAAAAGTTCGACTTAGATAACCATGAAGGGAGAAATGGACTTAAATACTATTGAAGGATCCCTTTTCCAGAATATTTGAATATCCATAATAAGGCAAATTTCTGAACTTATTAGTCAACAGAAAATTATGTTCTGTACATCCTTCCCTTACAGCCTTTAAGCTCATTATTTATGTGCTGTAATGGAAAAAGTACTAGACTAGGAGTCAGGATGCCTGGGGTTCTAATTATAGGTTTGTCACACTGACTTTGAACATCTGTTCAGTAAGCAGCTGGACTAGATTAGAATGCTTTCTAAAATCCTTTCTAATTCATACTATTCTGAAATTCTATTACTGCTTTGAATCCTCTTGCGCTAAGTTGGCAGCTGCCTCTGGTACTCTGGAGCCTTGCCATTTGCTAGCCTTAGCCCAAAACCCTGATTCATCCCTCTGAAGCATGTGCAAATAGGTATATTATAAAGAAAAACATTTCTGCGTTTACTGATGCTTTAAAGGCAGTCTGTTACTCGAGTAAGTGGAACCCAGTCTCTGGGGTATAACAGAAGATTTGTGTAGTACTGATTGGAATAAAACTAGGGAGGGAAGAAGAGTATATTGCTATTTGGACAGTTCAAGATGTTCTATGCCCCTGAACAAGGAGGAAATGGGTTTTGTATTGTTCTTTCCTGGTGAATTTTGGCTTCTTGGATAGCTCTTTACCTTTTCAAAAGACTAGAAAATTGTGCAGAGGACACTTATTAGTCAGAAAGACATATCTGATGTCAACTCTGACCCTTAACCCTACATTGATTCATTAGCTTCTATAGTGCCTCACTTAAACAATAATTTACAGTTGGGACAATTGTACTAGACAATCAGCAAGCCTTAAACATAATATGTACACAATATTATTGAGTCAGTGAGTTCACATTTTTAAATCTATAGTAGCATGTTAGAAAAGTAAAGTAATGCTTGAGACTTTAGCATGAAGTCTGTTCATAAGTAATTAAACCATATGACATTTGGAATTATTTCTTTTCGATTGTTAATTTCTAAGAGTAAGTGAAAGTAAATTTCAGGAAAACTAGTTATTTCTTCTTGGCTACAGTGATACATATATTGACTCCATATGTAGCATTTTTACCACTGACCAACTGCAGAAAATAAAGTGCGTCACTTGTCTAGTGAAATAAAGAACTTTTGTTACATTAAATGGGAAATAAACACTAAATAGCCATTAAACATTAATCTATTAAAATATTGATACGTTCCAAATTTAATCAACAATGTGCTTAAAGGATTTACTTTAGACTGAAATTTTAACTCATATATCTCAATATTAATTCTACTTCAAGTATTCTTAATTATAACCTTCTCCGCAACAGAATTAATACTTTTCTATATCTTATTTGAAGCTACACTAGTCCCAACTTTAATTATTATTACTTGATGGGGTAATCAAACTGAGTGTCTAAATGCTGGCACATATTTTTTATTTTACACACTTATAGGATCTCTACCACTATTAGTGGCATTAACCTATCTACAAAACCACGCAGGATCTTTAAATTTCTCAATTTTACTACTGCTACTTACCCCCCTACCAAACAACTGGTCCTCATCACTATTATGGTTAGCCTGCATCATCGCATTTATAGTAAAAATACCATTATACAGACTTCACCTATGATTACCAAAAGCACATGTAGACGCTCCTATTGCCGGATCAATAGTACTTGCAGCAATTCTACTAAAACTAGGAGGGTATGGTATAATACGGATTTCAGTTATCTTGTCTCCTCATACAAACTTTATAGCATTTCCATTCTTAGTCTTATTCTTTCAAAGACGAAACTGAAGCAGAAAAAATATTATAAAGCTAAGAATACAGATCTTAATGTAGCATTAAATATGACAGTCATGACCAAGAAATTTAAAATATCTACTTGCTGACATTGTGTTATTCCAAGTCATTCTATTATAAGATTAAGTCCTTAGGAACAGTTAAACATTTCATATCTGTCTGATTCTCCAACTGTGTTTCATTGTAACACTTCTGAACTTTGTAGATATGGCATTCGTCCTGAAAATGTGATTATATATGGCCAAAGTATAGGGACTGTACCATCTGTGGATCTTGCTGCTCGGTATGAGAGTGCTGCTGTTATTCTTCATTCTCCTTTGACCTCGGGAATGCGAGTTGCTTTTCCTGATACCAAGAAGACCTACTGTTTTGATGCATTCCCAAAGTAAGTATCAATTTTCAAATTAGTTTAAATTTTTAAGGAAATTGTTTTTCATTGCTTAAGGTATTCACATACTCATGGGCTTCTATTTTACATATTTTATAAAACTGAAAATATTTAGTTTGTGAAGTATGGTGGCAGGACATTAGTCAGGAGACTGAAATGTTTGAGCAACAGTAATCCAAAGAACAGTGCTGTGAGATCCTTATACCCCAGATAGTGGCAATAGTAGTGGAGATAAGAGGATGAATTGGAGAAATAAAATTGAGTGAATTGTATAGAAGACTGGATAAGAGAAGCTAAATAGAAGAATTAGAACATAATTCCCAGAGTTTTAATCTGAGCTGCTACTGGTTGATGGTACCATTTAATGAGTCACATAAAAATGGAAGAGAGGAACAAGTAGAGGGAAAATAAGACAGATGCACATAAAAATGGGTGGATGGTGTCTGTTGATAATCTATTTTACCAAAAAAGTGAATTGTAAAAGGGTTCAGTCTTAACTAGAATAAATATTGCAACCACAGAGTCTACAAACACACACTATTAAGACAGCTTTGAAAGAAGAGCTGTATTTACTTTGTTACACGCGACGGATTTTGATAGGTTACTACTATTTTCCCTTCATAGTTGGAAAAAAGCAATGGCCTGTTTTTCTCAAAGAAAGGGATAAGACAAGAAAAGGAAAACTTGGAAATGTCAGTGTTACTTACTTTCTCAAAATGGCAGGAGATACTAAGGAATTTTTGTAAGTCTAGTTGGGCCAAAGACCAAGTCATTGGTATACTCTTATTACAGTAAGGGTCATCTCAAAATCAGATTTTTTTCAACATTAGTAAGGGGTCACTTTCATAGGGACCTTTGGAAGGTTATCATTTTATCACCACAACAGACTTTGGGAAATTTTTGGCTTTTACATTTACTTTGGGTTTATTATTATTATTTTACATAATGATAGATTTGAAAGTTATGTGCTTTGTAGTGCTTTTGTCTAAATGAATGGCAGAAATGATAAGGAGGTATTTAGGGTAATTGCTGTTGCCAATTTCTGTCTTTTTCTGGCTCCCCCTCCATTTCTGGTACACCCACAGAAAACAACACTAACAGTAAACCATTTGATAAAGAGTATACATTTCTTTTTATTATTTTAATTCCTCTACTTTGAACACTTGCCAGCAAGCAATGCACCCAAGCATTTTTTTCTTATTAAATAGAACCTTGAATTTCATTGATGATTTCCTCCTCAAGAATCTGTCCTTATTTTCGGTTGTAATGCCTTAGCTCTGTATCTCTAAGGATTTTATTGGTTATTTGTAAAATTTCTCCTCTGTATGGTTTATGTCTGCAAGTTGTCTTTTTAAATTGTTTTAATCTGTCTGCTGTAAATGTCCTGATACCTGATTAATTTTTGATTGTCTGCTCATTTTTAACAGGGAGGGACTAAAGAATTGATCTGAAGTAGATGATAAAGGTTTTTTGACTGTGAGATTCACTATAGAGTGATCTAGTTGAGCCAATTAGTTAGCTCAAATATGTCAATATTTGCCCTCTTACTATCTTCCCTCTGGAGAGGGAAAGAGTCTACCAAAGACTCTTCCTAAAATTCTTGGAGATTGAAGGCCTGACTGCCAGCATTCTTGAAGCCTGGAAGGGAAAATTGGTTCACAGCAGCCAGTATGTATATTTTTTGGGCCTCTGCTTCCTCTGCCCTAAACTGTCTGGAAATCCCCTACTCTCTTGGGGAGAGGGCAGTTTACCCAGTTACATAAAGAGGAAAGAACCTGAGAGAGATGTATCTGAATATTTCTTGAACAGACTTAGAACAAAATGCAATGATTCCAATCAACTGCCCTCATCCCCATGTCAATCCTTGGCTTCTGTTGTAGCCTTTGATCCTCTTAAAATTGTGTTTTCACCTGTATTTTCAGTCATTTCATTTACTTTCATCTATCTGTCTAGCGCCAAAATGTTATGCTTAATTATACAACCCCTATTTTTGTCATAGTATTCTAAAAGAAAAACATTTTACTCATCTTAGTAGATTATGAGAAAGGAAAAATATTGTGAATGCAGAGAAATTTGAAGTTAGCACTTATTTGAATTGGTTCTGAGTTTTCTCCTGTTCCTTAAAACCCCTTCCTCTGTTCCAAAAATCATTACTGTAGAAAAGTACAGTAGGGTGACAGTAGTTGTTGAGAGACTCTCAAAACAGAAGTGCATGAAGTTTGGGCCTCCTTGATGGCCGGCCTAGGGGTTAAGTCTTAGTGCTGTCACTGCTATTGGCCTGAATTCAATTCTTGGCCAGGGAGCTAACCTACATATAGTGCAGCAAACCTCTCCTGTCTGACCCACTGTTCCTCTTAGCAGTGTGTTTCAGTAGATCTGCCAACTCTGTCTCCCCATTCTGTCCATTCTGCTCCCCACTCTGTTACTGGTGAATCCTTTCACCCCCTGCACCTTTAGCCTACACTCCAGTTTTTCTAAGCAAAAATTTTTTCAAAAGTGCATGAAATCTACTTCCTCAAGAAAATCTTAGGGTTGTATGACTTGAATTTATTTGCAATGCAATCCATCCCTTCTGAATTGATTCAGACAGTTTTGATATTTGAATTATCTGTCATAAAGCACAAGACATTTTCTTTTATGTTCCTTTTTATAGTTAATTTATTGATGTTTTCCCCCTCCTTTTCCCCTACAGCATTGACAAAATATCTAAGATAACCTCTCCAGTATTAATAATTCATGGGACTGAAGATGAAGTCATTGACTTTTCACATGGCCTCGCATTATTTGAGCGTTGCCAAAGACCTGTGGAGCCTCTGTGGGTTGAAGGGGCAGGTCACAATGATGTGGAACTTTATGGACAGTATCTTGAAAGGTTGAAACAGTTTGTGTCACAGGAACTGGTAAATTTGTAAAATATTCTGTAAATTTGCAAACTGGGTTTTCTTTTTTTGCTGAACTGCACTCTGTGGTAAATAACATAAAACCTGAAGGTTTTGTTTGCAAATCATGTCAGTTGCCTTCATAAATGTACAGGTAATGATTTGTTAACAGACTTAATGAAGGTTTTAATTACCAGAACTAGAAACTGGAAATAACAGTATCATGCAGTCAAGCTGTGTAATTTATATTTTTTCTGTGAATTTTTTTTTAAACATCAAGATGAGTACTGTATAAAATTTTAATTCTATAAAATCAGATGCTGTAAAAGTATTGCCAGATGCTTTTGCACATCAGAAACAAATTTATAAATATTTTTAAAACATCTCAATGTACTAAATCTTTATCCTGGTATACAAATGTAATATTCTTTCAATAAAAAGCTGTATATCTAAAATAATTCAAGTACTCATAACAATACACTGTATAAAAACATACACGTTCACTAGAGATGACCTAAACCCTGTTGTACAGGGATAAAGGTTTAAGTGGTTTATTGTAAAATACATTGAATTTTCTGTATTATCTGGTTATCATACATTTTATCCTTTTTAAAAAAAATGATGTCAGTCTTAATTTTTATGCCATCTGTTAATTTACCAACTAGTTACGTTGTAAATGAGATGTCATGGCAGCAGTGAATTTGAACTAGTTTGATTTTTAAGTTTGGTACTCTGAGGCAACTACTTAAAGTTTTCATTTTAGTTACTTAAAAGAAATTTAGAGCTTCAAGAATGATTTTGTATGCAATGTTGTTTTAAATTTTGACTTAATCTCGTAGAATTATAGTACTCTTCGCTATAAGAAAACCTGACAGCCCGTTAGATGTTCTTTAAGACCACAAACAGACTGGCTCTTTGGTCCCTTTTCAGTGGATATTTTTAAGACTAGGATCTTATTGTTTTTGGATTACTATCTGAGAATTCCATGGATTCACTCCTGAATGCAGGAGATAAGAAAACATTTAATTCCTAACTTTTATATTAACCATTGTAGTAAAAAATAAAGCTCACACACAAAAACTAAGTTGCCTTTCCTTGAATGAATCCTGCCTGAATAATACAATGAAAGAAAAATAAAAATAAAATTAATGGTATGTAGCCTAATTTGTAAATGAATGAATATTGAAATAATACACACTGTGGATATATTTTAAGGCCTTATGTAGTTTTAATTGTTCTGCTTGTTCTGTGGTTATGTCTAAGACTATAGTATATGATTCTCTTCAAAGTATATCAAGTATTGTGAATGCTTTGGTTCAGATGTGTCAAATTAACAGTAAAAACAACAAATATACCACTCAGCTGTGCTTGTTTGCCTTCTTCCATGCTTCCTCCGACCCCCATAGTGGAAAAGAAATATGACTCATCTTCATATATTTTTGTAAACTTTGTCATCACTTTCTTCTGGAAAAATCTTTTTCTTCTCAAGATTTTCTTGCTGCCTGTACAGTTCCCTTTTCATACAACATAAAACCCAGAGTTTAGTTAAGCATTTTTGTTAGATTATCTGGGAAAATTGAAATGCTGATCATACTAATTCAGTATTGTTCATCATTTAACAAGTATTTACTGAATGTCTAAATCAGGTAAGACACTATGCCAGGTAAAGATAGACAGAGACCATGTCCTCAAACTTTTCAGTGTGGCTGAAAAGACAGACATTTCATTGTACAAGTGTTAATATTTGGATAAGGACTAAAAGAGATTTGTAGGGTAAAAATGTACTTTGGGGAAGGGACCATCAGGAGAGAAAAGCAAGAGTCCTGGGAAGAAGGTATTTGAACTGAGGTTTGAATGATTATTAAGCAGTGACTAGCCCTCCTGATGGAGGGGAACAATATGTGGAAACTTGCATTTGAAATCTAAGAAGACTAGACATAACGTCAAAAGGAAAGGATGGCATAGACATGAGGCTGGCAAGCTAGTTGGGCAAAATCATGGACCAACAATAGAAAAGCATTTGATAAAAATATGAAACTCCATTTGTCAAGAGTTTATAAATAAAAACATGGAGATTTTAGCTTGCTTGAAATAATGTGCAACAACCATTTGGAAACTGATACTGAAAAATTGATCATAGAGAAATAATCTCATATACAAAGTACTGGTAAAACCATATGTATAATATCAATTTCAAGATCCAATGAAAGGATGTTTACAAATTAGACCAAATTTTATGGTGCTTTGCCAATAAAGATTCCGTAAATTGAAACCCAAAGACTTAAAGAAAGGACTATGTGAATAAGGAATGATAACTATCTTCAAATATTGAGGAGCAGTTAAAACTTATTTTTTATTCTAAAAGCAGAAGCAGGTGAAAACTGCAAATTGGCAGATTTGAGCTCAGTGTAAGAACTTTATGGTTATTTGTCCATCAGGAAAGAGATTGCCTCCTAAGCACAGAGCAGTGAAATGATTGACATCAGTTGTAAGTGCAACAAAAGTTCTGGATTTAAATGAGAAGGTGAACTAGGTGTGTCATGTATAAGCTTCCTTTAAGATATTATACAGAGCTTCCGAGACTTCCTTACAATGGATTACATCAGGATAAACCCATCATAAATTGAAAATGTTGCAAGTCAAAAATGCTGATGGGACAATGCTGCTCATTGCCACTACCCTGTATCACATGAGAGTTTGAAACAATGTTTACTGAATGCCTATCACTTTTGTACCAGTGTGAAGTCCAATAAATCAAACCATTTAAATAGGGAACAGCCTGTATATTCCATTCATTTCTTCTACAAACTTGAAACATTGCTTACCTTTGGCATCTAAAAGATAATGATAAAGAATTGTCAATCAGAACTGGGCTCTCTGACACTAATTAGATCTGTGATCTTGGGCAAATCATTCTTCTGGACCACAGCTTCCTCACTGAAAATAAAAGGATGTTGATGTCAAATATATATATAGATATATATTTAAAAAATGAAAAGATGGACCTGATTAATACAATCCCTTGCATTTTCAGTATAATATGAAAATCTCAACCCCACTCATGAAATGACTCGTAACAATTTTTGACTTTGGCTAGAGTGGCCTCAGATAACTTATTTTGATATTTGACTTGTGCATGCCAACAGGATACACATGGTTCACGTCACTCAACTTTTTGCTTAAATTGAATGATAGCACCAGTCTTGGGAAAGCAGCACAGTACATATCTTTACACTATTTCAGACTTGTAACTTACTCAAGTTTATCTACTATATGTACCATTCAAGAATATTACTAGTTATATCACTAGGTTTTGCTTTGTGATTTCTATATACATAAAGGTATTGCTCACTTTAAGAAAGCTTGATAAGTATACATTGATTTAAAAAATTGTTTATCAGCATCCATTGTCACTTAAATAAGTTTATTCTGGTAACAAAACTTTCCAGTGCAGAGCAAGGTAAAGTAAATTTCAAGTTTGTCAGTCTGGATTAAATGAAACAATAGTACCCCGAAAATGAAGATTCCTTTTATTTGGGTGATTTTGAATTTTGCAGGGGGTATAGGAAGTGTAGCAAAATTATATGGTGATATCAAAAATTCATTGATTATTAATTTTAAAGTGATTTCTAGGCAATGCTACATTTAAAAATCGTTATGGTACAAACCCAACAATGCATTGTTAGAATTAATTACTTTGCCATCTGTGGTCATTTCCTTAGCCCATTACAGCTTTTCTTACATTCACCTCATTTTGTTGGCAAATACATTACATACCTATTACATTCTCATGTTATGGTCCCAACTATACATTATATGCATTTAATTTTTCATTATATAACATTTAATGAAAAATGCTTAAAGGATATTTATAGATATATAACTCCTTTTACAGGTATTCTTTGTTTTTATGGATTTATATTACTGTCTGGGATCGTTTGCTTTCAGTATGAAAAAATCCTTTAGTATTTTTTGTATAGTGAGTCAGCTAACAACAGATTCTTTGTTTCTGTTTATCTGGGAAAGTCATTTTTTTTTTATTTAAGAATTTTTTTATTTATGCATATAAGAACTGGGATTCAGGCCGGGGCATGGGGGTTAAAAGGATTCACCAGAGACAGAGTGGGGAGCAGAACAGGCAGACTGACAAGTACACTGCTGAGGGAAGCAGCAGGAAAGACAGGAGAGGTCTACTACGCCATGTAGGTATCCTCCCAATAGTGCTGCACCACATGCACCACAAGGGAGGCCTTATTTCATCTTTTTTTTTTTTTTAAGATTTATTTATTTATGCGTACAAGCACTGGGGTACAGGCCAGAGGTGTGGGGGGGGGTGAGAGGATTCACCACAGAGAGCAGGGAGCA